>BJBW01001826.1:0-112341 GCA_004320125.1 Scolopax mira | reverse complement strand
TCTGTCTGTAACAGAGGAAAAAAGAAAGTCATAATATCTGTAACATGACCTTGCTGAAGAACCAGAAATGGAGATATATGTGTATGTATTGGCATGTGCTTACTTGATAAATACAGCAGATTCTTCAAAGATCCATCAGTCTGCTGAAGCTAAATGAAAGCAAGCAAAATAAATTGATATATTTGAATTAGTCACCAGCACTAAAACTCCCAAGTTTTGTTCCTATGTCCAATGTTTAAGTATTTCCTAAAATTCATTTTTATCTTGGAAAAGGCCATGAGCATTCAGCACTTCCTATTGAAGTTATTGACAATAGTAAAGTCAATAGAATTTATTCTATTTATTTAATCTATTCTATTTATTCTATGACGTAAAGTCTAGAATTTAGACGTAAAGTCAATAACTTAATGTAATTTATTCAGGAAATTATCTAAGATTTCAGGTTCTAAATTCTAGACTTTCATTTTGGAAAGACAAAGACGTGAAAAATACAAAGAAAGTGAGTATTTTCTCAGTTGCTTTTCAGAGGAAATAATTTATTTAAATTCAAATTTAGATGAATATGCTCTTTTGAAAAATTAATTGCAATTAAGGGATTCTTTTCAAAAGCATCCACAAGAACATTGTCTTACAGATCTCTCAGCTACTTTGTATATCTTAAAAGCTTGCCCAGAATGCTGTGTTCAGGTCCATAAAATCACTGTTATCAGCAGATTTTATTTTTAATTTTGTGTTTTGGCTAGTGCATGTTCAAAATGGATTATTCCACAAACATTGAGGTCATAGTTTTGCGTGGGGCAGAAACCTAAAGAGAGATGTAATGCAGCTACCTTCACACAATTTTCTCTATTGTACCAGTGTAGATACAAAGCTCTATAATTCATCAATTGTTTGCATTTCACGTATGCATTGCAGAAACAGCCTCTGGTTGATAAGGAGCTTACCAAGATTATTTTTATTTATTTGTATGTAGACTAACTCTCTTAATTGTTTGCTGTACCGAACATTTGGGGTAGTCATGTTATTGATATCATTGTTCTATTTTATCAATGGCCACAGTTGGAAGTTTCAAAATTCCTTGTATTTTTTAGAATATAGCTTTATTTTCTTCTGTGAAACTGAAGTGAGTGCCATATAATAGGAGTCACCTTTGCTGTGAGGGGTAAGTGAATACGATCCCAGGCAGCAAATGGAAAATTAGCCCATTAAAAATTATTCAGTAAAAATTTAATGTATTTAATATATTATATTGCCTATATCATAGTAATAACTACCATTAAGAGGAGGAGTTTTGCTTCAACCTGATCTTAGACTATACTTTTATATCTATTACTATCCTATTATTTTTTATCCTTAAGTTAGTCCAAATAAAGAATGCATGGATGGGCTCAGATTTGGTATGAAATTAAGGAAAATAGTAGTAGATGCTCTTTAATACCCTGATGTTTCCAAGAGCAATTTATCAGATCATTTAGCATGTGATTCTATAAAGTTGGAGGCGTGATTCTGTGGCTATGGCATCTTCTCCAGAGTCTGTGGTATGGACCAAGCTAAGAGCAAAAGAAAATCCACTACGTGACACTACCAAAACGCAGCTAAGAAAAACGGAAGACTGGAAAGTAAACACAGAAAACACCAATCTCCCCTCAAAAAACCTATCTTAAAAAAGTCTAATCTCTCTTATACAGGCAGCATAGGGTACACCTGCATGCTGTGGAGCTAGCTGTAGATTTGCCAGCCCCAAGCTGGCTTCAGGGCAGCCCTTCAGGGGTGGTGGAGGCTGGTGGGACAGCAGCAAGGGTGGTCAACTGAAGCCCAGTTCTTCACTCCCAGCTCTGCTGCTTGCAGGAAACCTCTCTGTATGTGTCAATACCCTGTACTTGGAAACTTTGGCAGTATGACAGGGCTGAACATTTTTGTTTGGGAGGATTTTGCATTCAATGAATAGAGTAGCTGTATCATAAGTATAGGTACACAAACATCTGGTGAAGTATTTTTGGGATTAGGGCATCTGCAAGTAAACCTGACCTAAAGTTACTCTTGTGCCTTTTGTTTTCAAGTAAGTGTTGTGATTCAAGCTCTAGGTTTCTTATTCAGTATATTTGGGCTACTAGTCTTTACGCCATATCTTTCTGGGGAATCCTACTTTAGACAGAACAGGTAGAAATAGGCATGTGCAAAAAAATCTTTATAATTTCGGTTATCTTGTCTCATTCTGAATAATTCTTAGAGTACTTGTGGCACCGAGATGGAGAAACATGAAAGGCTTTGATACTGCAAAGGCTACAGGCTTATCTCTCTTTTTTTCTCCTGATCCAGAAAAAAGATTCAGTGAATACAGCATTCTGACACTCTGTCTTAACTTTCACCCCATGAGATTTATTCGGGTGTATCACATTCATCACTGGTCACCACAGGCATCAGCTTCTTTCTGTTCTACTGCCACTACAAGAGATATGCAGCAGAAACCAACAATTAGGGAAGTGGAAGGGTTAAAGAAACCTAAGGATATTAGTGAAGGTGTCAGGAAAATTAATCTGGTATTCGATTCTGGTTTTGTCTGTTAAGATCTCCAGGAAATGTTCAACATGTTATCTTAGCAATTTACACTTTTTTTTTTTTAATGTGATTTATCCTTATCCATTTAAAGCAGAGTCCCTGCTGTTCACTTTATGGTTTTGTTTTTTGTTGTTTTGGTGAGATATGACATTAATTTGCCTTCACATCTTTTATTCATTTTAAGTATGCAAAAATTCTATAAAATCTATTACCATATGAGTTCTGGAAAATACAACATATGATTTTAGTAAAGATTGCAGATATATACATATATTATTAAGAAACATAGAAATCTGTCTTGGAAGAAGATAAGACAGTATTTGTGTTTCTTGAAGTCACACTTTTCAAAATTAAGGTGAAAATGTCTGTGAACCATAATATCTAATTGATTTGCAAACTGGTGGGTTTTCTGTTCATCCCAGAGTGAGCCTTCCCCAGCTCTCACATGAAGGTCGCTTTGCAAGGTGCGAGCATCTTTCCTGCTGGCAGCTGGTGATATGAAGACGTGACCCTTTGCAAATGGCAGGGGTTTGACCTGCAAGTATGGACATAAAGGCTGTAAATGTGCCTGTAATAAAAAGGGAATTTGCACGAGAATAATAAATAAAATTCAAAATACCGCAAAATTCAAAATACCGCTCTGCATTAAAATTGATTTATCAGTCAAGCGAGTACATCATATCAGCTTTATTTGCGAAAAACTCTCGTATCAAATATGCAACTTCTTTAATTTACAGTATTTGACATAAATGTAGATCCTGTTTAAACCTGACTTAAACTGAATCTGCCTAATTTTTTAAGCTACGCTGTGTTTTAATACCTAATTCCATACAATGCATAAACTAAAAAATATTGTTACATTTTCAAAAACTGATAGCCAGAATTTTGTAGTGGTAAATCATATTTTGGCCTTCTGTGTAAGCATAAAGCACTTATATACTCTCTTACTGAAGGACACCAAGTCCATTTCTATAATTATCTATGTGATATTAAACAAGCCTGGAGCAGCATCAAGATAGTGATGGAGTTTATTTACTGTTGTTTTTACTAAACGTGTACATAAGTGATAATTTTATTTTACACTTTCATGAGCCAATAGAAAAGAGTTGAGCACAGCCTTCTAAAGTATTTTTCTGCCATTCTGTTTTCATTAACTTCAAAAGAAAGATGGAATTTCAGTGGTGCACAAATACTTGCTTGTTAGGGAAAACAGTTTAGGTGTCAAGGTTTGTGGCAGGTGTAAATTGAACGATTCCATATGTTCTTAAAAATGATTCAACCACAGCAGCAAATCCCCTGTTAAAAAGTTCAGAAAAATGCAGAACACCCTAATTTAGCACCCATCACTTTAGGAACCTCTAGCTTTTCACTAAGATTGACGAATAGAGGAACTGTGTCAGATCTGTTACATCTATGCTACTTTCAGTAGAAAGTTATTAGACTCGTAGGAATCATATTGGAGTCTTTCATTACTCAAAAAGCAGAGTCTTTGTGAGTGTTCAACCTTCCAAGATGCAGCAGATTTTTTCCATAAATGAAATACTCTAAATATTTTTCCATAATATCTCATATTGTGCTAGTTGTCTCAAGTAAATGCAAGAGCTAAACTCATGCTTAAGGGATCCAAGCCAAATATCTGACCAAAAATATCCTTGCCAACTTCACCCACATCACCTTCACCCTCAGCTGGACGTACAAGGAGTAAGACTGCTGGCAATTTGAGATTGCTCCCCAATATATTTGTTTCTGTTCCCCAAAGAAAGAAGGGAACGTATTCTAGATGCTGGTATCTCAAAGCATGCTGTGTGATTCGTAGGCAGGTGTACTGAAACCCAGCCCACTCCAGTGATTTTTGCTACAGGTTTAGTAGCCAGAACAATTTGACCGAGTTATCTGGGATCCCTGAGCACCTTGACCACCCTTGATGCCATGAGAAACATGATATGAATCCAGAGATTACAATATAGAGAAACTGTCATGGATGAAGTTGTCAACCTGAACAGAACCAACCATCCCCTGAATACAGCAAAAATGCTTCCAGTGCCTTGTTTGCTGCTGAACCAAATCTAAAAGCACTGACACCCAACATGTCAAAATTGCAAACAATGACACTTCTCAGAAATACACCGCAGCTTTGAACACGGCATCTGCAGTACAGACTTGTTTTAGTGGAAAAACAAAAGCTCACCAGTTTCTCCCTTGTTGCTAGATGCCATGCTTTACCAGTAGGTATAATACAGAAAATGTCCAGATAGTTCCAACCCATACAGCAAGACCAATACTTTGAAGTGTTCCTCCTTGCTCTTCGGAAAAACACATAATTAAAAAGAAAACTCCTCCTTTACCATGCTTTTGCATCTTATAAGTGAATATTATATTTTTTGTTCCTCATGTAGAATCTTCAATATGCCATGTTTTAATCCTGTTAACTTCTGGAATCCAGAAGAAATAGTTATTGAAATGATATGGCTTAAAACACCATGAAGCAGTAGTTATAGACCAAAAACTCATGGCTTTCAGTTAAATTTTGTGACCCTTATTCATCCATATGTAGATTCTGTAGATCGCATATTACACATGCTTATAGGCTATATCATTCAGGATGTTGAGAAAATTTCTGGGACTTAAAAGAGAAATACATGGAAAATTACAGCTTTCATTTACTTTCATACAATATTAAAGCAGTTTGTAAAAACAAATTGCAACGATGACCCATTGTCTGTTCTTTATAACCCAATCAAAAATTTGGTCTTGTCATGTATTCATGCAGTGACTAAAGCATCAGCGCAATTGTGCCTTACAATGCTAATTAATCCTCCTTTTAATATAGGAAAAATTCACTGTTACCAATTATAATCCTTAAAACCTGAGAAAGTTTACTGACAGATTGAAACCTGCTCTTTAACTGATGGATGTAAAAAAATCTTCTGATGAAGCTGTATGCCAACAGCCCAAGCTGAAACAGTGGAACGGAAAATTTAAAATCTGTATGGCTGTACTTATTTTAAATTTATCAACAGAATGATTATAATGGTCCCTGAGATCTTAAAAATGCTCTGATGAGTTCTGTCATTTTGGTGGTGCATGGTGAAGTCATAATGGCTCTCAGACCTTGCAACGCCTCTTGTGCACTTGTGTGAGGTTTTTGTCCATTACTCGCTGGAAAAGAAAAATAAATCGAAACCAGAAGTTTGAAATAATTTAAGTAAAACGTTTTTTTGTTTACTTTGTCTCTTGAAGTGGCTAAATTGATGAACTAATAGAGCTAAAATATTATTAAGCAATAGGGAGACGGATTAAATTAAGTTCTGTTATAAGGAAAGAACAAGAATGGGAAAAAAATTGGAGCCTCTCTTTTTAGAAACTGATGGTGCCTGGACTTGTGAGAGCTTGCAAGTGAAGAAAATGTTTCCTTGCAGACAATCTTCTTTCCAGCAGTGTGCCTGGTTGTTGGCAGATTTTAGGTTACAGTACACAGCTATTCTGCTACATGCCGTGGCTTCTAACTGTGAGTGGTCACCGTTAACTGGAACTTGGAGATGCAGTGGGCTGTCTCTGTTTGGGACAAAAATGAGCTGAAAGAAAGGCAGGCAAAGAAAAAACCACCTCTAGTTATGAATGTTGTTTGTTTTGGTGTTTACCAATCCAGAGAAAACTTTTGTATTATCATAAAGACTGGGATAGAATTTTGCCTTGCTAAAACAGTGAAAATAATCTTCATGTTCTGTGTTGGGTTATCTGCAAATATCCAGCCAAGTAATGGTCAGAAGAGGTTGGAGGTAAGGATGGGTAAACCTGGCGACACCAACTAATTTATATTTGTGTAGCTGGCCTGAAAGGCTCATATTCTCTGCAAACTCAGTCCATGACCAGGATTTAAGGCCTAGGTATAATGAGAAATCTGAACTTAGAAATATTTGATTTACAGCCACCTCCCCCCAGAGTCAGTGATGGAAGAGCCATCCAGAAGTCCCATGCTGAGCAGAAGACGACAGTGCTGTGAGGAATTCTTCATGTGCTGCATTTTAGAAGTCTTTAAAAGGAAAAGAACAAGCATTGTGGGGATCAAAACAAGACTTAAACCCAAAGTAAGTACTTACTTTGCCACGCTAGTGGCAAATAGAGTCATAGTCTTCTTTTTATGTTTCTTCCAGTCTCTGAATCTTGTGCTCTTGCTGCTCTGGGGCCTCAAATTGTCCCACATGGGATGAGAGCATAGTAATGAGAGCAGAGACTTCTCTGTTGGGGTGTCTGTAGGGAGGGCAGAGAACTGGGATTTCTCTAAGTAGGTACTTGCATGTTTCTACCTGCACGCCTCTTTGGATAAATGGCTTGTGGAAGTAGCTGATTTCTAATTCTCGTGCCTTCACGCAGAGATAGAAGGATTTTAGATGCTCTTTCCCTGTGTACTGAGTATTTTCTGTTGTCAAACTGGATTCTTTCCCAGAGAGTGTGTTGATTTTGCATGTGTTTCTTACCCAACTGTTCCTCTCATTAGCTGGAGTGAACCTGGGTGCTGACTCCAGACTTTGAGTTTCAGAGGGGCAGAGGCAACAGAGGAGAGGACATTGTGGCACCTGGGGCTCACAGCTTTTTGAGGGTCTTAGCCTGAAAAGTTTACTTACCCTCTGGCATTGGCAATTTTTTGAACTAAACTAACATAATTGCCCAGGAATGTTGTGGCTGTCCCACCCCTAGAGGGGTTCAAGGCCAGGCTGAATGGGGGTTTGAGCAACCTGCTCTAGTGGGAGGTGTCCCTGCCCATGGCAGGGGGTTGGAACAAGATGATCTTTAAGGTCCCTTCCCACCCAAACCATTCTATGATTCTATGCTTATTAAGTTTACTTAATTCAGAATCAATACTGTTAAAGACAATGGAACCAATAGAATAAAAATTATAGCTAGCTAGAATGTCCCAGCTCTCTTCCCATAAATGCCCATTTTGGTATTCCCGTCCCGCCTACTACTGGCCACAATGCTAAATTTAGTAGCAAGTGATAATTTTTATTTTTTATTTAGCGTGAAAAATAATTAGGTATTTTACATCCATCTATAGATATATCCAGATTGAAGTCATAGTGTAGTCCATAAATAAAACTGGTAATAATTTGGTATGTGTAATTATATGATATCTTGCCTTGCATTTTATGAATTTTATTTTAAATCGTGACCAAATTTTGCTCTTGAAATTCGATATTTTCAAAACAATTTAGAAAGAACAGTGCCAAGTTCTAATTTTCATCAAAAAAAGGAAAAGTAGTATCTTTCAATCTTCAGAGAAACACACCAATGCAGTATAAGCCTGTGAAAACTGCTGCATTTGCTTTCCTAAGCAATGAGAGAGGAAAATGTGACATTCAGTCATTTTTAGTTCATGTTTTGTTTCATTCTAACAGCTTTTCTTGGTAATTTTTCCTCCAAAATACAAATAAATGTCACATAGATGAGAACATTGCCAGGCTATGGTAGAAAATTATTTGCTTTTTAACATAAAATATTTTTTTTAAAGGAAGTGTATCAAGCATCATTAGATCTCATGAAAAAGAAGTTGAGAAATGACTTGAGCCATACAAAATATCCTAAGTCTCCCTACTAAGTTTTAAGATGGATAAAAAATATTGTTCATATTCAATATTCAGTGTGTCAAACAAATATATTCAAGAGTCAGTGACAGCAGCATAAACACTAATTGATAGGATGCTGGGAATGATTTTGTATCAAGTGCTAACGTTACCACTCAATAACTGAGAACTTTAAGATTATCTTGAATGTGTTGAAAACCTACTGTGCTTTCCAAGTGACTTTGACAGCTGTGGTCTGCCAATAATCCAGAAAAGTCAAGCAGTAGGTTTCCATGTAGCCTATATTGAGTAGAAAATTGTTAATTTACTATAATAAGAATTGGAGAGAATATCTATATGGAATATTACATCTTATTTTTTAAAGCTTATGAAATTTAAATATGCTCATATTATTGAGAACTGACATTTTCTGGTTTGATAAGCCTAGTTCTGAAGATGTGAGGAGGCTTTTTTTTTTTAACTGTGTCCAAACAAAGACATGATGCATATATGCAGACGTTTCTCGGAGGGGTAAAAGATGAAATAGCACAAAATATTGAAACTGTGTTATGTATCATAAGCCACATGTATGTTGTGAACAGTGGAAATGAATAGCAGATCTGCCAAAGCCAAAGAAAACAAGATATTCTTATATCTATTGAGCTTCTTGGAAAGAGGGAGTGAAAAGTGTTTCCAGATGCTAAAGAAGGGCCTCTGGTTTAAGTTGTGAGTTGTTGTTTATTCCCTCAGTCACCCTTGACAGGTTTTCTGATCACTGCAACCCTGTCTTTTTCCTGCCTTTATGCATGTATTATAGTGATGCTATAGCCGAATCAGTGTAATTTTTTTTTTGTACAGAAAACCAAAAAAGTCTTGTATAGGATAGACATATACAGAAAACTTAAGAATGACAGACTTTTTTTTCTTGGAGTCCTGTATCACTAGGAAGGAATGTAATTCAGCACCTTTGCTGGCACAGCACTTTGGAAATGTCTCTTTCTGCTGAGATATTTCAATTAAATCTGTGGCATTCACAATCAACAAGACGTTCATTTTGCTGTGTCTCAGATACATCCATTCACTTTGATATTTGCCATTTTACACGTCAGATCATTTTTTAAGCCTGAGTAAAGAAGGAAAATTTCCTTGGAGTGGAAATGGCAGTAGTCAAAATCTGGCTCAAAACCTTGAGTCATCATCCCACCCATACCATGACCTCAGCAGGGGCCAGGTAAGGCATCCCCGCCATGGGACACCACAAGCCAGCAGTGGGCACAGTGGGTTGGGACCCCACCTGGGACGGAACCATAGGACATCATGGGTCCACTCAACAAGCCTGCAGGTGGAGCTACCACCTCTTGGGACTAGCTGTAGAAGGTGCTTAGGAACATATGGGTTCATTTACATTTCACAAGTGTCTAATCTTGGGGTGTGTATTTAAAAGATGGTTTAGTGTTAACTTAGCAGTGATGGTTTAACAGTTGGACTTGGTGATCTTAAAGGTCCTTTCCAACCAAAACGATTCTGTGATTCTGTGTACCTAGTATGGCTGATATTGATCCTGAATGTAGCTTGATTGCAAGTCATTAGTAAATCAATAAACCACTTCAATCCTAATTTGGTTTAAACTATATGAACTGAGCAGTTTTTCCCTCTGACACATATCAAGAGTATTGCTAATAAAAACTGTGACAAGTAGATAATACTTAAGTAAAATACTTTTGCAGAAATTTATAACGTTAGTATGGAGTATGCCAAAAATTTTTTTTTTGAAAGGTATAGTTTGGAAATGTGTTGTCGTTTTTTTGAAACTCGGAATCTTTATTTTTGGATTATTCCAAAGTGCTAGTGAGATTTTGTTAAAACTAAGAAATAACTGAAACAATGAAATAGAAATATGACTTGCATGTGAAAAAAACCCAAACAAACTCAAAAAATAAAAGCTATCACATCAGAACATCCCAGCTGTCAAATTTCATAGTTCCACAATGAGTCTTGTATCTTGGCTTATTGTCTGGGGTTTGTAGTTTTTTAATTAGATTTTGAATTCTAATAAGATGAAGATATGTTGTGTTTTTTTAAACAGAAATTAGTTTTCAAGCCATTAGCATATTTATATAAGTAATATTGAATCCGAACATTAGTTAAAAATTCACAGTAAATTAACTTTTCCCTTAATATAAATGGTATTTTAGACCCACTTTAATTATCCATAATAGAACATCATATTAATCTGAGATAAATTCTCACAGAAAAAATATGATATATTTATATCAATAAATTTATCTGTGTCAATTTGACTTGAAAGGAATACTTAAGCCTAGAACTGATCTCACAAAAAGTTTGAGCATTAAACTCACGTCAGGGGAATGGCAGAATACTAAGCAAAAGTAGAATATTTTTACTCTGTACAGTCAGATTTTGAAAGTTTATAAATGTGTCCAGTATCTTCATGATTAGATAATTAAAGCTTTCTTTTTAATTAGGTTAACATATGTTACAATACATTAGAAAACAAAATATAACCAATGTGTATTTCCAACACACAGTTTTGCAAACATAGAGATATTAATTTGAGAAAATTATTTATGAAATGCATTTCAACTACAAATGGCACACCATAATGTCACAGAAATGAATAAAAATGATGGTGTTTCTAAGAATTAAGTAGGATTTTAGCTTTAGCTCTCCATCTCTTTCCCCACCAACTGAAATGAATGTGTAATGCCTCATCAAAGTAGTTTCATATTATAATCTTTGATACCAGTGTGATTAGAAAAACATTAAGAAAGGTTGCCTTGAATGCTGTGCTGAAAAATCAGTACTGCTGGGGAGAACAATAAATACTGGAATCTGCTATTAAAATCAAAGTAATTACTGATACATCTGTATATTTATGGTACTGTTTTTCATTATTTTTGTATCATCGCACATTATGACCACTTCATAAGAATCCCAGATAAAAGTAGTATTAGGAAAATTCTAGAAAACCAACCATTTAATATAGTAACTCAGCTCCAGCACTGGTTCTGGACCTAACTCAGAAATCTAGTTTGTATTATTTAAAAATAATAAAAATAAAAAAAGAGATAATATGAAGTGCTTAGTGGTCACTATAAATCAAGATTTGCTTTAGTGAGATGAAGCTCATAGTTTCAAAGTTTTATTCTTAAGGAGCATGAACTCAACAATGATACCCTGATTATCTTCTCTCCATTCAGATGTATGAAGGAAATGTTAGACGAGTTGTCTTGTTTAGGGATCTTTAAAACCACTGCAAGCCCATGTGCAGGAATAGAGGCTAATTCCAATATGACCTAGAGATGCAAAACTGATTTTTCAAGGCTCTATTTTACCTTCTGGCCACATCTGGTAAGTGTAAAGTCCATTCCTTGAGGGTTTTGCTTGCTAAAAGGGCAAGGTAAAAAGGAGAGCAAAAATAAGCATGCCCCTGTTGGACAGTGTGCTTTGATAGCAGAAGAGCCAGATGTGCTTTGTAGGTGCTCCTCCCTGGCAGTTTGAACAGGAGGGATAACTCAAGTAGGAAAAAAGAAAAAAGATCACACTGTAAGAGCCCTTGTATTCTGCCATTCTCCTGCTGACTTAGATTCACTCTCTGATAGAGTTATGATGTTGGAAAAGAATATTACATGTTACTTAGGTGCGTACTGGAGTAGAACTGTAAAGCTAGAAGCAATTGCTAGATTTAGACATGTGCATCTGAGTTACTTAAAGACTTTGGAAATTATTTAATCTTGGAACATGTTTTAGGTTGTCTTTCCATGTATACTAATACAAAAATTAAAGATGATAAAGCCTAACAACCTTAAATGTTACATGAATCTACATTAAGACCCAGACATCAAATTTGACTTTGCAGGCAGAAGAAATAACTATTGGAGCTGTATGAGTTCAAGATGACATAAAAACCATAACGTAAGTTTTTCAGTCGAGCTATACGTAAATTATTTCCTCCCTTTACTGGAAGATTTCATCAGTATTAGTCATCAAATTAATTTTCTGTTATTACTGAAGAGTCTAAGTCCCAGAGATGTTGTTCTCTTAAGGTAATCCTTACCTTCAGAGGAAAGAAGGTTTCATCCCTGCACTTATACCGAAAAAGAAATGGTTTTCCCAGGTAGTAAACATTTTTGAAGGCTTTAAAGGATTTTTAATTTGTGTAAGGAGGAAATGACGTTTTGGTGAAGTTTATCACCTAGTAATTTGAGAATTGGCTTATCTGAAAATTGGTTCATGGACCCTGATAATTGCTCTATCCTGAGTAAGGATGAACAGGTAACTGGAGGAGAGAAAGAAGAGGAGGATAGAAAGAATTGTATCATCATTTGGAGTGTGAATGTGAAAAATTACAGTTAAATTTAAGAAAACCTTTATGGAGAAGGTTAATTTGAGAGCAAGCATTTGATAGAAACGCAAATGAAATGGGGAAAAAAAGTTAAAAAAAAATTTCTGCAAGGTTTGAAATCCTCACTCTTTAAATCCCATAAGCAGTTTTGGCTTACAAAACTGAAATAACGTAGTAGTGTCACTGCACTCCTATCTGTAAGGCCAGTACTAATACTTAGGCTTGTTTAAGAAAGACAAAACTTGGGCTCAATACATCCATTGGCCTGAGGGCATTTGACTCTTGACCAGGAACTTGCTCAAAACATTATGAATTATCTCATTTAGTAAATTAATATTTTTCTATGAAACGTTCCTTATCAGCCTTTTTCTTATTGTGGGACATAGTGTAAGGAATCTATAATTTTTTTCTGGTTCAAGAACTTTACCATCTTCATTTTCTAACAGCAATCAGCATATTTTAATATTAAACAAAAATCTTGACTTAAATAATTTCCCTGTGTATTAAACTCGTTAAGAAGTATCAGTCTCTCAAATCCATTAATTTAATATGAGTAGTGTTGCCTGCAGTAACGCTACTGAATTTATTGCTGAAAGATAACATTTGGATAAAGAGGCGATTCCTTTACAAATGACTTTTGAAAAGAAATGACTGCCCTTATAGAACCTAATTTAATTAATCTTCTAGATGAAGGCAGTAGTCAGTAGGAAGAATATGATTTTGTTTAGCTCTGGTCTTATGAATATTAATATTAAATAAAATTATTATTCTTTTTATTCATTAATACTATAGATGTGCATTCAGGGCCCCAGCTCTAAAGTTTGCCAGTAGTTGTTTCTGTTCCTCTGTTATTGTAAACAAAGACTCTCACTTTCCTTCATTTGATTCATACAAAATTTTAACAACAGAAACTATGGTGAAACTCTTGTTTAAGGGAGAAAAGGATTAATGAATATGGACCGTGCCTGCCCTGAGCTGCACTTGGAGAATTCTACTGTGTGTCTGTGTGTATGATTTGAGAATTAACATCTACAGTACCTGACATTTTAAATGGCATAATTATGCTAGAATACATAAATAGATATACAGTTTTTTTAGGTCTCTATGTGAACAGAATCTCATTTCAGTATAAAAATAATGTAAGAAGCCTTTCTCTGTAAGACTCAAAAGAACCAACCTTTATATCTATGCACAATGAATTAGCACAGAGAGCAAATTATTTAAACAGCATTAACCTGGATACAACCACCTCAGGCCTGGCAGTGTCAAAGTGGAGATGTCACAGTTTAGGAGGAGGGCTGGAAGAGACCCCCTTCAGAGCACCCTGCTCACAGAGCTGGGGAAGCCCAGTGGCACAGCAAATTGCTTCAAAACAGTTTACAATCACTCATTCTAGTAACATTGTAGTAAGGAAAAAGGGAGGAAATATCAATGGTGTAGTATGACAGATAGAGCACTAAACAACTTTTCTTAAACCTGTGGAGATAACTGCTTCAAGTTCAAAGAGTTCTTGGTACATGGCCTCTTTACTGTTGTAGTAAGATTTTGTGGGGTTTTATGCATTTATTTTTATTTTTTTCCCCAAGAAAGGCTATAAAATGTTGTGGCTGCATATAAAATAATGGAATATTTTTATATTAAAATGTATGTTGATGTGCTTCATTTAAATAGAATTGATTTTTAAAGGAGGTAATATCATTTTTACAGTACCCTGTTCACCTGTGGGAATGATCTGAAGCTTGGAAAGTTAATCATTTGTGCCAGCAGACCTGTAACTGAGCTAAAATATTTCTAGGAGGATGTAAGTTTAAATATTGCATCTTCTAGAAATATACTTCTGGTCTCATTACCATGGCCTAACTAGGTAAAGCATATGAAAAAAGATGATAGCTGGTAGAGAAGAGAAATGGAGTCTGGTGAATTTGGACTTTGGGGTTAATCTAAGAGTGAAAAAACAACCATAACTGGTTTCAAAATGGTGTATCCTTGTAAGTTTTTGTTGCAGAGAATGTGTTTTTCATTCCTCAATTAAATATTTCAGCTACAATGAAGAATTCTTTCAAGCCTGATGATGCAACATCCTAGAAGGTAAGATGCAATAGATAATTTTTAAAATTATTTCATTGAATGAGACTTTCTCTTCCTGCTTGGGTACAGTCTCTCAAAGACCTGAAAGCCATTGCCTTACAGAACTGACTCTGCAAAGGCGCTACTGCCCTTACAGGTACTCCTGTATTGTACTCATAAAAGATAAAATCCTGATAATCAGCACTTTTGGTTATCAGCCAGCACTCTAGCATTCAGAAAAAGAGAGTAACAGCTTTGCCACTTGCCAGTGGCAGCAGAAAATTGTTTGCCTGTCCTGCTGTACGCTGCACAGAGCATGCTGAATCTTCCACTTTGGTGCAATGGAAAATAATAACTGTTATGCCATGATTTTAGCAGATATATGTGGTTTTGTGTTGCTGATTAATACAAAATATGTAAGGCCTGACCTAGAACAATACTGCAGCTTAATTCTGTATTTACAGAGATTACGGTTTTTATGTCAAGGCACTGAGATATTTACATGATGTGGATATTTTCCAAAAGCTAAAAAATAATGAAAAATGATTTTTCAAATCTAGTGCAACTGTTGCAAGCAAGGTAACAGCTGGTGATCTACAGTTCAGTGAGAAATGAACAAACTGGTCTAGACACTTGCAGAGCATAGATAAAAATTAATAAGGAAGTGGGAATTTAAATAAATAATGAATTGAACATCCAAAGGGGAGAAGGTAAAAGACTAGTAGCAACATATAGTGGTACAATTAAGTTAGGAATTCCAATCAGTCATTGAAATAAAAGGTAAGGATGGAAGAGTTTTCCTCAGACCAAAGGTTTAGTAAAACTTGAGCAATGACTTTGAGTACTCAGAGAGGAACTGAATACCTACACTTCTCATGCATTATTTCTTCTAGATTCACTTAGGGTATAGACGTTTTCAGATAAAAGCTATTCTAAAGTATCATTGTGGAAATATAGACTGTGATTTTGCTTTTAGAACAGAACTCGTATACATTTAGGCAGATAGGGATGGAAAAAAGCACCAACACTTGAATCCAGGTACAAAAGCAGGGATTCTGGTATTCACCTGAAATTCCACATGTACTCAGAGCTGGCCATAACAATTAGGCAAATAAGCTCCCACTTATTTGCCAGTAGCCAGGGCACTGATAAAATGCACACCAAGAAAATAAGTGTTATTTCAAAAGGCATTTGTGGTTACTTTTTCTTTGATGTGAATATTAAAGAGCAGTTGTTTTGCTTTTCACATGGGAGTTTTATATCTTTGCCTCAAGTTGAAATCCCTTACTCTGAAATGGTAGGTGTGGAGTCCAGTTGGCTGATCAGGCACATTGGTCAGGGCACTTTCCATCACCCCTGTTGAAGTTGTGCTATCACACAACAAAGACTGCCAGGGCAAACCTTGGCTGTCATTATACTAAAAGAAGGCATTTTGGATAAAATTAACTCATTATTTCTTTGAAAATGGTTTGCAAGTTACTTGAAGAGTACAGCTTCCCACACTACATTGACTCTATTTTTTATAACAAAAACAGAAAAAAAGGAAAAAAGAAAAGGAACAAAAGGGAAGTATTAACTATTCCCTAATTAATATGCAACACAGTTAAAGTGGCATTGCCATATGGTTTTGCTTTCTTTATGAGAAGTTATTTGGTGAACAGAGGAAGAAGCCCAGAGCTTGCTTGCTTTCCAAGATGCAATGATCAGATTTTAATTCTTCCCTATCCAAACCCTCATTTGCCTTATGCTGAAATAAATGTCTTCTAAAATGCTGAGGAGGTGACATTTGTCATCCACAAAGTTTTTAGGGCCTGAGCCAAGGTCCCTGAAGTGATGCAAGTATGCCCTACCTTAGCTGAAGATGTTACATGTTCAGTGGAGAAACCTGTGACAAAAACACACTGTGCACATGTGGCATAGGGTTTTTCAAGGGCTCTGTCTTTCCATAAGCCAATAAAAAGTTCATAATACTGTTCAAAGGCAATTAGTTCTCAGTGAGAAACCCTTTCATGCCGAATTTGTGCTCTCCAGCCCAGCTGTTTCAGCTTTGGAAGAAGTTCAAAATAGTAACTTTACAGCATGGAAGAAAAGGTCTCCTCCTTTTTCCTTTTCACTCTTTGTGTGGACATTGCAGGGCACCTTTCTTACTCTAAGACTCTCTGGTCTGTAAATAAGTACTTATTTTCACTCAGAAACCAAAACTGATTTCATAATTTCAAATGTTCTTAAAAACTTAAAGAATATGGAAAAGGGCTTCATGTAAATTATAGCAATTCTTTCCGCACAAATATTGATACTGAAGCATAAAGTTTAGCCTTAGCTTTTCTAGGTTTTTCATGGGGTGAGTCAATTATGGCTCCCCCTCTGGATTACATATGAAGTGGCATTTAATCAGTTGGTAAAAGTGGACGACTTCTATTTCTTAAATAAAGATTTTTTTATTTATTGGTATGTTATTATTTGTATTAACAGGTGAAATACCATTTTTTAAATGACCAATATTTTCTCGGACTTTTCATCAAGCTGGAAAACTTTCCCATTAAATTCACTTTGAAAAAAGAACCTCACAAACGCTGGATTTATTACTCAACAGATGCTCATCACATTGTTTAATGCTTTATTTCATGGTCCATATTCATCATCCTTTTTTGATTCTTAAATCTATACCCAGTTCTTTTTGAACATCTGGTGTTCTGTCTCTTCTATGTTTTTAACAGAATAATTTGTTTGGGCGAAGTGTTTCTTCTTAGAATGCTCTTAATCCTCATGGGTGTTTGGAACACAGGCAGGAGAATAGGACTTCTGTGATTAAATATAAAGATGCTTGCAAGATTGTTTCATTTTGTGATAAATATAAATTTTTTCCTTCAATGACATCATCTCTTGGCAGCCTTTGACATAAATCTGCTGTTGCTGGGATCAGGGCAGAATAGCCTTTTAAAGGAAATTGTTCTGTGAACACTTGATCTGTGTGCAGACTTCAAGGTAAATTAGAAACAAACTTAGATTTTTTTTTAGAATGAACATTAAACTTGGGAATGTAGTTGAAAATTTAAAAATTGTTCAATATATTTTCACGTTAGCTATTTGCCATATGTCATATCACTGATTTGCTTTTTGGTAAGCACATGTATCTAATAAGACTGTTATCACATCATCTCCTTGACTGATATAGCTGTACTGAAAATAAAGGTTATATTCTTGACATCTCAGTAGAAGACTTTTAAATCTTCTTTTGCTAATTATTTTTTTTAGTCATGGATATTTTCTGAGGAAAATAAATAAAAGCGAAAAGGAAAATTTCAGTAATTCACCATATTGAAATACTGTACACCATATCTGAAATCTCATTCTGATCCTGTCAGCTACCCTGTGTTCTGCTCATTTAAATGGAGTTGTTAGTACACACTAGCCAAAAAAAAGTAGTAAGGAAATACATGATAAATGCCATTTTTTTATTACCAGATTCCAATACTTTTTTCAGCTACAAATGTAGATGTTAACAATATTGAAATTCCTTGTTAAATCTTCCAGGGGATGTTTTCTTTGCTTTAAAAAAAGGAAAAAAGAAAACAGGAAAAAAAAAGAGGTGTGTGATTGTGAAAAAAAAAAAACACAAACACCAAAACCCAAACAAACCTGGGATATTCAGTGTCATAATGCTAATGTTTTTAGGCAAAAATATGGTCATTCAACCTAGGAAAGAGAATTAAAGCAGGCACTGTAACTAAGCTGTTCTTTCTTTGGTATACTGATATTATTTTGTTGCTTTGGTGACTCTAGGGAAGGAAAGCTGCCTACACCTGCCCTCCAAGGAACTGCTGACTTTGCCTGGAGGATTCATCATGTCTGCTGAATTATATAGCTCTTTCATTCTTCAGCCCAGTTTGCTGTTGAAAACTTTATATCTTTTCCCTTGTCTTTACTACTTCCAGCTGTTCGTCTTTCCCACGAAAGGAAATCCCTGTGTAGAGACACAGCGATCCTCGAGGTATGCACAGATTTCCTTCTGGTGCTCAAACACAGTGTGTGGGGCAGAAAAGGCTCTCTTCACAGTCTTAGCTCTGCCGACCTGCTGGGATGCCATTCCTTTCCCCTCTGCACAGGGGCAGCTAAAATGGTGCTGGCAGCGAACCCTCGAGTAGGCTTCACCTGCTGCAAAAGAGGAAAGCAATGACAAAGTAGCTCACTATTTCCCAGTTTGCTTAAGTTACAGAAAAGATTGGCAGTGCTACCAGAAGTTATTGCAACAGCCCATTTATTCTGCTTTTGGAAAGCAAAATATAAAACAAAGCTTTTTTTTGAAATTTCATCCAGGAACATCTCCTAAGTATCTATTTCTAAGTATCTCTCACTATAGCAGATCCTTAGCAGAACATTTTTTCTTAGTTCAGGACATTCTGAGAAGCTTGCAAGACTGGGAAGCCTAGCAGATTAGTGTTTTGTCTTGGCGCTTGGTTACCTCTTGGTTCACAACTTTGAAAGCATGAGATTGGACTTCTTTGCTAGCACACTGTATTGCCTTAAGACAGGAAGTGTGCCAGAGGCTGTCAAATGCTGGCTTGAGCACATTGGATTCTAAGTTCAATGGCAAAATGTGGAGATTGGGACTAGATGCCTACCCTAGACACCTAGAACACCATTACAAACCTTAGGAGTAATGTTCAGTATAAATGCAGAATAAATATATCGATCATAATTTTTTTAATCAATCTGTCAAATGTTGATATTTCTCAATGACTTTAGCTAGCCAGTCTCATCTCTGAAGTTATCTTGGAAATAAAAAGGACCTAGTTGGGGACATGTGGTGTGTGCCATAGCGAGGATGCCTTGATGAGTAGGTGGTTATAATGGCACACAACAAGGCCGGAACTTGAGGGAGGATCTGCTGAGAGTCTGTCTCAGGTCCCAGAGCTCCTGGCACTGGACCACAAGGGCGCCCCAAAAGCAGCCAAAACCCTTCCACGAACATAAGTGGCTGAAGGAAGAGTTCAGGTTCAGAAAAATAGCAGTGCAAGCCAAAATGGAGGTTTCAGGCCAGTAATCGATTATAAAGTGCATTACTGACACACATAAAATTTGAACAAAGACTAAGAAACAGTTTTAATACATCAGAAAAATAATTACAGCTTGTGAGCCTTTATTTTAGTTGTCAGCTTTTGAAGAGCAGTTCCACTTCAGTTCTTCTGACAGCATGAAAAATTGCTCCCTTTCATCCACGCCTGTGCCTTTACTGGGGACAGAGCGAGCGAAGCAACTGCAGTCTCTTTACCCTCAGTCAGTTTGTCAGCAGAATGACTTGGGCAGAGGGGATGTACCAGGCAATCTTCAGCTTTGTGAAGTGAACCTCACTTGTTCATTCTCATCACCAGCATTTGATCTTTAACAGGACGGTAAATTTCTAGCCATGCTATTTAAATAAGCTGGAAGTTATCTAAGTGTGGAAGATGATACAGATGCTGCATTCTGTAATGTACTCTGTAGGTTGTTTGCTTACAGAAATCATTTAGTAGCAGAAATAATTTGGCTATGTTCATCAATACCAGTGTCTGCACACCAGCCATACTGCTGCAGGTTTATCCCAGTGCTTCCTGATTTCCATCAATAAAAAAAGCAAAGCAAATTCTTTGAAAAAGTTCCACAGTGCGGAGCTGTTTTGTGAGAGCTTGCCTGCTGTATCCAGGAACAATCTTTTAAGCCTAGTTTGGGTGTTTTCAAGCCCAACTCATATCAACAAGGGGGAAGAAGCAGACCTGGGGGATGTCTGTTCCTCTCTAAGAGCAGATCAGCTAAGATCAGCATGCAGAACGTGGAGCAGGTGGCACTGGAAATCAGAAGTTAGGAGATGTGATGAAACCCTTTCTACTTGAAAGAATTGAAAAGGAGGCAGGTTTTTTTAGCCACCCTCATGTGGGGGGCCCTACTTTTGGGGAAACATCAGCGGCAACTTTAATTATTATGAAAGTAATCACATGAAAACCTTTTGGTTTTGCAAAAAAATAGCTACTTTTATATGATGTTAATTTTTAATTTTTTTAAATGTCATATTTAGAGAAGCACCAGAAGGGTGGGAACTGTGAAGCCTCTTTACAACTTTTTATCTTGCTGGCGCTTTGTCAACCTCAAATATATAGAGATTTGCATATATTTTCCCAAGAGGTTGCCATTTATCTGACAACTGTTGAAATAGTAGTTGACATCTTTAATAAGAAAATGGAGCCAGGGAACGGAATGAGTAAATTAAAAAAGCCATTAATTTGATTCTAGTTTTGATGTAAAAAACCCCAAAAAACAAAAACTAACCAAAACCTAAAAAAACCCTCTAGACATGAACTGGTATTCAAAAACTGCCATGATGATAGAAGTAACACTTGTCTGGAATCAGATGTTAGAGAATGTTTATAATCAGCCAGCACAAGTTCAGAGTTCCACTGTTAAAAGTTGACATAAATAATTGGAATCTGGGGACTCAAATAAGTAAATGGAAAAATGCATTGGTTTATGGAATAATTTTTGTGTACAGTTGTGTTTTTCTCAGCAGAGTGGCTAATCTTTTTTACCTATAAAATAATCTTAGGCTTTATAGTAATTTTTTTCTGAGTTAATATTTTTATTTGCTTCTAAATTAAGAGGGTTAACTTCAGTAATTGCTTATTGATTCTTCATATGCAGTGGCTCATATGCAATGCTCATATTCTTTGTTCATACGCTCATGTTTTCTGCTTGTTAAATCACTATGGATTTATTCAAAATCTTTTGCATTCTTGAGCTACCTGAAAAAATTTGGGTCATCTGTAAATTTTGTCAGTTCACTGCACTATTTCTACAAAGTAGCTGAAAGAAATAATGGGAACCGCATCTATTCATGCAATTTGATATTCAAAATTTCAGTTGTTTAACTTTATCAGCGTTAAACGGATTTAAAGTATCCATCTAGGCTGTATCTGTTTGACATAGGCCTTCTTTTCCAGGAAATCATGGTTTAAAGTGACAAAAATTATCATCTGTAAAGATTCACTTACTTAAAGGGAGAAATGCGAAAATGTATTGGCAATTTGTAAATATTTTATTTCATTTGTACTTATTTCATTTGTAAATACTTCATTTCATGTTTTTTTTGAGCAGGGATGTGAAATGGTTAGAAAACATACTCGTATTAGGTTTTTTTTATATCTTACTGGATAATTCATTAGTGATGTATGATGTTATGAAGTGATGCATGTCTCAAAATCACACGCAATGTGGAAGTGCTTGGTGCAGAGCAGGCACAAGCTCAGTAAGATCAGCTGTTACCTGGTAGGACAGTTGTTGCTCCTGTTGCTTCTCAGTTGACCTATGCCTGAAATAGTGAGATGCAACCCTTTCTCACAATAATAATAAAAAAAGCTAAGCATTTCCAGAAGGTGGATGTGACAGACACCATGATTTTTCTTGATATTTTAATGGGAAACTCTAGTCCTTGTGAATTCAGAAAAAGGCTTGAAAGGGCCAGGATTGGTTCTGGGAGACAGAAATTACTTTGCATTTCCTGAGTATGATTTCTGGAGGTTCAGCTGCTAATTCTGGGTGTTTAGGATTGACAAAAGTTGGAAGCATCACTTAGAGATTTTACTTCCTTCTCTGGTAGGTCTCTTAATCCTGTTGTATATAGAAGGTAAGGGAGCCTTTTTGTGTGATTGGATTCTAAAATTTTACATATTGTAATGGCGAAACAGGAAATAATGCTGAGATATAAGATGTGAAACAACTGATGCCTAAATGATTATCTCAATGACCTGCAGAAGAGTGTCATAAGCTGAATTTCTGCTACTCAGTGCTTCAGATGAAGTCTTTGTAGGCTATCAGTCTAGTTTCTAGCAAGATTTTGAAACCAGTTGCTGTTTTGAAACTGCAGGTCATTGCATCTATTTTTCAAATGTGTAAGCTAAAGAAGTATATACCAGTTTCTAAATGGAAAAACTGAACCATAGTTTGGCACATTTCCGAAAGATCACTGAGGGGCAGAGTGTAGATCACTGAGTGACTTTATTTAATTACAGTTCTTAATTCTAGTGAAGATTATTTTGCATTTTTAATGTTTGATGTCCTTTCTCCGATCTCGTACTTTCATTCTTAAATTGAAAAAATTAAATTATAGTAAGAACAATACAAAGAAAAAGTAATGTGGTTTTTTCCCAGCATTGCAATCTGTTCAGCCATTCTGTATCCAGCTCTTGTAACTTTTCCAGGTGAGATTGGAGGAATACAGTGGGCCTTATTTTGATATCTTCTACAGGGGTCTAATAACCAAGTATTTATTGTTTGTGAAGGAACAAAAAAAAGAACAAGTCTCTAAAGAGAAAAGGTAGTGAATGTTTCTTTTTGCAGTGAGGATTAATTTCAATTTACCTGTAAAATTAGGAGTTGAATAAGATATTCGTTACAAAGCAGAGCGGTATGGTGATGGCATTGTTTTATGGGATTTTCCACATGAATTTTTATTCTTTTTTGCCCTCTAATAAAAGCATATGTGCTCTTTCAGGTCTAATGGCCCGTTTCCCTGTCTTGTTATACCTGTGTGACTAAACCAGCTGCAAGACAGGATCTAATTATGACTGAATATCTGCCTCACCCAACTGCTGTAGCTGACTTTTTCTAAGCCTGCCTTCTCTCTTCAGATTACTGTTCTGTGCAAAAGGCAAGTGAAAGAAGAAATTTAGAGATCCCTGGCACTTCCCCAGCTCAGATTGTGAGCCTTTTCACTGGTACAACCTCTACTCTATCCCCTTGGATATGGATGAAATTGATTTTCCTTAACTCCTCTATATTTCAGTGGATCCAAATTATTAAAACTTGTATGATTCTTATTTTTCTCCATTCTCTTTGGTGAAAATTTGTAGCAAAACTGGGATGTGGCATTCTATATGCGGTATAGAGTAATGTCACATAATTTAAATCAAAGCATTTCCTTGAGGTGAAGATTGCTAAATTAACCAAAATTTGGAAGGGGGGAATCTGCTAGGGTTCTTTGTATCAGATCCAACTTGGCACGACTCTAAAACAGTAACTGTAAAGGTGAAATGGAACGGGAAATGCGATCTAACAGACCGAGGCTAAATTTTTTAATGTTTACAAAACCATTGAAATTTATGAAATGTTCTTTCAGATGGCGCAGTGCAAATGTCAATTACAAGCCATAATACATTTTCTGTTCAAAGAGTTTCTAATATTTTAGTCCTATATTAACACATTTATCCCTACATCTAACACTGAATTACAAAATGTCTACCTGGTGAGACATTTGTGAAATTTATTTTTTTATGTCTATTTATTAAGTGATGCATGACAGTGGAGTCTCATGGGATAGTTATAATTTAATTCCTAATACTATTTGCCTGAATTATTCATTTGCTGTGTTACCATAATGATTTTGGGGCAAAGGTGATAATGCTTAGTTATTTTACTAGGAGTTCTTAAAAAATAATTGGATCAGAAATCATGCACTGAGAACCTACTTATTATTCTTAATGCTTCAGGACTTATTTAAGTGTTTTAATCAAGCATTAAATGATGTGTATCTCACACTACTTTCATTCCTGGTTTTTGAATCGCAATTTGTAAGCACTAGAGCACAAGCCTTTTTCATTAGGTGAAACAAATTTTTGTAGCATTTTGTCTTTCTCATTCCATGCAGTAGGAAATAAACCCCAGACATTAATGTTAGAGGCAAGCCATACTATGCTGTCTAAATAAATACACAGAATTAGCACATCGGTAAACTAACGTGATCACAATTAATCTAATACACCTGCAGAATATCTTATCCAAATCACTCTTAATTGATTGCCATTGATATTTGCCTGAATCGCTAATAGAAATACAGCTTTTAGTGTAGAAAACAGCCTGGTGTATATTTTCATTAGCCTTCCCATGGCTGTATTCGCTGCACCTGCCTGCTCCCCAAATGCTTGTTATAGCTGTCGTATACTTTTATGAGGATAGGAGCAATGTTCTGGCAAGCTAACCTGACTCAAATTGTGTTCGGATATAAAACATGAAGACCCACTTGTGATTGCAAAGGTAGTAAGTCTAATTTGATTAGTGCTCCGGTGACATGGCATATTATGAACATCATTTGTCACTTCTCATAACTACTTGTGAAAGGATCGTTTTCAGAGAAGGCGTAATTGAAGGCCGTGAGCACATCCTGGGGAAGAGCTGGGGAGAGGCAGGGAAACAGCAGTAGATCCTGATCAATATTGGCTTTAAAACAAAAAGAAACAGGAAAAGCAACAGCCTACCTAGCTTTAGTGGGAGTAGGATTTTCTCCTGAAGATTTACCTTACTGAGTCTCAGCTATTAAAAAACCCCACAATTCAAAACCTTAAAACACTGTTGTTAAACAACTGGGCCTTATTTTCTAAAAATTTTCTAAAAAAAAAATCCCACTTTCTGTGAGTTGCTAAGCAACTGGGCTTGAAGAAAAAGGCCAGATCCTCAGTTTATATGAAGATTTCTATGTATATATGTGTGTATATAACTCCTCAAACACACTCAGATTTTTCAAAGATGTGCATCAGGTTAGTCTCTCTGTCAGGTAGATTTGGTTGTGTCCACAAGTCAGCTGATTAAATGATTTTACAGAGATGGCAAAAATTAAATGTTCTGACAGCATCAGTAAGATAACAGGAATACCTTCTCCTGGTAAATTACAAAGGTTTTAAGTTGTTTTTTTTCAAGCATCCCCCTGGAATATGCGTTTATTTGGTTTTTGCTTTTCAATTTTTAAGAGTATTGGTATATAAACATTGCTGAAAGGATTCAGTAGAAGGCTATGAATATGAGAGGAAGAAGCTGGGTAAAAAAGGCGTTTTTCTGTCTTTATTTACACAATATTTTCTCTGTGTTATCAAAAAACATACTCAGGTTAATGTTAAGATAATGCTAGCTTGACCCCAAAGTGAAAGTGATTGATATTTGTGTCGTTAGTTAGTTATGCAATTAATTTCATAATTGGAGTATATTCATGATGTTTATGACTGTTGTACTTGGGAAAACAGAAGACTGGTGTAAATATGAATCAGGAATCAAGTGAATCTCAAAACACGGGTCTAACCTAGTGAACAGAGCTAGGCATGGTGTGGGGGAATTACCTCTGGACATCAAACTATCTTTGGTTTCATTACTAAAATAAATGGAATTTCTGCCACTGGGCTTTTCTGAAAATATGAGCTTTTCAGGGGAATTTTGGCTCTGCTTCAATTGCTAAATGAGATTTTCATAGTAATTTGAACAGTTACAAAAATATATCATCTGTGAATCATTTATGGAAAACGGACACTCATATTTCGATTTCCGTAATTCAGAATAATCTAGAAATTAAATGTATTCCATCAGGTCATTGTGTCATTTTTTCTTAATGCTTTTCCTTTCTTTTTTTTTTTTTTTCTATAAAAGTGCTTTTACACAAATAGCTTACAGATAACTCTTTGGAAATGCTAAAAAGAAGTGTTCACTGGAGGTGGCGGCAGCTCTAAATTAATTGAAGGACTGTGTCAATGGAGGGAATGAGATAAGGATGCTAGTCTTTTTCAGTATAATAAATATTGTCTGGGGTTTTTTTCCAACAAGCATTATATATAAATATAATACACGGTCCTACTGAATTAGAGGTGCTTTGATAAATAACTTGTAGGCTACACAAATAGAAAGATAAAAACGTGGTAATTAGGGCCTGGGAAAAACCACGATAGCTTGGATATCTCCAGCAGCTCGGTGTTTCTTCTCTAAGGGCTCTCCTGTTCCATACTGCTGGCAGCCCTTCTGTCCTGCTTCCATTAGGTATCTTCCTCCAAGAAACTTGCTTAAAAGTTAAAGGAACATTCAGAATTAGATAAACAAAAAGCTGAAAATGGTATTATCAGTATAATGTTCAGTTCATCGTCTAGTGGGGATACTGGTAGTGAAACATCGTCAATCCTTCAAAAACTGAGTAAGGTCTATTTTTTTTTTTTATAAAAAAAAAATTATCCTAGATATTATCAGGAGACTATTATGGTTTCTGAAGACATGTGTCCTGCATTTTAATTATCACCTACCATCTAGTGCTTTGAATGTTTTTTAGCTCATTCAATCCATTAAAGCAGCAACTGTGTTAATAAATTCTAGTCACTGATTGATATCAAATGACATATGTAACAAACAGTCCATCTGTCTCTGCTGTGTCATTCCATTCCTTCTTTCATGTTTCCATTACAAATTCTGTAATAAATAGTCTGATCATTTTGAGTGACATTTGGGATCTTTATTGGACAAGACATTTCAAGTACATCTGTCTTTCTACTGGTTTGTAGCTGACAGTTCTAACAACATCTATTACCTTCCAAAAGGCTGCATTTGAAGTATTCTCCATATTCCCCCTCCTGCTTTTTATTTTTTATTTGTTTCATATGATAAGCAAATTTTGCACTCAAGTTGGGGAGTTACAGTTAAAAAATAAGCCTTTTTCATAGACAAATCAAAGTTTAATTAAAATTATTTTTATTTTGGATATGGGGAAGTAAAAATAAGGTCCTTACCTGTTTCTCTCTTGTATGTCAGCACATATAGTCCAAAAGTGCAGCATAGTAATTGTTAGTGACTAAACTGTAACATGATATATTCTGTTCTGAGCCTGTAGTTCTCTACTTTAAATATTAATATTTCATTATTGCAACACTTTATTTTCAAGTCTTTTGAAGAACGCAGCATCATACATTTTTAATTTTTCAGCCAGACACTTGCCATATCCATGTGAGTTTTAACAGCATTTCCTTCTATTTCAGAGGAACCCCAGGGTGGAAGAGAGGATGGCTCAAGGGACCAAGCAGCTGCTCAAGAGCTTCTCACCTGAGCACCTGATCCATGCTCCACTGGAAGCCACCACTGCTGGTAGGCTTGGGAGGAACCCTGTCTTGAGGTCAGCTCCCAATGCATGGGGAAGTCCCCATGGCATCATTGGTCTCCTTGCTTGCAATAAAATCAGGTGAACTACCATTAGTGTCCTGCTCTGAAGCCCTTTGGCAACTTTCAAGTGTTTACATCTGAGATTTTGGGATGAGCTGGTCTCTTAAAAGCAAACTCAATGTTTTCTGGTCTTCCTCCCCTCATACACAGCCATGTCGTACAGTATTACCATATCTAGTCAAAGTGAATTGCAATGGCACCATAAATATCTAAGTGTCTACAGGCACCTCTAAACAACTGTGAAAGCATTAAAAAAACCTCGGGCCAAAATGTCTAGGATGAATCTCAAAATGGATGATAGAAAGTGCTGAAAGTTTTCAGCTTTAATCATGATGTTTCCATTTTTCCTTCTCCCTCAACAGACAGGGACATTCTTGTGTTTAGAAGTCAAAGTGTAGGCTTAAGTAAATAGTATATGATATAGGGCTGAAGCAAGTCATATTTTAAATCCAAGGAGTTCTAGTTCAAGGTCACATAATTTACTCAATTTTAGCCATAAATCTCTAGATCAATAGCAGAGGTGGAACTGATACACAATATTTAA
This sequence comes from Scolopax mira, assembly GCA_004320125.1. Lineage (NCBI taxonomy): Eukaryota > Metazoa > Chordata > Aves > Charadriiformes > Scolopacidae > Scolopax > Scolopax mira. The sequence goes on along the minus strand of BJBW01001826.1, from coordinate 84,260 downwards.
CCTTTGCAAACCCCTCTATCTGCTTTGTATAGACCTTGTCAACACAAAATCCCAGCTCTCCACGTATGCAGGCACACGTGCCCACGGTAGAAACAGAAATAGTGTTTATAATAGGCAGAACATAAAAGATGGAATGGACATATATGCAGAAATGTTCCATTATTAAAAGAATCTCAATTTATTTGTGTGTTCTCAAAACTTGCAGTTCTGATTTTTTAAAAAAGATTAAATACAAAGGCATTTTAAACACATAAGTATTTAAAATTTAAAGTATATGCAAACAGAAAATATTTAGGACTGTTGACATTGGACAACTAAGGGTATCGTAACATTTCTTTCGTAGCTATGTAGTGCTGCTCAGAAGTTATTTATTTCTTTGGCTACTAAATTCAAAACTTAAAGCATTTTAATTAAGTGTGACTCAGTGATTTTTGTTATTGTTTTCCATTTCACTGAAGGAAAATACAGGTCTTAATACTTTTTTTTTTGGTTACTGTTATTTTCTTTTTCACTGAAGAAAAACAAAATTATTCAAAAAATTCACTAAAAATATTTTTGCATGTAAAATGTTATTATTTTTGATCTAACTGAAATATTCTGTTTTCAGATATGAAAAAAAAAAAGTTTAAGAAATGAAGTGACAAACTTCCCAAATCTTTCTAGGAACCACTTGCTATCTCTCTTAAAATAAGAATTTCAGATTACTCATCTGTGTTATTTAAGTGCTTATTTAATTCTTGAAAATAAAGTAAAAGAGCTCCAATATGATGCCTTAGAATGCCTATTGATCCAATGAGAAGCACACTTCAGCGGCAGGTGGAAGATGGCAAGTAAAATTTCTTAAAGGTCAATAACTGGGATCCAGATTTCTGATGCTCTGGTCAGAGAGCAGTGCTATAAGAAGCAGCTACAGCATTCCAGCTTTCCCCTTTTCATTGGCCCAAACTGAAAGTATTGAATAGTTTGTCCTGCATTAGTAAATAGTATTATAGTGATAGATAAGGAATTTTCTGGAAAAAAAAAATCATAATAATTTTTTTTAAAGGGTCATCTTCTGGACATACTGCTTTCAAGTAACATTTGTCTATTTTGCATGTAAAAAGTAACCAAAAATATTCTATTTGGTCTGGTGTGGACAAAAAGTACAAAGTCAGCTAGAGAGGCTGCTGAAATACTAAAAATATGAGGAAAAGAAGAGAAACAAAAGATTAAAAAATGTAATAAGACAACAGAACAGACAGTTTATTTGTCTTCTGACTTATCAGGGAATATCACTCAGTGGGTAGGAGATGTAAATAAGAAAAACGATAAAGTTGTAAAGCAGCCAGTTTAATTTAAGTCAAAAAAAACCCTGGATGAGTAAATCAGAAATAAACAACAGCAAAAATCCATTATTGAAGGATGTGACCCCCTATGAGGATTTACTTTTAGTTTCTGTTCTCTGTGTATGGCCTTGGAAAAAGTACTTGGCAGGTTAACAGTAAAAGAGCAGCTCCTTGACTTGTGCCCAGAAATTTCAGTCCAATAAGGGGAAATTCAAACAAGATAAAATTAGGACTGGAAATCCAAAGTTTACAAAGTTAAGATGATTATTCCTCCCTAAAACTTCCAGACAAAGAGAAAGGAAAGCAATATTACATCATCAACTCTTTTAGTTTGAGATGCAAGTATGGAAAAGTAGAAGAAAATCCACCTGCGTATGTCCCCTGTTGACTGACCTGTTGCCTTTTTCTGTGTGACTCCCCCCCTTTATATCTATGAGAATCTATGCTAAGAATTCGTAATTTAATGTAATTGCATTCATGCTTTAAAAAGTAATGAAAAATGTGCATGGTTTCTTTGGATCCTGCTGTTGCCTGCATAAACGTGACACTATTGGTGATAGATACAGCAGCATCACCAGTGAGAGTATTTTCGGCCAATAAAGCCTTACTGAGTTCAGCTTGAGAAAAACAATCCATATGATGAGGAATGAGCAAGAGAAATAGCTACATAGAACATCACTGTCAACCAAGGAGGAAAAAAAATCAAGGACATCCTCTCGTCTATCATATCCAAGCAAGCAGGTCTGACTCTGGACACAAATGCATATTTAATAGCTTTGGAAGTGGTATTATCACAGGTGCAAAGCAGGCAGGGAGGTGCAATTGCTCATCCCTGCAAAGCCTTGGGGCCACCAGAAAATATGTTATATCTACCACCAATACTGTCACGTATATGCAGGCAACAGCAGGATTCAAAATAACCTTGCACATTTCCCATTAATTTTAAAAGCATGAATGCAATTAAATTATTTAGTTGGAAAGCTAAAAATCACTTTCTGTAAGTTACTTCTTGCTAACGTTTTGGCTTTGCAAGTGACAAGGAAATATGGTGGCATCTATAGCACTTGGTAATGATAACAACTGAAGGAAAATTTACGCCTGCTCTGCTCATTAGTCCTCATTGCTCCTCACCTGTAATGTTGCCTGTCTCATGGGTGGTACTGCATAGATATTCAAAAGTCAGTTGGTGAACCACTCATGACAGGATTATCTGTAAATATTGGAAGTACGTAATGCTAAACTTTAATTCATTAACTATTCCTAGTAACTCGGAGCAATAAAGTTCATAAACACAGTCCTTTATGTATTTTAAGTTTGTCTCTGAGTAGTACAGGACCTTTGGGTTCTCTCCAGCTTCCGTAAGCATCATTCTGAGAGATCCGATGAGATGAAAAAGAAAAAAAAAAACCAAAACAAAACACAGAAAGCTTTGATTCTTAGAACTGCTTGGATATCAGAAAAAACTCTTTTTAGGTAATTCTTTAGTGGAATTTGGTGGAAAAAAATCCACTTCTAAATCAGTAACAAATTAAGCTTAATCTTTCCATGACTATGATCACACAAGTTATCTAAAGAGAAAAAGCCAGAGCACATCAAATGCAATTTGCCACAAGACCTGGGTGCCACTTGTCCAGCCATTCACTGCAAACGATCAAAACTTTTCACTGATGTTAATGGTTTGGGATCGAGGCCTGCAAAGTGAACAGCTTTATCTTGATGATGGAGTTGTGCACTATTTCACCAAGTTGGGCAGATATTTTGAGCCAAAGTAGAAAAAGCAACCAAACAACTGATTTGCAAAAGGTTAGAACGGTAAAAATCCATTTGAAAAACTCTAACTGTTGGGTTTTTTAGGTTGGCATTGGATCATGTAAAGCTAATTTAAAAATACAAATGTCTCAAGTCTAAAAACTATGTTTGTGTTAAATATGCTTTTCCAAGAATAATGTAGACTTTTTATAAGTGGATTAGAATCAATTCCTAAAAGAATTCAGTGGCATAAACCCACCCATAAATTGTTGCAAAATTTGATATTGGATCAAAAGAAGCCCGCTTTTTTCTGAAAAATGTTTACGCTTTTGACTTAAGTATTTGGTTTAAACTAATAACTCTGTTAAAAAAAAGTGGATAATGCCCTGTTTACTCATGATTTCTTGAGAAGCAATATGGATGTGTTTGTGAAATATTGTTTGCCTATTTACAACTTGAGTTTTTTCTGGCATGTCCTGAGATATACACATTGATAACTTGCAAAATTAACATACCAGTTAAGTTACTATTAAACAAAGATTTGTTGGCATTGTTGTTAATAGGAAAATATATAATGAAATTTGACAATTGTTATTTTTCATTGTTAGGTTTCAAAAGGATGTTAACGTTCCCTGAATGGGTGCAGAAGGACATCTAACATTTAAAAAATCTACATTTAATAACTCGTCTTTGGAAAATAAAGTTTTCATGGAGTTTTGAGTCTATCTTCAAAGACAGGAATGGCAAAATTATTTTCAACCAAAGGTGAAACGTAATGAGAAGGAAAACATGATATTTGCTTGTTTTTTTCCTCTAGGATAAGAAGATTTGAGAGTCAGTCTTTGATATCTGATTCACAGTTCCTCATTAAATTTAGGAATCCATAGGGTAAAAAAGAGACTTGAAAGTAGGTGATCATTATTGACATTGTGAATGATGTTTACCTGGACTTTAGTAGGGCCTTTGATAGGGTTTCCCACAGCATTTTCCTGGAGAACTGGCTGCCCATGGCTTGGACAGGAGTATTCTTCACTGGGTAAAATGTGGCTGGAGGGCTGGGACCGGAGAGTAGTGGTAAATAGAGTTAAATCCAGTTGGCGGCCTGTCACACATAGTATTCCCAGGGCTCTGTATTTAACCCAGTTCTGTTTAATATCTTTATTGATGAGCTGGACAAGGGGGTTGAGTGTACCTTTGGTAAGTTTGCAGATGACTCACTGAGTTAGGTTGAGAGCGTCGACCTGCTTGAGGGTAGAAATGCTCTACAGAGAGATTAGGACAGGCTGGATCGATGGGCCAAGGCCAATGGTATAAGATTCAACAAGGCCAAGTGTTGGGTCCTGCACTTGGTTCACAACAACCCTGGTAGCACTACAGGCCTGGGGAAGAGTGCCTGGAGAGATGCCTGGCAGAAAAGAACCTGGGAGTGTTGGTTGACTGCTGGCTGAACATGAGCCAGCAGTGTGCCCAGGTGGCCAAGGCCTCCGACAGCATCCTGGCCTGCAGCAGGAACAGTGCGGCCAGCAGGAGTGGGCAATGATTGTCCCCCCAAACTCAGCACCAGTGAGGCCCCACCTTGAGTACTGTTTTTGTACTGAAGTGGAGTCCAGTTTTGGGCCCCTCACTACAGAAAGACATTGAGAATATGCCCAGAGAAGGGTAACTGAGCTGGTGAGGGGTCTGGAAAACAAGTCTTATGAGGAGCACCTGAGGACCTAGGGTCATTTAGTCTGGAGAAAAAGAGGCTGAGGGGAGATCCTGTCACTGCCTACAACTACCTGAAGGAGGTTTTAGAAGGGCAGACGTCAGTCTCTTCTCCGAGTTAACAAGCGATAGGAGAAGAGGAAATGGCCTCAAGAAGTTGCCCTTGGGGAGGTTTAGATTGGATATTAGGAAAAATTTTTACACTGAAAAAGATATTAAACACTGGAACAGGCTTCTCAGGAAAGTGGTGGAATAATCATCCCTGAAGGTATTTAAAAGATAGTAGATGTAGTGTATAGTGATATGGTTAATGATGTTTTTGCTCAGTGTTAGCCTAACAGTTGGACTAGATGATCTGAAAGGTTCTTTCCAACATAGATGATTCTATGATTCTATGACTACTTATATATGAAAGCCCTGGCAGGTTACTAAAGTCATGGAAGGAAATTGCATGACCTTTTTTTGCAACTTACCACTGACAGTCAAATATGCAGGTCCATGTGTTGCTGAACAGCAAAGTGCTTGCTGAGCTCATGAGTATGACCACCAATGGTGTGGACCTCACAGAGCTTCAGCAGTTTCTGGTGAAGTACAAGGACTCACAGCATCTCATGAATAAAGAACTTCTAACTTCTATTATACATATATATATATCTTTTTACTGCTGAGCACCTGTTTTATGTCTCATGAAAAATTTCAGTTGTGGCTTTCCTACAAGTCTCATTCTTTTTATTTGCTTGAGGTTCACAGGAAGTAATCATTCAAGAAAGAAGCTATCAGTATTATTTGTGAAAAATTGAGTATAATGCTTGTCAGACGCCATTTTATAATGCTGCAGATACAAATGGAAGTGCATACTGCACAGGCTTCCTGAAGAAGGTACTTAGTATGATCCCAAATATTTGATCTTATTGTATAACTCCCGAAATAAATCAAATCCAGCTTAGCGTATCTCTTGCTGATTGCTTTACATGTTCTCTCTTTTGCTCTGAATGCAAATTTTTAGAGTTGGTAATAGAACAATTGTCTTTCTGACGATACAGCCTCAGTGGCAATAACAAAACTGTGGGACTTTTACATTCAAATGCCTAATTGTGCACATATGTGAAAAAAGGAAAAGTCACAGCATCATTCAATACAGATACCATATAAAGTTAAATACATTTTAAAGAAAATGGCCAGTACATTGCAACTGAGCTTATCCTTACTCAAAAGTAGCTTTTCTCTTTTCTCCAGATGAGTTCATGTGATTCATCTGTTCCACCAGAAGGAGACAGGGCATGGTGGTCTTTCCTTAGTTGTATATTTTAATTGTCAATGACTTGAACTTTTTTTTTCACTGTCTATGAATTCAGTTACTCCTTACAGAGAGAAAGGAGCAGGATAATATAACTTTTTAAATAATTGTATTTTTCCATACTTAAATAGTAATCGATAGCTTTTGAAATAAAAGTTATGTTTTCTTTCTGTTATATTCATTTCACAGAAGTAAGAGGAAATGTAGTAGGTGCTGAAATAAAATGCATGGCTCTTATTTAGTGGGTTGTGAAAGTAAAGCAGACTAACACACTCTAATTGAATAATAGATTATAATGGACAACATAACTATTTTTTTAAAAGATACTTCAGTTTCTATGTACTCAAAAAAACCCCTTTGACCTCTTTTGCAGAAATTATGTGACTAGTAATTATTAAAAACCAGGACCTAAAAATTAATCTTAAAATCATTGTCAAAAATTTGTCAGTCAAAAGCCGTAGATACCTTATAAAAGTTTTCCAGTATCATGAAAATTCTGTTTTTATCTTTGAAAAGTTAATAAATAAAATTTATGAACAGCCTCCCAAAGACTGAGGAGACACATACAAATCTCTGAAGAGTAATTTTCTTTATTGACTTTTCAGTGTATGTGAAGAATATTTGTATTCATTATGTTTTTTCCGTAGTTATAGTTTGTAAATGTTCATTGAATATTTGTGATGTTTTTATCATGTCTACTTGTAAACAGTTGTATCATTAGCCTTTCAGTTTAAGTGGATGTTAATTTAAATGATTGACATTTGTATATACATGGATTGATCCTTGATAATATTTAATAGAACTGGTGACTTTCATATATTTTTTATGAACCACTTATTGTTTGCCCAAACTTTTTCCCTTGGAAAATAATAATGATAATATTGTGTATAAAACAGAACTGAAAGTAGAACATTGTAAGAATTTCATATCAGCCTTCTTAACCAAAAGTAAAGCTTTTGATGTAGAGATACGAGGGTGGCCTTGTAAAGCAAGGGTAAGAGTGGAGCTCCGGTTGGTCTTTTTAAGCTAGGTCAGTGAGTTGGGTGGTTTTACTTTGTTGGTGAAACTTGAATTTGGTTGTCCCAGGGCAAGAGGAAAGAAATCCACCCAAGTGTGTCCTTCTGTCAATAGGAGCAATGTATTATTCATGATGAGGCTGTAGATGCTTTTATGTCACTATTGGAGAATAAAAAAGGGAAGGGATTGAGGAGTAGAGACCATCTTGGTTCTTTTTTGTGTTGTACATGTAAAACATTGGTAATATTAAAATGTAGAAATCAACACTTTAAAAATTAATAAGGTAAAAACAGAAAACAACAGCTTAGGTACATACGTATTTCTACTCTGATATGTCTGCGCATGCAGTTTCTTGATGCTTTGCATTTAATGAAATATATTAATTCCACAGTATAAGTGTTGAAGTAAATGTTAAATATAGCCTGTAAAATTATCTTGCTCATAAATTTGCCTAGAATTGTAGAAATCTATAATAGTATAAAGTATGCACCACTATGCTATAATCTGATCTCATTGATGTGTCTTCAATACATTGAAGAATGAGTATTTTCATTGATGATGATAATTTTTTTAATTGATTAGCTGAGATTTTATGTTACTGTAAGTATCAAAATAACATCTTGATGAAATATATTATTTTCTTTTATGTCTCAGAAATACAGACTGTTGACAAAATAGAGAATTAAAACATGAATAAATATTTTTTTTTTCTTTTCATGGAGCTAGATAAGTGCTGAAATGCATTCAATGTTATTTGCATTTCAATACCTGCTTGCAAATCCAGAATGTAGTTTATACAACTCTTAGCCAGAATTTTATATTAAAAAAATTTGCTGTTTCTTCCTTATGTGTATATTAATTTTTCCTGGACAGTTTTGAAAGTGTTTGTTGCTTTTCTACTCTTCTTGTGTCTGAAACCTTCTTGAAATTTCTTATTCCTGTTTTGGGTCAGTATCTAGCAGAAAGTGCAAATGGATTTGCGTGAAAGAGCTTTTGGCAGAAAACTTGCAATTAAACAGTAAAATTGAAGGTTCAATTGGAAAAGTTTTCTTGATTTCTAGGATTTCATGCCAAAATACTACCAAAGCCAGGATTTTGCACCTTCTGTCTGCTTTTTGGAACCAAGGAGAACTTCCCATCCATGGTCTAACTCAATGCTGGAACGAGATCAAGTCTGACAAGTTGGATTTTTCCAGGAGCACAATGCACATTCATTTTGGAAAGAACCTGGTCTAAAGTTAAGGTAAGACTTACTTAAGTGTGGTTGTCTATTAGTTCACAAGCAACTTTAGAGATAAAAATTGTCCCTTTAAACTGTTCAAAACAGGGTAATATATAATGTGCAAAATGAATAAATGACAGTGTTCAAGTTATTTTCTTGGAAATCAAATAAATGGCACTGTTTGCATATTAGCTGGACTTTGACTTTTCTTAGTCACCATGGCACTATTCACCCTAAAGATCATTTGCTGTGGTAAGAATTTCATGCATAAAACCCAGACATCAAAAAAATCTGAACCCCTTTAAAATGGCACAGTGCTTCAAAACAAGCCTTCATACTACCTGGATCTTGTGATCACCCAAACTCAGAGGCAAGGAGCAATGATAAAGGCAGAAGAGATTTACAGCAGAGTAGGTAGATGGAAATGGGAAGTAGGAAAGCACAAAGACAGCAGCAGCAGCTCTGGAGGAAACTCACTGTTAAAGTGCAACTGTTGCTGAAGCAGTTTGGTGTCTTTTAAGGTTAATAGAACATTTGCTTGGCTACATAATCAGAAGAAGAAAGGGCTACATGCATGGAGCAGCACACCTTATGGATGGGATCTGGAAACTTGTCTGGAAATAGAGGTACAAACAACAAAAAAATGCAGTTCGCCTTTCTTGTTATAAAAAGTATGTTAAGCTTTAACCTCTATGGAAAACTAATATTACAGGACTGGTAAGTGTTAACGTTCAGACTGTCACATCTCTAATTAAGTCTGTTCCAGTATTTATGATAGATAAATTCAACAAATGCATGTTAGTTAAAACATTCAATAGGCTATTTAGTATATTACAGTGAATTTGTATTAAGGAAGTTGAGAGCACTTGATTATCATGCAATATTTTTAAGTCCTTTGTTTGCAGGAATCATTGACCAAGTCATTTAATAACCCAAAGTCCCTGAAAGATGGCAGAAATAGAAAGAGTGTAAGCAGATGGAGTTCTGAAGGACTAAAAAAGGCTTTCATATTGTGTTGGATTGTTGCTTTTTTTTTTTTTTTTGTGAGTTGGTGGTTTGTTTATTTTTTTAAATCAAGTTTCAGTCTCAGTAGATTTACAGAATGCAGAAGATGCTGTGTTTATTTTTTTATTCTTGGAAAGCAGAGAATGCCTTTTGTTTGCCTGTTTATTTACAGGGCATACTATAGTAACAGTCCCACAAGCACCTGGACAAAGAGTGAGCATCTCGTGACAACTTATAAAGGTGATTTATGTTTCATTAAAATGAATATTTACCCTGAAGCAGATAAAAGAGTCAGAGTAGATTACACTATGTCATACATAGTAATGAAGTAGAAACCTATTTTGGAAAGACACACAATACATTGAGAAGTATCATTAAAATTCTTCCAGCCATTTCTTAATTTCCCATCTGTTTTCTGTATATACACTTTTTTTTTTTTGTGACAGAAAGTTCACATATTAATTTACATTATATGAAAAGGGTTGTATTGATTTTTAAAAATATAATTAAGTTTTGAAAAAACAGCCTGTAATACTTGGAGGGAAATCATTAACTGATGGTAGCAATCACAATAAATAAATAGGAGGATGTAAGCTCTCAGATATTATTTGAGATGTTAATATTGTCATCATATAGTCTTTTTATGCTTGCAAGGTGGAAGAAGCTGAAAATGGACATAAGAGTGTACCATACAATGTGGTACTTCCAAAACTAATTCTCTCTCAAGAGAGAATTATTGCAAACCTAGATCCTTAATGGGAGGAAACTGCACCGAAGGCAGAATTTACTGAAATGACCTGGAGATGACAGTGCCTATAAAAATGAGGCAGGCACTAATGAGGGAAAAATATAAACACGCCATATTATGGATCAACGAATACACAGTCCCCATTTATGTGACACCATTGAAATCATCCAAAAATGCCTCACTGGCAGATCGTAGTAGTAAAAAAAAAAAAAAAAAAAAAAAATTTATAGTATTAAAATTCTTTCAATTGCTTGTAGAATTCACTGAATTACTTATTTGGAAAAAAAAAAAAAATAATTTATTTTAGAACTTCAAAATATATTGAGAGAAAATACCTTGGGGATTTTTAAGCTTTGAATATTTATTTTTAGAAATTATTTTTACTTAAGAAAATACTTTTATGAGAAAGAACATTTCTAACCCCAAATCAGTCTTTAAATACATAAATATAGGTGTGAGTGTGTGTGTTATGTCATTTTCATTTTTTTTCCAATTGCTAAATTACTGATTTGGCAAAAACCACACAGTGACTCAAGAAGAAAAGGAGCCTGACTAATGTATATGATTCAACTAGCAATATTTTTCAGTATATAATGTGGCACTTCAACAAGGGAACTGTTCCCTTACGCTACAGAATACTCTGAAGCAAAAAAGGTCATGAAAGCAGTACAGGAGGTATAGTTACAGATTAAAAAAACCCAACCAGACAAACTAAACCCTCTTTCCTCATGCCCTGATTATTTTTTTTTAAATCACCCCTATGTAAGATATCAGTGCAGCATCACTCTTAATCCTCTGTGCGCACAGCAGTGTCAACTTGCTGGGGTGAACCAGTGGACTTTTGGGGTTTGTTGCTTTCAAAGCACTAAGGTATCATAATTTTTCACTCTTGTGAAAATGTGTAGGTTCCAACCTGTTCAGGAGCTGCTACCAGATTACGATACCTTAACCATGTTTATTTTAGAAATATCTTGAATGAAAGTTTGTATCCGTGAAAGTTGGAGGGAAATCTGCCTTGCTTTTTGTTGTTTTTTATGTATTGGGTTTTCCCTTTTTTTTTTTTTTTTCCCATTTCCAAAGTGAGTATATAAGACTCTCTCAGTAACCTCCCAAGGACCTTCACTTCCATCTAGCTGTGCCTGAGGGCAGTGGGGAGCACTAAGTTGCCTTCCCTGCTCTGGTATCTTAGGACCAGGACACAAACTGCCAGCTGACAGTAGAGTAGAGTCTAAGGATAGATGGGATTTGTTGTAGAATCTAGATATAGCTGTCTTTAAAAACTTAGGAAGATTGCTGCTTTGGTTTCTGTAGGTTGGGGGGGTTTAATACTTTTTCTGGTTTGTTTTCTGTGGCGTGGATGTGTTGTGGTTTGACACTGCTGGGTTCTGAACAGTGACTATGGAGATGCAAAAGACATACAGAAAAGCACTTTCAGGCCTCTTAGATGCAGATGACATATTTAGGGAAAAAACTGAAGTTACATTTTATTTTAAGGTTTATTTTTGGGAAGGAATGTCAGATAGTGTCAGTGAAATAAACTGGCCCATGCAAACTTACCATTTACTTATCAAGGTTCTGTGCTCAGTTTCCATGTGATGTTTATTATGAACTGAACTGAAGACACACACAAAAAAAGGATTTATTGTCAGCAATTGCTCAGAATCTGGATGTTACAGTAAATTCAAAGTTGCCCAGAGAAGTTTGAAATCATTCTGTCCACCTTTGGCAGGGAAGGATTGTGACCCAGACCTTAAACTAAAAGCTCTTCAAAGCTCCACAGTGTCAAGCATACTGTGAGGGTGAATATTGTGGTGCAGCTGAAGGTCACTGGGAGGCAAGATACTGTATATCAGCCCTCCATAACGAAGGCATATTGGTTTTTTAGGATCCAAATGGGAAAGTATAAAAGGCTGCAAAACTTTTAATTTATGATTTGTTCATTTAAAGCTTCAGACCATTAAGTACCCATTAAATCACTGTTTTATATTCTGCTAAGTGCATCTCTATCGTCACAATAAAACGATTGTTTAAATTCACCCTGTATCAAATAAAACATTTTAATTGAGGGAATTTGTGATAACAAATTGACTGGAACTGGAAAATAAATTAATGCTGAGCTCTGATAACAGAACAGGTTTGTGATATTGCTTTTAGTGTCTTTTGTATGTGCGTGAACAGTTATGTTACATATGTGTTTATTTGTGTTTAGATTTCAATTACAAGGATTCTACCCCAAGTAAAATTTTCATGTCACTAGTAGGGTTCCCTCAATTCATCTCTTTCATACTAACTTTTACCGTGGAACTCAAATTGTCTCTTTTTAACCATTTTGTAATGTGCTCTTGCCTCACTGCTAAGGGCCTCCATTATTTAGGCTGTGTCCTGAAAACAAGGAGTAGAAACAAGTTGATGAGAAGAAATTGCACAAGGATAGTTCAGTGTTTGCTTTTATTTCAAGAGAAAATGAAATTGTAACACCTGCCTTCAGAACATGGAAATTTTACATTTAGAAATGTTGACATACTTTGTTTTGGCATTTTTGATTGAAAGTTTTTCTGTGGGGTTGAGAAATACTCCTCCCAGGATGAAGTAGTTGAAATACATATAGCTAGATAATGAACTACATGACTAAATCATCTGCAGCAACTTGAAGCTCTTGCTCATTTGTGCTAAAGATGTCTGAATTCCCAGAAGGCAGTATTCCAAGAAAATGCAATTGACAATCATCAATTTTTAAGTGAAATGTGTTGTCCTGTTTAATACAATAAATTGTTTCAGTTTGGTCAAAAAAGACCCAAAGCTCTAAAGAAAAAATTGGCATTAAGAAAATATGGCTAAAAATATTGTTTTAGGGAAAATTATTTCCCAATAATTCTGAAAATGAATCGTATGTCAATATATGCATCTGTTAAAGACACCCTGTGTCTCTCAGGAGTTGCTGAATTGCTCCTGTAATGACTGTTTCTCACTAGTGGGGAGGTTCTCAACTGTGGAAAGGAGAAACTGAAAAGCAGAAGGGCTGAAGAGAACACCTATAACAATCTGCAGCCTGGAAAGACAAGTAAAGGGCAATCCTGCAGATCCTGGCTCAGACATGCTAGCCAGTTAAGCAATTATGTTATCCTGGGCTTCTCTGAGTAGCTTTTTCTGCCAGCCCATCTGGTCTTCTCCTTAACTACTTCTACAAGTTTTCTATTTACAGATCCTCCATCTTCCCCAGAGTTGCCTCTCCATCACATGTTTCAACTTTCTGGCTCTGTCTTTCCCACAGCTTCTTTCCTATTATTGATCAAATAGCAGCAAATCATCACTAAGAATTGCTAGACAAAACACCTTACATTTTATGTCTATCTCTGTGATTATTCACGCAAGTATGCCATTAAAAAGAGCTTTTAAAATATGTTTATTTTTAAACCAGGGTCTCTGGTTTTAGAGACCCTCTTGCTTATCCATATGTGAATAATTCCTCTAACAGTTTTCAAATTCAGTAACTTAAAGTCTTTTTCATCCTAATTGAAAATGTGTAGCAAATATATGTACTTGCTCATGAAGCAAGAATTTTTGCTCATGTTGTGGAAGAGTATTTTCAAGAAAACATTTGCTTGTTCCATTAAGTTACTGGTTTTGCTTTTTGGTTTGGTTTTTTTGGGTTTGTTTTTTTTTTTGAGGATTCTATTAATCTGTATTTGTCATTTATATAGAAAGGTCTAGAAAGCAGCCCTGAGGAGAAGGACTTGGGGGTGTTCGTGGATGAAAAGCTCAACATGAGCTGGCAATGTGCATTGGCATTCCAGAAAACCAACCACAGGTCGCGAGAGCTGATTCTGCCCCTCTGCTCTGCACTTGTGAGACCCCACCTGGAGTACTGTGTCCAGCTTTGGAGTCCTCAACACAGGAAGGACATGGACCTGTTGGAACGGGTCCAGCAGAGGTCCACAAGGATGATCAGAGGGATGGAGAACCTCCCCTATGAGGACATGCTGAGAGAGCTGGGGTTGTTCAGCCTGGAGAAGAGAAGGCTCTGGGGAGACCTTATAATGGCCTTTCAATATCTGAAGGGAGTCTATGGGAGAGCCGGAGAGGGACTCTTTGTCAGGAAGTGTAGTGACAGGACAAGGGGCAATGGGTTTAAATTGGAAAAAGGGAGATTTAGATTAAAAATCAGGAAAGAAATTCTTTATGGTGAGGGTGGTGAGACACTGGCACAGGTTGCCCAGAAAAAGCTGTGGCTGCCCCATCCCTGGAGGTGTTCAAGACCAAGCTGGATGGGGCTTTGAGCAACCTGGTCTAGTGGGAGGTGTCCCTGCTCGTGGCAGGGGGTTGGAACTAGATGATCTTTAAGCTCCCTTCCAATACAAACCATTCTATGATTCTATAAGGCATGACTGTAAAAGAGAAGGCATTTATCTACTGATGAAAAATCATGTGACACATTAGTTCAGTTTGCTTCAATTTTTTTGTTGAACTTGGAGATTTAATTCAGATCCAATTAATGAAACTATGAATATTGGAAAGCAGAGAGAGGAATATTGTTGTCAAAATGATAAATTGTAGTTTAATTATATTTTTAAAATATTTTTTCGCAAGTTAAACAAAGGAATTTCTTGATGAGAATTAATTTAATTTTTTTTTCTTTTTTTTTTTTTTTAATAGCAGAGTGATGTGATCATCCGAATTAGCTTTTGTCAGGAAGCACCTAGAGTACTGTGTCCAGTTCTAGTCTGTAAAATTCAAATAAGACCATGGACAAACTGGAGAAGAATACAAAGGACGGATATGAAGATGATCAAAGAGCTGGAAAATATGCCCTATGATGAAAGACTGAAGGAGTTAGAACTTTTTGCCCTGGAGAAGCCTCAGGGGTCTGTTTTCCAGTACTTAAATGGTAGCTACAAAGAGGAGGAAGGCTCTCTCTTCAAAAGGAAACACATGGAGACAGTAAGTGACAATAAGTATAAGTTGCACTAGGAAAGATTTCATTTTTTTACAGTGAGAATGATCAATCACTGGAAGAACCTCCCCAGGGATGTCGTGGAGTGGCCATCACTGAAGTTTTTAAAGACAAGATTGTATAGACTGCCAGGTAATCTCATCTAAGTTCCCTTTTCCATGAAGGTTGGACCAGGGTTTTGAGGTTCCTCCCAACCTGGGCTGTTTATGATTTCTTCTTTTTAATAAATGAACCAAAGGTAGAATATGTCACAGGAAAAATTGAAGTGCTTAAAAGAAGATGAAAGGCTACATTTAAGAGGACTCGTACACAGGTTATGTAGGAGTATCCCTCCAATGCTTTGTCAGATTCTTCTCTTTTATACCAGATCCTAAAATTTGGCAACTGCAGTATTGATTTAAGCACATTTTCCAGAAAAGACTTGACTCAGGGTTGCAGGAGTTTTGTGTGTTGGGTTTTTTTTCCCCTTTAGCAGACCTTTTCTTTCTGCACATAGAAAATCAATCTTATTTAATGCATTGGGAAACTTTTAACACTCCCTGCCTTTCACTTTGGGTTATCCTCTCAGCCAAATCCTGTGAGATTATAATTGATTTTAAAAGTCAGCAGCAAAAGTATTTGATCTTTAGGTGACAAACAGTCAACAAGGACCCCTTAGGATCAGTGTTAAACATCAATGAAATTAGATTCATGCTAGGATAGGCAGGTTACAGAAATTCAAATCAAGCTGTAATAGTGACAGTAATAAATGGAAACTCAGCAAAATGAGTTTATTTGTCAACAATATGTAATGTCATAATCTTGAACAAATGATTATGGAGCAGCTCAGACTTGAATTAAAACCAAACAAGCTGAAACAAGCAATATCATCGAGATGGATAAATAAATTCATTCAAGTGGATATAATGACACTTACATTAGAATAAAAGCCAAAGCTTTAACTGATCTGTTTAAAATAATCTAGACATCATCACTCAAAATGGACAACAATGTCTGCATGCACTGCTACTGGTACCAGGATGTTGAACACTGAATGTTGAGCCCTGATAGAGCTAGAGGGAATAGCAAGTTGTAGGCAGCCAAAGTTGTTTAAAGTGTTCATCAGTTTTACTGTACAAAATGTGGGATGGAATAAAGAAATTACAATACAATTACAAATAAAGGCAATTTTCTCTGTTGTTTAAAAGGCACAACTGCAGGGCTATGTACTATTATGCCATCATAAGCTATTACACTCAGTACAATTTGTGCCAAAACACAGAAAAAATAAAGTTAACTGACAACTAAAGAAAGGGCCAAGACCCTCTTATTGTTGGCTTATCTCTTGTGGTGCTTTAAAGATTCTGTGTAGAAAACTGTGGAGAGCTTAGTTAGGGCCTCAGAAACGTTGTCATGAAAATATGCAAGCTATTTAGCACCAAGAACACCCAAACCAATACTGGTATGCAAGAATGGCAAGGCAATTTTGGCAAACACCAAGGTTGAATTAAATCAACCTGGCATGAAAGAGCACAAAACAGCCTGAAGCCACTTAGCCCCAGGAAAGATGCATAGGACACTTCAAGCTTCTTGACACAACTTCAGATGAAATGACCAGAAAACTGCTTCTGGGAAGACAACCTTTCACAGGATGTAATCTACTTCCTGAACTATAAGAAATAAAAATAACAAGAGAGAAAAAAATATGGGGTTTCTAGGAAAACATTAACTAATTAAATTGTATAGCACTTGGTATTATGTTACACTGTTACGTGTAGCTTATTTTCAAACAATTCAAAACATAGTGTTGTGGGATTTTAATGCTAACTCTATCGGTGCTTTAAAAAGTTGCAATTTTTCTGTAAGGTCACATTTTCAAAATGTTACCTTTAACATCTTATGCAAATAGTACAATGCTGATTTTTCTGCAGCAAGAATGCTAAGTGAAAATTTTGGAATAGTCCAACTATAATATACAAATAGATTAATATACAAATGCTGAAACAAAAATTTAAAGTTGTACATAAAAATGAATGCTATCACTTGCAAAGTTTTACTTTTTGGCATATAAACTAGCAGAAACTAAGCAATTGGTTTCTTTCTTACAGGTTTAGAACAGCAGGTGACTTACAGCAGATCTGAGATGCCTCTGGATGCAAAGCAGTGATTCTGTTTAATTAATCACACGTTTTGGACCACCCTGTTGTAAGTCTAAAACATTTGCAAAAATAGTGCCTATATTATTTATTTTCTGTAACCTATGAGTCTCTGAAAATCTTACTTTTTCAGATTGCCTATTTTGTAAGTGGAAAGATTGATTACAGAGTTTGATTTCTCACCCAAGATGTACTTATTTGGGAAGGGCAAATTTAAGCTAATTCCTTTTTTGTGTGTGTGTGCTGGAAGCAGGAAATAACATGACAGAATTTGCATATAGGTCCAGTCCTCTATATGAAGTCAGTACCTCCAAAAATATAAACAGAGGTATAATACTCAATTTAATATGTTTAAATGACAAGGGAAATAAATGAGGAGTACCTGTGCAATACAGGACTACAAAAGCAAGTGTGGATTTAATTTTCATTCCAGGCCCAAATATTTAATCATGACAGAAGAAAAGTAGTGCACTTGATTTAGTCCACTCGTGTAGTTCACTCAGCACATGGAGCACATTCATGCCTTCTGTGAAGTACTCATTATTCAATTTAATGGAAAGCCGCCTACTGCTGCTTAGAATGAGGTGACTTTTAAATCTTTTATTAGTGCTGTGAAATCTAGGCCTTCTCCAGCCTCCATTAAAGCCAGTGGAAAATGTTTTATTGACCTGGAGGAAAGCTGGCTGGAATAAATGGCTTGAATGCCTGTCTACCTTCCTTCCCCCCTTCCTTTCTTCCATCCATCTTGGTGGTAGCTTTCCTATACGTATCTGCAGGTGACACAGGGAGAGAGGCAGTTAACTTGGACACAAATGACAAGCCAAAATAAACTGAACAAATTCTGTTATTTTATCGAACGTTTTCAAGCTTGTTAGATGTTTTAGAGGTCACCTAGGTGACTTTGTACCAGCTGGTGCCCTTGTAGCACTCTGTGGCCTTGGCTGTGTTCTCAGTCCAGTTTTTAAGGGCTTTCATTTGTTTTTCCCTTGGTTGTACTAAAATCTGCTTGTTGCCTTGACAAATATTTGTTTCTGTTTCTGTGTAAGTAAACATCTAGCATAAAATTGTTTCAGGATTCAGTATTCAGATGACTGCTGTGCTACTGTTTACCAGAGTTCAAAACCTGGGCAAATAACAATTTGTTTGGGCTGAATAAGTAATACCTTATTTTAGAGGGCACAAATAGCCATGTAATTATTTTGAATTAAGAAATTACCATATCATTTCAGGCTCATTACATGGGTATTTATTCTCAGCAGATTATGTGCAGACTGTTACAACAGTAACTAGTGCAACTTTCATTTTAAAAAGGAAATAGAGTAGGCACATGCTTCTCTTGAGTTTAAAGTTCTTAAAACAGGAGTGTGAAGCTCAATTTGAAAAGCCGTTTTCAAGTTGGAAATACTTACTATTCTTGCATAACATTTTAGTGGAGAAGCAACTAGCAATGCACTTCTTATTTTGCTCTTTGTCATGTGGTGTGGCAAATAATAGATGGTAAAATACACAGTCCTAATGAAGAAGGGCAGATGCCCTTCAAATGGCTGAAGGGATTACTTATGTGTGTTTCAGCTATAATTTCAGCTATAAAATATAAAAAACTGTCAAATCAGAGTTAAGTTTCTGATGGCCATCATTTTGGGTGTTTTCAACACATTACTGGGAAACCAGCTCACCTGAAAACTGTGGCAGTCCTGGAAGCTCTCTGTTGTAGGCAGGCTCTTGCAGTAGAAGTGCTTTGAATTCACACAAGGGAACCCTGGAGTTTTGGAAGCTGTAACTCAGGCAGAGACTCTAAGGATGAGCTCAGTGCTGGCTCATCTTGATAATCTTCATTCTGACCTGGAAGTCAGGAACCTGAAAACAGCCTCAGGGCTTGATTCCTGGGCTCCTCATATTGGTGCTCTTATGGTTTTGTGAGCCACAAGCTTTTGGAATGATGGTTCCAAAGAAGGACCAACAACCACTCAGGGGGCTGATCCCATGGATACAGCGAGTCTTCAGGCCTGCATTATCTTCTAGCTTGTGCTGCAAGGACATGCAGCTGGTCTGAGTCCTCTACTTCCCTGGTCCAGCTTCCTCAGACAAGAGCAAGGTTACTCTTGGTTTCCTTTCAGGACCATAAATGCTTATTTAATCTATCTAATCTCCTTAGCACCAGCTGAAAAGACTAGCACACAAAAACGTGAGAAATATTTGCTGTGAGGTAGAAGTTCACCTAGTCATAAAATAATTGCTTCTGAACTGTTACTCATTCATGGCATGAAGTTAATTGCATTATACTTAACGGATCATAATGAAACAGACTTCCAAATTTACCCTGGAGCACTTTTTCTACAGTATTGGATTGGAAAGCTGTAATTTGAGTAAATGAAATGAGTAACTGAAGACAGACTTTCCTTCTCCCCAATATGCCTCATTTAAAAAAAAAAAATAAGGAAAAAAAAAAAACCAAAAGACGAAAACTGTATCATTTAAGTAATTAGCAAGATGTTGACAAAATGCAGGAAGCATGCAGTAGATATTTTGTATCTTGCCTGAAAACAAATTAATAAAGCAGATTTCTGTATGGACAAGCTAAGCTTGTCTTCAGAAGGGAAAAATTCTTACTTTTGTACAATCAACTGAAGATGAAAGAGGCAATGAGAGAAGAAATGTTCATGAAAGCCTAGCAATAGCCTTGTTATTCATTTGCAAAACAGAGAGCAGTAGCATTCAAAAAGCCCTTAGGTGTATAATATAGCTGTAAGACCTTGGGTCTTAGAATAGAGGAGATAATGACTGCTTTTGCTGCTCAGCAGAAGAGAAACCAAAAGAGTTGTTGAGGGATAGCAGTATTTTGCTGTGATATGCAATAAAAGAAATTACTAAATTCTACCCTTCCCTGTTTTCTCCTCCACTCCTGTGAGATTACTCTGCTTGACCTGCTTTTCTCAGCCATGGTGGCAGTTTCCTCAAGTTCACAGTTCAGTCCCTACCACATAGTCAGGGCTTTTTTGAAAGACACAACTTGCTTCTTACTCTGATTCATTGTGTCTTCTTCTTTGGTCTTGTTCCTTTATAAAGCTGGCTTGACTTCAGTTAGTTAATTCCTTCCACAGCTATTTGGAAGCAGACTGTTTTCCAAAGGCCCTGAGAATGAGCATGTCCAGTGGGACTGGGCTGCTGTTAAAGAGCTGAACATTGGCCAACTCACCTAAATACAAACTAATGAGGATCACACAACAACACATCTTGCATATGTTTTTTAGATGAGTCATTCAGTGGCAGATCACTCCTATATATGGGTGGATGTTGCCCTTCTTGTTTGAAAACTTACCTCTAAAATAAAAGCAAATATGCCTTCACCCCACAATCACAATTATTTTTTTTAACTTCTCAAAATCACTGTTTTTCTCCGCTGGGAAGGAGTAGCATTCTTTCAGTCCTTTTTTCACCTTGGATATTTTATAGTACTCGAAAAGGTACAGTGAATAGTTGCACTTTCATAGTGACCCTTCACAATACGTATTGATAGATGACAATAACTGAATTTCCCTGGAAAAGACATAGCTAAAAAATGTTGTAATTGGCTTTCTCTGTAAGGAAAAAAAAAAAAGAAAGAATGCACTCTTTATGGATTAGAAAGAATACAAGTTATTTCATAAATCAGGATCAAAGTACAATTTCCCTTTCTTTCTTTCCTTCTCAAAAGTATTGATATCAATAATTAAAACAGCACCGGGTTTGCTGGAAGCTATAACCTGAAAGACTCCACAGGTTCAAAAAAGGGATCAGAAACAAGGATCATTTCAATTCTATGCATCTTTCATTGGAACCTAGTTGGAGACTTTTTACTCATGAAATGACCATGATATTCACTTACAAAAAGATTATCAATGCCTACACTATAATTTTGAAGTCCTGTATCCCAGGCGGAATTTACTTATTTTGGAATTTATCCAAATGTTTTCCTAAGGCAATCCACCTATTATGTTGCACTCTTGTAAATACAGCTTAATTTCATTCATAAAATAGGATCCTCTATTTGTACACATGTATTTTAGTATTTCCAGTTTCTATGAAAGCAAAAGTTCAAAGTACTCTCTAATCGCCATTGTTTTCACGGAGTCAGTCCACAAAGCTAGTCTGTTTAACCAGTAACTCTAGAATTTGGGACAGATTTTTAAGGTATTCATGTATGTAGTCCAATTTTCAAAAGTTCCTACATGATTTCAGGTAACTAACTCTTATCAAGATGAATCTGAGTCAGAAAGCAATTTTCTTACATGCTTCTCAGCATTTTGCTAGATGTTTTACAAAGGGTACAAGCATACTTGAAGGGATGTCCTGTTATCAAGAGGGAGAGTATACTATTAATTTACTATAGACAGCATAAAACTGAAGAAATTTAGAGCTGGATTATAGATAGAGGTCATCTAATCCACTCTCTTTCTCTGAGGTGGAATCAAAAATATGTTTGTCTCACATGGTCCCTTCATCCTGACCAAAAAAGAAAATTCTGTAATTTTGTTGCCTGACTGGTGGAAAAAAATAATAATTGACTAACAATAGTGGAGGTTTTCCATAAAACCAAGTCTCAGATTTATTCAGTGACAATTTATTCTTCTCTTCTCATGACTTCCACTCATTTTACTGCAGTACAAAATTTACAATCCACAATTGTATTGCTGGAGAAGTTTTGACAAAATACAAATCTGTTTTCTTTCAAGGATTTGTGCATATTTTTTACACATTTGAAATGAAAGCTCGTTTTGAAACATCACATAGATTTTTAGATCACTTAGATTTTTCTCATCAGAAGTAAAATGCCACTGAAATCAGCATAAACCAGTAAACTAAAGCATATGGCTGCTGATGTATCAAGATTTCTTGAAGGGAGAAATATAGCCCTCTGGCACAAAAATTCTGAACACCTTATTATCGAAATTCCTGAGTCGGTAGAAGTATTTTGTGCTTTTTTGAAGACACTTCTTTTTTTTTAACTCAATCATGATTATTTAAATTCTTTTGTTTATGATTCAAAGTTTTCTCCTTTTCTGCCAAGTGTCTAAGTGGTGCTACAGTAAGAAACATTCTGCACTGATACATGTTTGTGACATACGTTTCTGTGACATACATTTCTTTTAGCAGCCAGAGGAAATACACTGCCTGGTAACTGGCAAACCTATATTTTCTGAGTTCTAGTTCAGTTCAGAGCATTGTAAAATGCTGGAAGCTTACACTGAGTATTATCTAAGGAAACTGTGTTACACTCTCCAAAAGAACCATTTTTTTCTCGTTATATGTAAGGTCTATTTGGATAGAAATGTATTAGGGCAATTATTCTTGTATGATATTATGAAATGACATACTTGTCGCTATATAATCTTAAAACTGTCATTTAATAATGTATTGATATTTACTACTTCTGGCTTTGAAAAGTCTGAAGTGATGCCAGACCCCATTGTGTTACAGCCTGCCCACACTTGGAACTAAAATATAACTCCAAATCCCCAAAGTCCCAGTTTAATGCAAATATGCAGAAAGGTATGGCCAACGAACAGAGACGAGAAGGTAAGGAAATGAACTCTGTTGATGGGTAAGATTGGTGGTGATCCCAACAAAACAATGGCTTTGAAGTACTGTTGAAATGCAAGATATTTTGGCTGGGTTTACTGATGAGATCTTTAAGAAGCAACACAGGTAGCTCTAGGGCACCATTGGGAAGGAAGTTAAAGAGCACGTGTTCTTGTCTACCCATCCCCAGTTAAGATAGAATGTACCAGCATTGCATACATACCTATTTATATAATTATTTTTGCACTCTTCACCTTTGGTCTCTCTTACTTTTACAATCTTAAAATTACTAAAATAGATGTCTACATGCATCTCTGTGCAATCTAAATAGAACCTTTGTTAGCCCCACAGTGGTTCACTTTCCTAAACTGAACATTAGAGACAGCTGAGTAACAGTAGTGTTTCTCAAAGAAAATTGAGCACACGCTGTTAAATGGGGAAAACAATATTACTATTTTCAGCAGCGTGAAAGTCTAAATTCCTTCAGCTGTTAGCAGAGGTGTATCCTGGTGTCCCTTCCCCTGCTTGCACTGTGGCACCAGCCACAGTTTGTATTCTCCAATCTCAAAAAAAGAGGTTTTAAGTGGCACATGTGTTTTTCGCAGTTCTTTACAAATCCAAAGCTGAGATATAATCTTTCCTAAAATCACAGTCAACACGTACTGAAGTGTAAGGGCGGAAATGAAGAGATTTAGCTTAATAAGATTAGTCTTTATCTGCTTATTGTGTCAGTCTAGAGCAGAGCTCGACTGTAAACTGTAACCAGAGCTCCATTCCCATTTATCAGAGTAACATAGAGTCACTCTGTGGAAGTTTTGCTCAAAGATCTTCTACGAAGCATAAAGCAGGATTTTTCTTTCTACAAACATTTTATATGAGTAAGAAAATCTATCCTTACTTAAAATAAAGAGAAAGAATCCCCAAACTGCTAGAGGAGAAGGTGGATTTCCAAGGTTAAAAAAACCAAACCCAACCACACTTCATAATGGCTGAGGTTTAAAGAAAATCATCTGATCCCTTTTCCCAAGATAAGTACTTTTTCAGACATGGGGTCATAGAAACTTTTTACTACAATAAGAAATTTTCGTCTCTAGTTGAGTCCTTTCTCCAAAATGTATTCTGTATTATTCTGGTATAAAATTACTTGTTATTGCCAGTGAAAACAGGATTTCCTTTTCTTCAGATGGGTCATATTAATTGTACAGACTGAAACTATGGGGTATAATATTACATGCAATCCTGTGTTTAAAAACAAAATCTGTCATTTAATTCAAAAATTCTTTTTATTTCACACATCAAGATTAAAAAATATTGCTTCCATAAATGGAAATGCAGGTGTATGTAGACAAAGTGGTGTTGGTACAGACACATAGCCACAATAATTTTGTACCTTTTAAAAATGTTTAAAGTTTTAGCTGTAAGAGAAGCAGAAGAAATAACCACCTGTTTCTATCTTTTCTTTGGTCACTTCACCCGTAGGAAATTAAATAGACAAAGAAAAGGAAGGAAACACATAATACCATGAGTTATCTTTATTTCATATCATCTATTTCAAATCATGCTGTTCTTTAGCTTTGAAATTACAGATGGTGGTTGCACTATGGAGCTCCTGAAAGCATCAGGTAGGTTTAAGCACCAGACCGTCAGAATCCCAGCTGCTAGTTAACAGTAAGTTTTGATTTAATCTATTTTTTCCTCTTTCTAATTATTTTTCCTTCCACTAGAGTGGAGGCAATTTTTTTTAAAAGTCGTATAAGAATATAAAAGAAACATAGATACTACTACCAACATTTTTTTTATTTTTCCCGAGGCTCCCAGCCTGCAGAAGATTCACAGCTTCTACCTTGCGAGGAGTATTGGGATGATGAGTAAATGCAATGAAGACTTCAAATCTTCTGTTGGAGCTTTCAGAATAGTCATGTGGATTTGCAAGCTTTCACAGCGCTTTGGCAGCACTGCTTGGTCCTCTTCTACAAAACATTCACCTTTCCCTAGAAGCGTTAATTATGCAAGCAAACCTATTACATTAGGAATAATGCCTGTAGAGTTTCTTATAGATCAAACTAGTCAGTAGAAGAGAAAGACCACACTCTTTTATCTTTTTGCTTCCAGACACCCTGGTTCTGACAGCCAGCAATGTCATTTCATGCTCCTTTGCCCTCTTCTTCTTTCCCCAGCAAGCTGCACAAATATCCATTCCCCTTAAAAAAGTAACCAGCTGCAAGGTTGTACCGAGGCAGGACACACTCAACATGAAATATCCTCATGGCCTAAGAGCAAAGTGTGGGGTGAGCTTTGCAAACATCTGTTTTATGGTAGCTTGATGCCGAGTGTTATTTCCTTACATTGTCTCACCGGTGGTCAACAGGACCTTAGTAGGTTCGATCCAGTTTTTCTTGATCCACCTGGTGCTTTATTCTACTCATGGGAACTTACTAGATTCCAATCAAAGAATGAAAACCAGCCATTCTTGTACTTTAATCTCTGTTAAATCACTTGAGCTCGTTTCTGATGACTCTACTAAATTCTTGAAGTAATAAACCAGGTCCACGCACACCTGCTCTGAGTAGAAATCTCCACAGAGTAAATGCAATCTGAATTAGATACCCCAGAATAAGCATTCCAGGTTCTGTAGGAGTACTGAATTTTGTCTCCATTTTTCTTTCTTTAGATACATCTGAAGATGGTCCCCAGGGACTATCCCTGCTCTCTGAAGGTACTACTCCACCAGCAAACGCCAGAGGGCCCCCGAATCCAGAGATCCCAGGTGCAAGACAGCTCTTCGTTAAGGTGAGATCTCTTTTCCTCTCCCTTCACAGATGTCTGTAAAGAAGAAAGCAAATAAAAGTATGCTTCAAGTTGCCTGATGGGGGGTGAGGATCCTGGAGCATGCTGTGGGGGCTCTGCCAGTCAAGTGTTGATGTCCCTCTTATCTTCTCTAGAATACGGACCATTGGCTCAGAGATGACTTCTGGTGGTGCTTTAAACAATTTTAGCACAACGGGTGATGTGAATACATGTTATTTACTAATGTTTCTTCAAATGACCTACTGTCATGCTTAATAATGCCAATATGCTTATTTTGCTTTCTGAAAATACATTTTCTTTACAATTACAAATTCACAGACATCCTGCTAATGTGATTGTTTTAATGCTGAGGGAGTTTTGCTACAGTACTAGTTGTGTGCTGGGGTACCCAGAGGCTATAGAAGCAGTTATAATATTATTGTTCCAATCAAAATAAATATGATAAAGACAGAAAGAAACCTGTTAGCTAAGAACCTTGAAAATGCACTCATGCCTTCTGCTAGAGCCATGAAATCGCAGCAAGTCTAAAAAAAAAAAATGTAGCAAATGAAAATATTGTATTGTGATTAGTTCAAACATCAGGAGATACCTGTGGCTTTTCAGCCCTTAATTAAACTGTAGGTACTTCTTTCTTTTCCCTTCCTATGTATATTTTGCTTTTATCAAGGATGGAATGCCTTCAGGGTTGTGCTTTGTCTCAGAAATATCTCCAACCGGGCACACTCAGAATGATGGCACGTCTGTGGTTTGCTGTGAATTAGTCTGGAGCACTTGCTGGGAATGGAAATCGTGTACTGTAACTAAGGCGATAGACCGTTCACGGGTTTAATTCTGCAAGGTTCAGGGAGCCTCCTGCAAAGTGCTTGCTTTTAGGACTTGAAAGAGTATGAGGGAAAAACAAAAAAAAAGAAAAAGATAGAAAAAATACGCAAATCTTAATCCCAATGTATTTTTTCCTGTCCGCTTTTCAAAATACAGACAGCATATTACAGCTTGTTGTTGAAGAAAGAGCTTGCTTTTCCAGAAATATTCCTTTTCCATTTTTTCAGGCAGGGAAAGGATTTGTTTCCTGTTTCAGCTTTTAAAATACAGCATTTAAGGGGAACTCTATTTCTTTTTTTCAGGCTGCAAGAGTAAATACTCTCTGTTACATATATCTGCTATTTATGCAGAGTCTTACGATACGATTCTGTTTGTTCACCAGTATGTTAATATGTAAAAATATTTTTTTCTGAGTTTAAGTTAGAAAAAAAAATATGAAAAGAAGAAGATAAAAAAAAAAAAAGCATCCTGGAAGAGGTTTAGAGGCACATACTCTGTGTCTCTCTCCACTGCATTTCACGCAGGAGCCCTTCCTGGACCTGTGAAAGTAGGTTTGGCTCATCCCTCCAAAGCCAAGATTGGATGCTAGCCCACGTGGAGGAGAGTTTAGCTATCTCTGCCACACAGTCCTTCACGTTAGGAGGCTTTTCTGAGTGTTTTGAGAGGGTGGTGAAGAAGACCAATGGAACAGTTTGGCAGGCCAGGGAGAAACACAGACCCCAGCTGCACCCAGCTGGGAGTCCTGTAAGCACATTTTTTTTTGTCTCTGTAGAAATAGCTGATTCTTTTCGCTGAACTTGTATTTTCACCTCTGTTTACAAACAACCATGCGTGCTGTTTTTCAGAAAGTTTGCAGTAAGCACACACACTGGTCTGTTGTACTCTGCAGAGTTTTATCCATCTTCAGGAAAACAAGAGACAAATCCCAGAGTCCTTTTCAGGAGGAATACCTATGTGGCATCCCAGGATCCATAGTGCAGGTAACATGTAAGAAAAGCAGTGCAAAATGGAGCATAATAATTATCTCCTAGTGTCTGCACAAAAGTGTGATTATTCCTTGTTTCATCATAGGATCGTGCAGGTTAGGAGGGGGCTTTAAGATCATTGAGGCCAACTTTACATAGCACTGCCAAAATGATCACTAAACCACATCCCTCAGCACCACATCTGCATGGAAATAACTACAGGGAGGGATTCAGCCACTTTCCTGGGCAGGCCTCTTCCAACCCTTTCAGTGAAAAAGAAATCTGTCTTAATATCCGTCCTAAATCTCCCCTGGTGCCAAATGTCTCTGGTTTTATATGGCACCTTCCAAGACTTACGATTGGTTTGATGTCTTTTGTTCAGTTTTTCCTCTATTGGTTACAAACTCATGTTAAACACAGGCTAATTCAGAGTGTAACATAATCAGGGATTTTGCTTATTCATAACAATTTATTAAGCCAAGCAAAGTTAGTTCTATTTTAAAAGTTCTTAGATTGTATCTGTTATCTTCCTAAAGAGTAGTAAATGCAAATGACTTATACAATCAGCTCTATCTGCTTAAACTTGCTAAATCATAAGGAGTCATGTTACAAAACCACGCAGAGCTGTTCCTGGCAATGCTCTAAATTTATGGTACAACGATTCCAGATGACAATGGAATTGCAAAGGAAATGCTTAGTACATCAAAAATTAATGCCTAGTGAGACCATTTTTTTATGGCAATGATTATAAGCGTTCATTCTGTGTTTGAACATAATCCTCTCAGAACAGCAGTTTACTAAATATACTAGGGATTATTGAACAAAATACAAGTTGAGGTCATATTTGGATTTTCATTGGGCAAATAACTATCATTTTCTTCTCAACCAAAACTAAAACTTCATTGTTATAGGAGGTACTCAGATTCAGTGCATACAAATGGGAAGTCGTTAACTGTGCTCTGAGCAATTCAGATGTACACAGAGGAAAATAAGCATATCAACCTGTACTTTTCTTAGTTATAAGAATAAATGTATCATATGACTCCAGGAGCTGTTACTGAACTATTAAAACACTGACCAAACATGGTAAGAGGTGGCGATGCTACTGGGTCCCCTGTAGTCATGGAGAGCTACCTTAGTAAAAAAACACACTAACATAAAAAGTGATAAATAGTCATATCTCAGCAAAAGGCGGGCGAGAGGGAGGAATTCAGCCTCTCTCTATGCAGGACTGACTCGGAGTCCCTCCCCCAAAAAACAACCAAACTGAACCTTTACACTGCACACATCAAGAAAAAGTTTCACAATTCTTTTGTAATTTCACTACCTCGCAATCCCTTTGTTATATTCATGTCATGTGCTTATTTTATTTCAAGTAACAGATCGGTTATAAACATTTATTTTTAATAATGAATCCCACCTCTGAGCATACTTAACCGGAACTCACGTATGGTCTATCCAGCACTCTGTGTGCAGCTCTTTCCATCAAATGAAAAATGTACAACTTAATCAATTGTAACCTAGCTGTATATCAGGAGGACTGTTGATCCTAAATATGAAGAAATCGTCCTGACTTTATTTGTTTATTATTTCAGATTTCATGGTCTCATGTGAAATGCAAGAGCCATATAGTTTATTTTAGCGGCAATCATAAAACTGAATTATTTGTTTCTAGGCATACTCTTTGCCAATTTGTGATGCAGTAAATTTATTTCAGTCAATTTTGTATCTTTTACCACAGCTCCTTGTATGCATTTACATACGAACCCAGACAAACAATCATTAGAACTCAAAAAGCATTCAGCAGGGCTGTCGGTGACATATAGTATACCTTGACTAATTAGGCCAGCATTTACTGTGGTTAATGTGCAATTTATTCAAAGTGCAAGGGAAGTATAAAGAGGGCCACTAACTCTGTGTGTGTTAAACTATGAATTTCCTTCCTCGTTTTTGCCCCCTGATTTGGAAATTTTTCCTGTCTGTGTTACCCAGAAGATAACGTAAATGCAGCGTAAAACATTAATGAGATCAGCCCACTTAGCTTTGAGGTTGGACTTTATTTTTTCCCCCCCCAGCCTCCACTTAATGATCTGATAGTTTGTTGCTACAGGAAAGAGAGAGGGATGCATCTCTGGAAGCAAATGGTCAAGTGCCCTGGGCTGCATGGGCTGATAAGACCCGGGGAGAAAAGAAAAGGATGATGCTTTCTCAGTGTTGAGAATGGCCTCTCAATAGAAATATATTTGAAATAACAATGGTCAGAAGCAGCATGTTACTAACCTCTCCTTCAGTGGTACTAGAGAAAAAAAAAAAAAAAAAAAAAGAAAAAAAAAAAGCCCAAAGCCTTGAATATTTAACAATGTCTGAAAAAGCTTGGAAAAGTCACAGAAGTTAATGTTTCCAAAATACAGCTAAGCTCAGTAGTCCTTAAAAGCAATTAAAGAGCTTTTACCATCTGTTAAGTAATTACCTATCATCACCAGTTATTAGAAGTAGGAAATGATGTGAAGGGCACAAACATAATATAAAAAGAAGAGCCAGATTCTCTTGGGTTTCTTGAATGAGGTCGTAAAAACTTGGTTATTAATACTGAAATAAAAATGACAAACATTTACAGGCATTTTTGTAGCTGCTCCGCTTCAAAAATAAAAGCATTACATTTTTCCTAACAGTAAATATATGGCTTGATTCTTGCTGTTGTTACTCGTATGATAAGAAGTTTATTATAATCATCTCCAAAAACCAAGAGAAGATGAAGAAGATTTAGGGTTAGTAAATTCAGTGCATTATAGCTTAGCTAAAACCAATTATGGAAAACACAATTTGAGGATCATGACTTGGAACAGATTAAAACCAAGTAACCAAAAACCCCCAAAGCTGTGTGTGCTTTTAAGCTGCTTGAGTCTATGCACAAACATATGCACAACTTCTTACTTATATATCAAAATGGGCTTCTATTTCCCTAATCTCTAATTCTGGTTTCTTTTTCTCATCTTCTTAGTCAAAATAGGTTTCCAAAAATGTATTTTTTCAATGTATTATCTTTAAACTTCCTGCAAGAATTTCAGTTTATAGGTCTGAGGTTACACAAGAATCCTTGGGTATGTATTTTTCTGGTTTTTAGTCTTATTTCATTAAAAGAATGGGTGATGAATTAAGTTGATAAATCTCAAGTTCATGCTCAAGTTCAAGCTCAAGAACTGCAAGCTCATAGTACATGTTAGAGTTATACAAATGCATGAAAGCTCAATTCTGGACAATTTTTAAGTTGTGTTCTCAGTGTTTTTCATCAGCTTGTTCAGGAAGACATCAAAAAAATTATGTGCTTTTCAAGTGAGGGAAGATAATTCTGTGTCAGTCAAGAAAACTCAGCAGGGTGCGGGTTATTTTTTGTGTATTTAAAATCTGAAATTTCATAGTTGTAGCTATTTCTTCTTGGGTTTTTTCACTGGAAAAGTCCTTGCAGACATGTTATTGGGCCTTCTGTAAAACTAAAATTGCAATTAGCAAAGTTCTGCTGGGGGCAGCTTGCAGGGGCTGCGTTTGTCCATGCTGAAACTGAGTGAATGTCAAGAAAATAGCTTTTCTTTGGCAAAATTGCTTGTTTTTTTGTGAAAAATCAAGAGTGAATGTCAAGAAAATAGCTTTTCTTTGGCTAAATTGCTTAGCTTTTTGTGAAAAATCGAACAAGCCCATAGGTAGCAAAGGATGAGCAGCAGCTGGGTCAAGGTACATGGACAAACGACGTGTCCTGAATGTGTAGTTTTAGACAGAAGCGTGAGATACTACTGATATCTAAAGCAAATAATGCCCCAGCAAGTGGCCTACCCTGGCCTATAAACAAAATAGAAATAAAATAAACTGTTGAACCTTCCAGAAATCAAAGAGAAAGTCATGTGCATACAGTCCAGGCTAACCCTGGTTTATGGCAGCAATAGCAAGATAGAAGTGTGAGAAATGGACAAATATTGTCAATAATAAAATGGGGATTCATCAGATTGCTATGGTGGATTATCAAGGAAATTGTACAGTAAATATACCAAAAAGGGGGATTAAGACAGCAAAACTGGCTACTGGGGTAAGAGCCCACAGGGCAAGCTATGTGAGTGGGAGAGACAAGGGGTTTGAAAGGGATAAACATGGGAAGGAGAATAAGGTAATAAAAGAAGTAAAAATATGTGCTGCTCCAGGGCTCCTTTAAG
This sequence comes from Scolopax mira, assembly GCA_004320125.1. Lineage (NCBI taxonomy): Eukaryota > Metazoa > Chordata > Aves > Charadriiformes > Scolopacidae > Scolopax > Scolopax mira. The sequence goes on along the minus strand of BJBW01001826.1, from coordinate 52,751 downwards.
CACCTCCAAACCTGACCAATGCAGTTGTTTCCCCCATAATCCTCTCTGACTTTTTTCTCCATCCAGGAGGGAGATGGTGTGTCTTCCCTGGCCTCGGGGATTCCCCACAAGCTCATCCCAGCCCCAACCACAGATGGGAGCATCAGGGACAGTCCAGCATCATCTGCCCTTCACAAGCCCCTGCATGAGGCTGGTGAGTCTCTGTCTGCAGATATGAAGGACTATGATATCTGTGTATGTATGTAGTGTCTTCTTTCTTTCTGGGTGTCTGTTACAAAATCTGGTTAAGAATATTGTAGTGTTTTCCTTTTTGGTGTATCTTTTTCCTGGGCAGATTTATATGAGGTATTTATATATATATATATATATTAAGTGTTCTATATATAAGAAAATACAAGTTATTTTACAAAACCTCCACAATTTTATTTTGGTTTTGACAGCTGCAAGTCTAAACATTTAGGTAAAGAAGAGAGACATTAGGTTTCTGTTGCCAAAATCGTACTCATAAGGTACCTTATCCCATTATTTTTTCCATCTGTTTTATCTCTTAGAGATTATTGAGGGAGCTTAAGGGTTTGATTTATTTCCACCAAGGCACAGGAAAAGAATGTGAGAAGAGTCAGAACTGCTTAAAACCACCGTCTTAACTGCTGAAATATTCTATTTATGAAAATACTTTCTGAATTTATGTTCAAAATCCTCAAAATGATTTGCTGAACAAGGAGGAAGAGAAAGTAGGGGATTTTTCTGTCAGCTCTCCACATGTGCAGATGTATTGAATATTTAAATCTAGCACTTGCAGTCAGTGCAATAAGGTTATACACTTTTTTCTTTCACTATTTGTGAAAATAGCACATTTACCTCTTTATTGTAATAAAAACAAAACATCAAGCAAGTACTGAATTGAATGTCCATGTAAATATGTTATTTCCTGTGTTAATCAAAAACTCTTTGTGGATACCCCACCTTGTTGCTTCAAACCCCGAGAGCCGTTTTGGTAGATGTGTTAAGGGCAGCACTTTGGATGATGGTGGCAGTAAAGAAACCTAGAGCAAAGACAACGTTTGCAAAGACGAACACCTTTTAATCTGTATTCAGACACCTAATTAAAAGCTGGACTGCGCAGTCTTTGAGTACCCAAAGACTGCTTGTACAAGCTGCTTCATTCTTCAGAATCGCTCTGTCTCTGTGGACAGCTTCTTCCTATAAGTAATAGTTTCTCACTGACGTAGAGCTTCAGTCCTGGAGTCTGAATAACGAACCTTCAGGAAGAGTGGGCCCACCATCAAGGCTGGAGCCCCAACCCTCCATATTTTAATATCCAGGAGGATATGAGAGTGGTGAAGCTGAAACCCTGACCTTCTTGTACTCAGGAGACTCTTGCTCCTGGGAGAAGAAGGACCTATCCCACTGGCTCTCAGCCACTCACCCTGAAAACCACGCTAATTCCCCATTTCACCTCCAAAGCTTTTCCAGAGCACTGCCAACACTTTCTACATTTTGATTTGTCCCTCTCAACAGCTATTTTCTCAGCACCTATCAATTCAGAATGAAACCTTAAAATGTAAAAAAAAATATTTATTTCTAAATCTGTTCTGCATGGACAGATCCATGTGTCTAACATGACTTCTCAGCAGAGACAGAGCTGGTTGACTTATATTAACATAGGTGTACTGTAATATACTATCTATCAGTTAGTGTAATTGTTAGGTTAATACTGGAAAATCAGATGCTAGTAGGTTTACTGTGAAATAATTGAATGCAAATTTAGCATGCCTGAAAGTGGAAAGGTAGCTCAAAAACTGTGTCGTGGCCATCTAGACAGTTCACATAGAGTCACAGAATCTCAGAATGATATGGGGTTGAAAGGGGCCTCTGGAGATTATCTAGTCCAACCTCCCTGCCGGAGCAGATCCACCTACAGCAGGTTGCACAGGAACATGTCCAGGCAGATTTTTAATATCTCCAGAGATGGAGATTCCACCAATCCCTCTGGGCAACCTTTTCCAGTGTTCTGCCACCCTCAAAGTAAAGAAGTTCATCCTCATGTTTAAATGGGGTATCCTATGTGCAAGTTTGTGCCCGTTACCTCTTGTCTGGTCACTGAACGCCACTGAGAAAAGACTGGCCCCATCCTCTTGACACCCATACTTTAAATATTTAAGGGTGTTGATCAGATTCCCCCTCAGTCTTCTCTTTTCCAGACTAAAAAGACCCAAGTCCCTCAGCCTTTCCTCATAAGAGAGATGATGTTCTAGACCTCTCATCAGCTTTGTAGCCCTTTGCCGTACTCTCTCCATGCTCTACCCTCTCCAGCAGTTCCCTGTCCTTCTTGAACTGGGGATCCCAGAACTGGACCTGGTTCTGGGTGGGACCTCACCAGGGCAGACTAGAGGGGGAGGATAACCTCCCTCAACCTGCTGGCCATACTCTTCTTGATGCACCTGAGGATGTCATTGGCCTTCTTGGCCACAAGGGCACATTGCTGGCTCATGGTCATTCTGTTGTCCACCAGGACTCCCAGGTCTTTTTCCACAGAGCTGCTCTCCAGTAGGGCAGCCCCCAACCTGTACTGGTGCATGGGATTATTCCTCCCAGGTGCAGCACTGTACACTTGCCCTTGTTGAATTTCATCAGGTTCCTCTCTGCCCAACTCTCCAGCCTGTCCAGGTCTTGCTGTATGGTGGAACAGCCTTCTGGTGTATCAGCCACCTCTCTCAGTTTTATGTCATCATGTAAAAGAGGTAGCAGGGGTTTCTTGTTAATAGAGGGAAAAAATATCCATTAGCCTGATCAGAAGACTGTTCATCAAAAATCATGTTTTCATAATAGTAAGGCAGTGTTTGGGGCTTAGGGTTTTGATTATTTAGTTTGTGCCTTGTTGCTTGATAGCAAACATCTTGAAAAATGTAGATTCTAATTCAGGCTTTATGACTAGGTTTAAAGACTAATTATCTTTCCTTTATATCAACAAACACTTTAGGATTTTATACAAGCATCAGTGTGAGAATTTAGAGCAGGCATTCTATGAAGACTTGGGTTTTTTCATACTCTTGTATGAACAATCCTGACTGGATATCCAAGATGCTAGGACTGCCTATAATCTTGTGATGATATCACCTCCTGTAATTTTTTATACTTAAAATTCCTTTATTCTGAAAAATGTGCAAAAACATTTTTGGTTGGGTTTTTTCTAGAAAAATGTACATGTTACCTGAGCAATAGCTCAGGAGACGACTTGAGTCAGGGCATCTCAATGGCATTTGCATGTAACAAAATGACTATGGGATGAGTGAATCTGTGAATTGGTACCAGCACCAAATCCTTTGATACCTTCTCAGTAAGTTAGAACCTGCAGCATGTTCGAAGCTCTGACAAAGAAGGTGTGACAGTTCAAAACTAAATATTAAAAGTAAAATAAAATTAATCTTTGAAGAGGCTGAACTCTAAATAATTATAATTCAGAAATTCAGCGTTAGAAGCAAAGAAAAAATAATTGTTGGCACTAATATTTAAAAACTATGAAATATCTGCATGTGTGCATGCATCATTTTTTTCCGAGATGTCAGATTTCACATGACAGAAAGTTATCACCCCCAGACTGGCATTTTTGGAACTGCTCAGCATCTAATCAGTTAGTGAGAGTAGTTAACAATTACAAGCCTGGAAAATAAAATAAATGTGAGCACTCCTCCTGCAGACTGGGGCATGCTGCTGGCTAGCTGGTCAGTGGCGGAAGGTAATGGGACCTGCAGCATGTGGGGAGGGACTAAGTATCACTGAGATGCAGGAGGATGCTGCCTCCTGGTCTTCAGTGCCCAGCAGACTGTCAGTATGCTTTTAATTGCACCACTTATGCCTTTCACTGTTGCTTTGATGGCCACAGTTAGCCAGAATTTGGATGGGTCAGTGGGAACACACAGAAACCCAAATTGTGTGTGCTATGCTGGATTTTAACCTAGAAGCACAAGAGATATTTCATTCTATAAATCCATAAATATTGCTACAAGTCTTCCATTGTAACATGACTTTATATTTTTGTGTGGATGACTTTTTTTTTCTTTTTGGTTTTTTTTTTTAAGTACTGAGAAAACTAGAAGGAAGCGCTGACTTAAGATGAGGATGTAGCTGAGAGTAAGGATTTGTGGAAGAATGGGGGAGAGCAGCGATGCTCTGTGACAGCAGAAACGAAAGCACAAACAGGGAACTACATTGCAATCTATATCCATCAGAAACAACTAAAATCAGCAGCTGCTACATACGGACACGAGGGCTGCCACCTACGGATTGAGAGAACCCCAGCGCCAGAGCTGCCCGGGGCACACGTCTGGAGGGTGAGCTTGAGGCAGAATATATCTGCGTTTTTCCCTTTTTTGTTTTTTCGGGGGTTTCTTTCTGGTTGGTTGCTAGTGCTGGTGGACTTTTCAGTGAGTTAAATCAGCCCCCAACAGGATTGGTCAGGAGGTGCAGACATCCCAGAGGGGATATCCAGGAGGGAGGGACACATCCTCCTTCATCCTGAGCCTGGTGGTGAAGAGGCTGTGTTGGTAGCCTTGGAGCTGAGGCCTCAAGGTCCTTTCATGGCTGTCACTGGCTTCAAAGTCATCAAAAATAGTTGTGAGAAAGATGGGAACAGCAAAGTATGTGCAGCTGGCATCCACAGCTCCCATCCCAAATAAGTGGGCTTGCACACTTCCCAACTGATGGTAAAGAGGCCAGTGCAGACATGGATGAGCAGTATTTACCATTATTGCAGCAACTTCTCTGATATCTATGTGTTTCTCTGCTTGTTAATCCATGCTCTCCAGTCTGTTGACTTAAATACCTTTTTGTGACATTTGGAGAATAATGGGGCATGCTGACCTAGAAGGATCCTCTGAAAGGCTGTCTGATATGATATGCATAAATCAGAGCCTGTTCATATCTTCTATACGATGCCTTACTTGCATAGACGTGGCTTCTGCAGCAAAAATTAGAGATATGTAGAAAAAGTTGCTGAAGGAGAAGACTCATTGTATGCGTTATGACAGGAGAGGGATTAATGCTGGCAGTGGTTCCCTAGTATTTGTTAAGGTAGATGATACGCAGTGACAATGGCAGCTGCTCCTTTCCATAGTGTGGCTGAGGAAATGTCACCTGCAACAGCAAAACATCTCGTTGGAAAGGGGACACAGTCTCTGCTCTCAGAGAGACTGTGACAGTTACAGCTTTTACATTTCTCCGGGGGAGGCTCTTGAAAAGCGTGAGTTAATAAGTTGTTATGCTTATGTACGGTGCCAGGGAAACGCTTGTTACCTGTAGATTTGATCATACCTGCGAGCTAGAGACTATCAATTACCTACCTCTGAAAGAACAGGCTTGAGATTAGGGGTTTGGGCCACAAGAAAAAGGTTTAGACTTTCCATGACCACCACTAATCTGCCTGACTCCTGGTACTTCCTCTGCAGTGGGATCAACAGCTTTTCCTGGAGTATATTTTAAGTCCTTTCTTTACTTTCTTTATACCTTTTTTTTTTTTTTTTAAATATCTGCAGGGAAAGAGCAAGGCTTTCCTCGTGCTTCCCCTAAAGTCTTGCTTTAATGCTCGTTATGTATCTTAGCTAAGGCAAAAGAGAGCTCCCACCATTCAAAACAGCACTCTAATCGTGGGGCTACTTGAGAAAAAAGTATTTCCAAATCACTCATTTTAAATCTGCTGTGTTTGATATAGGAGTACTAAGCATGAGTGGAATGAGTGGGAGATAATAAAAAGATCTGATTTCTCCAGGCTGGTGATGAATGGTGGTGGTGATGGGAAGTCTTGGCTATTTGTATCTATGCTGGTGATTTTTTATTTTTTTCCCCTTACTTTCTTTCTTTCATCCAGTAATTGAACAAGCTGCTAAAAGAACCTTAGCATTAAATATTGAATAAAATGGTTCCTAAGTAAGTGTTGCAGCTAACACACCAGAGAGTTGTGCTAGTTTTTCCTCCACTTCTGGCATTTAGGGAATGCTCTTGATACAGCTTTGGCAAGCAATGGGAGGAACGATGGAGAGGCACTTCTGCCCGCAAGTGAAGCGGGTAACCCTTTCTAGATTTTCATAGATCTGCTCTCGGAGATGGAAGCATAGCTGGTTTTTTCCCTCTAGGAGAGGATTCCCAGGGAACAGGCAGTCTTGCCTACAGTATTCACTACCTACAGCTGACTTACTACCAACAAGGGCCAGGAGAAGAAAAGAAAGGTAATATATAGTTCAAAGAGAGATGCTGTGACAGGAAAAGGCTTTAAAGGGACCTGAATTATTCCTGAGAAGGTTAGGGGCCCTGAATGGATTAAGAAAAAAGGAAGAGTTATTTTCTGGGAGAAACTTAACAGAAGTGAAAACAAAGTGGAATCAGATTCAGCTTTTTGATGAAAACTGGCCATGCACTAAAAAGTATTTTCACTTTTTCACTGTGTTCACTGTGTTCACTTGTTCACTAAAAAAGTTGTTCACAGAACAACTAAAAGAGGGTGAATATCAAATACTGTCAATTCCCCTCACTTGTTATCAATACCTAAGTGCTTTGCTGAAGCCAAATGTTAAGGTGGTGGTTGGGAATGGTCATTTAAAGGTTTAAAATGTATTGACTTTTCTCCCCAACTTTTTTTAAGTAACGATATCCTCATTTGCTGCCGAACATGAAGAGTCTGAGCAGTACTGAATGAGCAGGACAGCTGAAATGCTTCAGACACAGGCTGTGTTGCTTCAGTTATTGCCAAGGGAAGGCATTTGGCTTGTCAGAGTAGTTTGTATGTAAATTGAGTGGCATTATTTGTGTTTTAGTGTTACTTAGAGATTAAGCAGCCCTTTTAAAAGGAAATTTTAGCAAAATCAACACATGCATTCCATGCTCCTCCCAATGGGGGACAAAATCAGAAAAGCAAGGAAAACATTCCCAAATAGCATTACTTAACAGACAGGTTTGAAGTATTTGCTTTCCTGGTTTTTTTTTAATCTGATAGTACTACTGAGTTGATGTCTCTTTTGTCTTTGCATTTCACTCCCTCATGATTTAAGCATAGACAATCGTGTATGAATCTTCTGTTTTGTAACAGTTTGTGAGAGTGTTGCTATTGTTATCTTTTCCTGTGGCATATTAGAAAGAGATGCAGAAGATAAAGTTTGCCTGTTAATATCTTACGTATTCTCAAGTGCGCCATAAGAAATAAAAAAAATCCAGAAATACAAATCTAAATTTGTAAACATTGCTTAAGAGGATCTTTCCTAGATAATTTCTAAATGCTGGTTGATAGTTCAATCTGAAGGCTTGTAGTCATGTCATCAAAAATGCTGTATTTTTTTAGTTCAATCAGACTATGTTCTGTAGGGGGTACAGAAGAGACTGGGTGAAATCCTGTGGCTCACATTATGCAGGAAGGCAGAGGAGCAAATCTCTGTGTTTCTCTATGCTCTTGAGATGGATCCTTGAGGATCTGTCAGTCAGACTCTGGGAGTCAGGCTCCCAGAAGATGGTAAACACACAAGTGGTTGTCTTTTGTGGTTTTGCTGTTTTTTTTTAAAATGTGTATTTTAGCATCAAGTGAGAGATCTGTTGCAGAACATGAATCTTATTCTCTAGGGCAGCTGTGATTTTCTTTCTTCAGTTTCCTCTCCTATGCACTATATAATTTCCAACCCCCAGAGCAGGTGGAACTGGCTTTTTATAGACAACTCCCTTCCACCTGACAGCAACCCCAGAGAAGGACCCTTCTAGCACTGAATGAGATAGAAAATATTGGGACAACAGCCTATTATCATACAGTCAGAGTCAATAGTAATACATAAGTTGTCTGAAAAAGCCCATAGAGATATCTGTGGTTATGGCATATTCCAGCTTTTGAAAGAAAAATCTGAATGGGTTGTTTCACACATTGGTATGAAATTTGTTAGTCCTTTGAAGAGCAAAGTGTAAAGCACTGCATGCATATATAGACCAGCAGCAGCAGTAGACATTTGAGCAGCACAAAGTGGTTATCATCTCCAGTACTAAATCCCAGTCCCAGACTATTTACCTAACTAATCTGGCCTTACTGCTCTGGATCCCTCTCAATTCCCCTTTCCGTGTGACTTCCTGCTGCTTATTGCCTCCATACCCCATCAGCAGTTCCTCCCTCAGTCCCTCACCCAGCTCCAGATGTCCTGTGGGCCCTCAAAGCTCCCATCACCAGTGTTTCCCATCTGAACATCCATCCCACTTGGCTGCCTAGGTGGCTCCTGACACCACATTTGTTGGTATTTTTGCCCTCTTTTCATCCTGGCTCTTCATCTGCCACTCTCCTTCCTGCCCTTCATCAGGAACCAGAGCATCAATCCTAAGGTTTGCCAGAACAGAACAGGTTTGAAAGCTGCAAACACCCAATATCACCAACAATCTCACAGATGAAAAGAAAAAGCACAAATCTGTCATTGTGCTTCCTATTTCTTACAAACCTTTTCTTGCTCAATCCTCCTCTGGAGTCAGTGACTTTGTTCATCATTCCTTCTTGTTCTGTCTTCTGCACACTTCAGAATAATTCAGCCAATTAGTTGACTCAAGAACATAGTCATACCAGCTGTTATTTCAGGTTCTGAAACTCTCTTGTTTAAGAGGCAAATGCTTTTAGCTGTCAGTGGTTCTTATGAATGAAATAAACTTTTACACATGATTAATATTCTATTGAAATACCACCTATGAAAAGAAGAGAGAGCTTGCACTATACACAAAACCAAACTCCATAAGTTTAGTGAAACTTCAAAAAAATTATGTCTGCTGTGTTCTAAGATACGGTCTGAAAAATCACTGTATAAGTCAAATGAGTTACACCTTCAGTTGAGATTCTCAGGGGTATTTTTATTTAATATCTTCATATGCTGTGGAATTTTCATGTAGCAATAAGTGAATTTATCATCAAATTATTTACCGTGGGTGTTTCACTGTCTATAATATAATTACTTCACTATCACCCATTCTCTTCAACTCCCCAAAGAAATGTTACTAACGCCCTCCTTTCTCATCACTAAATTGGTGAAGTTCAGTGCATTACTGACTTTGAAATGCGTGCTTTTGACTTTTGTATCTTGTTTCTTGAAAAGCCTCTCAACAGAGAGGGTTTCAGCAAAATCTGCCTTGGTAAGTACCTTTGGCTGTCACTGTTACTAAGCTATTCTAACTTGGATAATTTAATTTCAGTCCCTTTGTAAAAACAGATTTGTTTTTCAGACCTTTTCTCCCTTGAGCCTGCACTGATGTAAATGCGAACAATGTTCTGTGCATTTATGCATGTGCGTGTCTCACAGCCTAGAGGCAGAATTCGCCCTAAACATTTCCGAGTTTCAAGCAAAAACAGGTTTTCACATTAAAAGCTTCTTTTTATGTTTGTAAGAAAGCACTGTCTGAGCTGGATGTGCTCAAGCAAGAGCACTTCATTAGGTAATTCTTCTCTCAACTGTGTGCTCATGAACGATTCCCGTTTGACCTCAGAGAAGGATGTACGTATGTGAAGTCAACGAGTTCTTGCAGTCCTAGGAGTCATCCTTTTGGAAACTATTAACAACTACAATAACAAATATAATATTTTTAAAGATGCTTTCTGAGGTTAACAGCTAAAGGCCATTTGAGATCCCTGCTCCGTTTTCCATTTCATCATAACTAAAAGAGTGGTGTGGTATGTAGTCCCCAGCCCTTAACCTTTCTTAGGTTTTTAAATTTTTTTTCTATTTTTGAGTGATGGCTGGTGCCACAGCTTGAGTTCATGCTCTAAGTGTACTCAACTGGGTAGGTTTGATTGGCTCAGTTAACCTGCTTTATTTGACTGCTTAAGAGAAAGCTACAGCCAGTTTCATCTGCAAAAAGTAGCTCAAATTCTTTTTTTCTCTGGAATTGAAATATTATTTTATCTAATAGGAACTATATCTTAGGAGTAACTAACAGAAACTGAAGAGATCATGGATGTCACTTTCACTGTTTGTTTATTGGCTTTTTTTTTTTCCACACTATGAGAGTATTGCACTGTTTAGCACACTGAAGGCTGTGGTAATCCTGTAAACTTCCCTCCCACCTTGGAGTTTATGCGAGGTACACTAGATTAATGGTTTACAGCAAATTTTGATTAAGTTTCTAGACTAAAGAAAAAAGGCCAGCAGGTAGTATGTGTGTAAAGAGTGTTGGTTTCTTTCTACTGTTTTTGGAAATAATTTAATTGCTGGATGGTGACCAATCAGTATCAGAATCAGAGCTTTTATCTTTATATTCTGTTGGCATCTTAGACCAATTTACAATGCCAATGATTTGGCTTTTGTCTATTTAAATGGCGGCTGAAGACTAATGAGCAACCAATTCTAGTGACCTTTTCAAAACTGCAGGTATCTTCAGCCTGCTGAAAAATAAGTCCACACTTTAAAAATCTAGACCTATTGCCTTAAAACAGAATAAAAAATTAGAAGATAATAAAAGATCCAGCTCCATATTCCTCATCTTATTCTGTGGGAGTTATTCTTGAACATGCAAGACCCCACACATTATGGGTGCTGACAGTCTGTTTTGTAGTACGTCTGGTGTTACCATTCTTCTGGTTTAAATAATGACCTGCTATTACTCAGAAATAGTTGGGCTACAGCAGTTCAGCCTATTTATATCAACAAAGACCGTGCTTTTAAAAGATGAACTATGTGAGTGCTTTTTAAAACCCTCCTCCTTTTTTTAAAAAAAGGATGTTCTTGAAAACTTTAGGATGTTTATTTGCCGTAAAAATCTATATGCTGCTGATGTGTTGTTTGGTGTTTTGGTTATTTTCATAAACCATTTTCCAAATAAATAGCAAAATTCCCTGTGGATACTACAGTCTCAGAAGTAGCGCTAAACATCTGGTTTGTCTCTGTAGACTGCACCATGTGGTAGCCCAAATATCTGGTTCAGTGCTGTGCCTGTCTCCCAAATATATTCAAAACATCAGCTTTTCTTGGAAAACACTTAGTAAAAATTTCCTTCATTGATTTAAGCCAATTTCCATGTAGCTATTACTTCTTCAGATTGATGCAAAATTATTCGGATTAGAAAAAAATTGAAGTTGTCAACATCTGTGTACAAAACAAAATACTGCGTTTCAATTACATGTATAGGACAACGACAATTGCAGTAGCATGTAACAAATTTTAATTCTAATTTTCCACGACATTTCTACCTTTAATAGAGTATTCCCCAGTCCGTTAGACCCATTTTCTTAAGAAAAACTATTTGTATTACTGAATTTGATCAACAGTCCTCTCTCACCTAAGCAGACAAATGCCTGTCCTGTAAGTGCAAATCATAGCCAATAAAACTAAGAACTTGATTGCTGTCCCCATTTCAACAGCGTTATGTCAGTGATATTGGTAAAGAAATCAAGGTTGAACCTAATAAAAATTACTGTGCAGGTAGCATAAAGAACAGGCTGAACCAAAGACTTTACTTTCTGTAGATGTGTAACTAGTTACTGTATGAAGTCAGTTACTTCTCCAGAAGGAAATACATTCTGACATAAAATATACGGTGCAACTAAGATGAAAGTGTATACATCTGTTCAATGGCTACACTTTGCCTAAATTTCTATGTTTTAAATGCTTATATCTACCAAATTTTAACTCCTGATTGCTCTGGTAGATCTTATTTTAGGCAGGAAAAATCATACTTAAAAATAAGCTGAACTTCATTGAAAACTTTGAGGCTCCATTCCTTCCCATCTAACTAGACTGCAACACATATTGGAGAAGCTGTAGGAAAATTCCCTTTATGTTAAACTCATAGGTCCTAGTTGGAGTGACTTATAGAAATTCCCTTTTTCTCACCATCAAACCTACAGAGTTCCTAAGGTTAAAGAGCTTTTTTGGGGGGGAGAACACCCAACACAAACCCTGACAACTATCTCTTCTTTTATGTTTTCAAGATTTGTTGTTAATATTCCAAGGTTAAAGCTTTTTCATGGTGACCTGTTTCAGATGATTACTTTGTGCTGCTCTGTTCAGTCTTTCAGGACATTTTTGCCCTTCTCCAGAGCTAGAGACTTTTCCATGTACACCATTCTGCCATCTGGAATACAACTGGATGTGCTACTGGGGTCTGGAGCATTTCTGAGGTAAGCTTTTATATCCTCAACTTCTTCTAAGGTGTTAAACAGTTCCGTAACACGTGGGTACTTCCATGCTATGCTCTGTCCTTTGTTATAATTCTTATCAGCAGCAGGTGGTTAATGATGACCCACCCACTATTTTCATTAATACAATATATGATGCTTTTTTGCTATATCAGATTAATTGCATGAGAAAGCACATGTACTAAATTGCAATTGACACTGACACATTTAACAAATGCCAGTGATGTCTTATTTAATCTGTAGTTAAAGAGAAGCTTACTTGTCATTTTATAAAAAACATGAATTCTGTAATTGTACAGTTTATTGCTGTTTGGGCAGCAATGGGATCTTTCAAAATCTTCTTAAAGAGTCTGAATTACAAATTCTCTGCAGTTACATTGTCTTCTGATTCAATCGCACAGAATAATATGACCCATTCCTCTTATCTGTGTCAATTTTATTGCATTATATGTATGTCATGAGCATGGTTTGTGGTTGAAAAGGGAATTGTGCTGCCACAGTACGATAGTGAAAAAGCATAATTAAAAGATGAATCACGAACATCCTTTATTATGGTCTAACAGCCATGCTAATAGTCTTGCCTTACATTTATGGGTAAAAGGTACTTTAAGAGGTACTTTAAGAATAACTTATGAAATAAAATTAAATTTTGACATAAGGATGCTGTTATAACTTAAATAAGCTGTAAATGATATAAAATGGTTATCTACCATATACTTCAACTTAAAGACACAGATAGCAAGAGCCTTGGCTGGGAAGAAGCATAAATAACCATTGCTTTTAGTAGTGGGGTATCTTTTGGTACCTAGTGAAACAATATGTTTCCATTTAAAGAGCTTTTCACCTTTGTTTGGAGTGGAGGGTATTACTGGTTATATAAACAGTGAAAAGAGGTTTTCACCCAGATATACACGTGTGAATAAAAGGCCAAAAGTATACATTAAGCTAGAATATCTGTCTCCTTCAAGTATGTCCCAGGAGAAGCTAGAGAACTGGCATGAACCCTACACCTGCACTTCAGAAAGGGACTCTCCTACCTGCCCTCCCACCCATCTGTTCATCACCCAAGGAATCCTGAGAACTTTTATTGCTTTGTTTCCAGTGCCTATGGAAACAGAAGAACTAAAGATGAATGACTTTCATGTGAAATTTCCTTCCAGGGAACTAGCTGCAAATTGCAGTGGTTATTAGTATTAGTAATTCAAGTCTAATCAGGGAAAAGAAAGAACAAATATTTACTTTATATTGTGCGATCTATGATGGGGCTAGAAAACAAGAAATATTTTTTTTTTTGGCACTTATTTTCATTTTCTTCACTTTCTTGTCCATTTAAAGAAAATAATGGGAAAGGGAAGCCATCTCAGGAAAGAGAAAAGCTCCATTTACACCTGGGATATGGAGACTCAGAAGTGAAGTCCAGCCTGAAAAATGGGCAGAGAAAGGGCCTCCATGTCTGAGATGGGTGCCTCTACAAGGGGATGCAAGTGGTGTTGGCTGCTACTTCCCCAGGTTTTTGGCTAGAAGTTCCCCCTTGTGGCTACAGGTTTACTCCTGGCTGCTGGTGATTCTGCATGTTCAGTCTCAAGTTGGCCAGTATGTTCAATTTCCTCCATTAATGTATGTGCTCTCTTTGTTTAAATCGTGTCTTATGCCAGTTGATAGTAAAAATGGGAGAAACTGAATACACAGTTCTGAATTTACCCATTTTCCACGTTCAACATATTTTTGGGCAGCCAGGTTGAGTCCTTTCATTTAAGCAGCAATTATATTTTACAGATGAATAATAAAATGGTGAAAGTACGATTTCCAGCAGGTTTCAGCAGAAATTTGAACTCTAATGAAAGGACAAATTGTGATAATCTCATTCATGCCAAATAGTATCTTATTCCACATCACAAAATGCTATTTAATGCAAGCAATAACTTCATATTCTGCTCTAACACTGCTTGTTGTGTTCCATTTGAAAGTCGTATGGAGAAAACCTACATACTGATCCTACCATGAAATAGTTAATTACCTTGTAATAGCAATAAATTTACTCTGCTATATTCCACAGATACATATTTTAATTAGGATTCATCTTTAGCTTGTATTTTGTTAATTTTTTATGTTTTATATATCATTCCTATTGGCTTCCCAGTGCAGATATTTAGCAGCTTCCCTTCCACCACGGTTTTATTTTTATGTAGGAGTTTTTACTTTAGAACCAGTCAGTCTGTAATTCTGATAAGCTGTATCAAGGACTCACCATGCCAGATCCTGTCTTTGTGACATTTTTGGAAGTAGTGCACTCCAGAAATAGTGAGGAGTTAAAAATGCTATCCAAGAAGACACTGTAACATGCAGCTATCTGAAGAGACTGCTCTCTTCATTAATCAAAAAAAAAACCAAAAACCCGTAATAACATTTATTAAATTTGAGGAAAACTAGGAGCTCTCTTTTTGTATTTAATACAAGTAATTATGTATATTATTTTGATAGAATAGCTTTGACAAGCTCCTCAGATGGTTTAAACAGAATCGTTATATGCATATCTGACTCTGTTACTGTTAAGAGGCTGAGTTGATTTATTAGTACAGTATTGCCTTACACTTGGTTTATTCTTTGGACATGTTTCCGGAGGGTTTAGTTTCACAGTCTCTTGGGCATCGCATTTTGTTGACTAGCCATCATCTAAACTTGGCCAAGAGCAATCAGATGAGCTTTCCGCCCAAGCTCTATAAGCTACATCTGTTCTCAATAATTGACAACACAGTAATCCTCCCCCAAAACTCCTCCTTGGGGCATATTATTATCCTCATTTGCCCTGCAAATTCATCATTAGTTGGCTCTGCAGATCACTCACCTGCCTTGTATATTATTTCAGCAAAACTTCTAATGTTATGGAAGAGAAGATGTGGTTGGAGAGAAAGAGAGGACATGATGGACAACAGGAAAACATGATTTTGAAAATCAGGGAGCATTTAACAGGACTAAGGGAATGCCTCTCAGATAGCACAGGCCATAGCAATTGCCTTGTTTTCCCCATGAAAGTCAGCGACTTGGATTTCAGCTGGTCACAGTTTCTGTACAGTGTTTGTGGCATTGTAGACATCACATCCCTAAAGAGGGCGTTAGATGAAACTGCAGATATTCAGTCACATTTTCAGTTTTCTACTACCGTGAGACCTAGCACAAGCAAAAGAAAAGAAATGGGTCACAGGTAACCTTGGCTTCATTACTGCCATCTTATCTGTAAATCACATTGCAGCAATTCAGAATCCAATGGGGAAAGAGAATGTAAACTCCTAGCAACAGAGATGGTGGGTTGGGCTTATATGCTCGGCCTAACGGAAGGTCATTTTGTTTTAATATTCTGTGAAATAGTAATAATAAAAATTAAGCTTGTTTAATGATAGCAAAGGATTTTTCTGTCTTCCCATGGAGTCAGGCTAGTATGAGTGCTCTGAAGCCTAGACAAAACTATTTTACTAAGGTAACTTCACCATCCTCCATTTTCTAATAATTTTAATAGTTTTAATAAGTTTGGCTTTTATTTGAGGTGTTTGCATTGTCTCTTTCTACCTTTACGAACGGATTTTTCTGTGAGAGCATGATGGCTGAAAAGTAACCTGATGCAGTGGCTACATAAATTTGGAAATCTCTTCTTGAAATCTGTGGTACAAGCCATGTACTATTGTGTGTCCAAAGGGATTTAGTGTATCATAACACTTCTAGAAAAACAAAAGGACAAAGAAAATGGGATTGCTAAGGGAGACATTAGATTTCATTTCACACTGGTAATAGTTTAGAGATGTGTGCTGAGCAAAATGGGATTCAATTCTGCAGCACTCCTCTTTTTTATTGCTGCTAAGTGATTTCAATATCCAGTCTAAAGTGATATTGAGAGTGTTTGATAGAATGGGGATAAAATCAGGGAAAGTTGGAAGCTCGGAGGAGGCCACAAATCTCAGGCTGACTCAAGGAAGCCTTTCAGAGCCATCCCACCTGACCTTAACCTGTCTTATTTAACCTGGAGGCTGCTGGTAAGTACCTTGCAATGTAAGATATCGTTTCGAGTTAAAGAGAACTACACAGCTAGATTGCATTTTGGACATCAATTGATGTTACTGCAGTTATGGCTTTGGCCATGAACTTACCGCTTTCAGGAACATTTATGGTTGAAAATTTATTTCCCATCTGTTGCTGTCTGGTAGACATATCATAACTGGGAAATGCTTTAAACCCTGTAACCTTTCAAATTTATGACTGTTGAAAGCAGACGAAGTTTTCTGTACAAACAAGGAGGCTTACCTGTAGTCCAGAAGACAATGGTCACAAATATTGCACTTGGGTACCACTTCTCAAAACAAAGAAGCTTCTTTCTGCCATGGTGTAGATTTTTCTTCTGATAAACATACAGCTAAAAAGGTAAGTGTTGGTTTTTTCTACATATTTAATAATATCAATTATCAGAGTAATTTCTCAGTTTCTTGAATGTTAACTCAACTATTAATAATTTGCATTGTTTAATAGTGTACCGTGTAGAATCCTAAATTAAATTATAATGTTTGGAGCCTGAGGGCCACCAGTGGAACTACTGAGAATCTTTCTTTTGGCTTCTGCAGGTTTTGTACAAGAACTGAGGAAGGAGTGAAGGGAGGGCAATGCAGAAAAATGCATCAGACCAAGGCAGTTGCTCTGCAGGTGCATATATTAGTGAGAGTTTCAGAATTCTGTTTTTGTCTACAGTGTAACAGGTTTACGCAGAAAACCAAGCTTTTTTCTGCAAGAAAGCTCAGGAGCTACACTGTACTGTCCTCTCTATGCTTTTAGAATCATTTAGATTTCTAGACATCCCTTTATTTTCTTCAACAAAATACTGAGTTGATAAAGTGCCATGAAATTTAAAAAAAACAAGAAAGTCGAAACCAACCAACAT
Source organism: Scolopax mira (assembly GCA_004320125.1). Taxonomy (NCBI): domain Eukaryota; kingdom Metazoa; phylum Chordata; class Aves; order Charadriiformes; family Scolopacidae; genus Scolopax; species Scolopax mira. The sequence continues at coordinate 35,697 of BJBW01001826.1, read as the reverse complement.
TTGAGAGAATTTTGAAGTCATTTCTAAGTTAAACTACCTCTGCTTTTTTCTCTGGAACAAATGACTATAAGGTATGTTAGCATAAAACATTTTGTATAGTTTCTATAAAATTCTCTGAGAGCAAACTTCTGCGTTTGGTACTCTCCCGTATTTAACTGCATAATTCTTTTTGCTAAAAACCTGGTTAGAGTAAATAATACATAAAAGCAACCGTAGTTTGGTAAAGCCCTGAAACAGCTTTATTTAATACGTGTTCTGCGTTTCCATCCGAACGTGTAAATTGTGTTGTCGCTTGACTCGAGATGCAAGGGCGCCTGAGAAAGAAAAGTGAGCTCTCAGCACTTCCTCTATTAAAAATGCCCTCAGCAGCACAGCGTGATTTTTGGCTCGACAGCCGTTTGGCTTTCATTGGCTGGTCAAGGAGTTGGCTGTTAAAAACCTTGACAGCAGAGGCAGGGGCTCGCTCGCCTCCGTTGATGGCACTCTCTTCTGAAAGATGTGTCACGAGCCTGGCCCTCCTGCTTACCCTGCCTTCCCAACCAAACACAGCTCCGGGCTACAGAGCAGCTTCAGCCATTAATATTGGTTTTCCCCACTAGGTGTTTATGTAAACTGACAGCTCTGGCAGCAGACACGACTTCTGCATAGTCATCGATGATTGCTTCTAAAATTTCGTTAAAGTGTAGAACACTCTGACAGCCGTGTACTCGGATTTGAAGTGGCACGGTTTCATTTTATTTTTTTTTTTTTCACACGTGAGCAGATAATCTCCTTTGTGCTGAGGTACTTTGCATACAGCCTGTGCAATAATTTATTGCCTTCTATAGCATCCAGGGATGTTATTTTTTAAGAAGCAGAATGCATTTGTAAAATATGTGATGCTAGTATTATTATTTTTAATTTGCTCTTGGCAACGGAATTTTCTTCTCTGCTGCAGAGAATAATGAAATGAGATGGATTTGCCGGATTCTAGTTTACTTTTTAAAAAATCATAATGGCAATTTACATATGTTTTACCCTTGCATCAAGATTTTGAATATTTACCATAACCGGATTAGATTCTAGTTATGTGCAGAACTGACTGGAAAATAAACTGGCATCCTGATTTGCATTCATTCTGCACCAATGGTTCCCCTGTCAAACTTGCTCAGCGTGGAAGATTTGGCCAAGAGCTGGGTTTGTGTATTACCTGTTACTGCAGGCAAAAGCCTGAAGTGTATCTTGACCCAAATCCCTGACCTATATAAGGAATGACATGGAATTAAAATATACTTAGTGTTTAGTTAGGGAGAGGGTTGGGGGGCGAGACTTTGAACCCAGGTAGCCAGGGGCTCTCATTTTTATAGAGTGTGAAAATAGCTAATGAATGTGAGGTAACCTCAGCATGTGATTTCCAAGTGGTTTCCTTATACTATTCCTGCCCTACGAGACAGAGATGCACATCTGGGGGATGTGAACTGCTTGTGCTTTGTGACTGCACTGTTGCCTGGTTGGGCAGCAAAAGAACTTACTGTTGGCAGTGTGCAGGTATGCTAAAATCTTCCTTCCAGTTGAAAGATTTGGGGGGACAAAAAATTTTAATTTATCTTTCTTTCTTTTTATACTTTTCATCTCCTCCTGGGTTTTGTTCATAGGTGTGGCTAACTATGGGCAAGAGTACAAGGTGAAAGTCAAGAAGCAAATGGTGGTTTGTGCTTGTGAATTATGTGTTACTACTCAATGCTCTATGCTAAGGAAAGATTCATATAATGGTTAGAGTTGGAACAGACCTTAAAGATCATCTAGTCCCAACCTCCCCTGACCTGTAGGGAATGGAAGGGGCTGTAAGGTCTCCCTGGAGACTTCTCTTCTCCAGGCTGAACAACCCCAGCTTTTTCAGCCTGTCTTCATAGGAGAGCTGCTCCAGCCATCTCTCTCTACTTATTTTCCATCTTTAGTATTTTCCCAGTTTCATGCAAAACCTCTTTTCTCAGGTCTGGTGCCAGACTACAAGTCTTTGGTTGCTTTTATCCTTTGTTGCCTCAGATACATCTGACTCTGAAGCAGAACCCAGTCCCCTTCAATATGGGACATGAGTTTTCCTCATGTACTTCAGAACATACTATTCTGAGAACATCTCTTCAGGAGTTACTATTTGTTCCACCAGTCCTTTTCCACCCTGGCATCAGGCAAATTTTTAGTAGAGAAGCTTAAATCACCCTTTACTCTGCTGTTGACTTTTGCTATCTCTGAGCTGTCGCATAAAAATCCTGTGTCCTTATGTACAGGCCAACATTATAATCTCACCTACAGATTTATGTTGATATTATTGCAGATTTATATTTAAATTTTGTAACTCTTCCTCTATCCATCTAATAGAGAGGAAGGGCCTCAAAGGTAGATTTAGTACAAAAGTTTCAGTATGAGCTGGATAGATTGTTAAAAGGCAGAACTAATAAAATTGGATATAAAGCTGTGCTAACACAAATATAATGTTTTTGAGATTTCTACTAGACTACCTACCTCACTTTGCAGCATTGTGCTTCATGGATGCACTTTAACACTTCTGAAACTTGACTTCTCTGGACTGAAATTTGGGGAAGCTGTCACTGACATATTCTGATATCCCAAACCTTGATTGTCTTGGTGCTCTGGTAGTGAGTTGTGTCATCTCTGAAATCATGTGTTGATGAAACTTCTCCATAAAATCCATGAGATGTCAAGTGGTGCAAGATGTACTGTGTTGTCCTCTGCAGGGAAGAGAAGCCCTGAATTGTCTCTGGCCACCTGCATGTGTATTTGAACAATAAACAGACACATTTACTGTCCTCGTTCTCTAGCTTTCCTTCACAAAAATGCGAGAATTAAGTGAATATAAAAGTGATCAAATCTGGGTTGATCTGAAGTAGCAGATACGGGAGGTTTTGTGTCCCCGTAGATTTATATGAAAGATAACACAGTCCTCAAAACAGTAGCAGCAAAGAGAGCTAGACATTTAGACAGGATTTGAGTGTCCCTGGTGGCTTCAGAGGAAAGTGAAGCACTTCACTCGTGTTTCAGACTATAAATAAACTTGCTGACTGAATTGCTGTTCTGATTGTTTGATGTACAGGCTGCAATGGGCACCTGTGCCAGCACCCGGGTGCTCTGCATCACCCCATCTGCTGGCTCGAGGAGCCCTGGTGCTGATGCACACTTCTGTCCCTGTGCCTGCTGAAAGGTGTTCCTCACAGGCTCTGTACAGCGTTCTGGAGGGCTGGAGCCTGTGTAAATTTATGAGTGCCTGGAGGATAATAGTGTAACTAGCGTGGCGAGGTGTACCCAGCACTGTGCTGTGATTCCCAGGGAAGTCTTCAACCGACTTATTAAAAATTACTTTTGAAGTATTCTCGTTACAGTTGCTTAGGGGCATCAGATATGAAGGTAAGAAAAGACGCGTAAGACATTCAAAGTATTTCCATCACAAATTTTGTGATAGAATCAAGCTATCACTCTTTAATGAAAAAGGTTAAAAACAAAAATGTTCAGAAATATCGTTAAGGAAGTAAACAGGAAAGCAAAAAGCCTTTAGAAAAGAAGGCAGAGGTGAAAAGAGGATGTTGGGATGACAGCATCTTTCTGTCTATCTCATATTGAAAGTCCAGCACTCTTGCTCCTTTTCACCAGTGAAAAGTATCCCAGACATCACACCAAAGTAACAGCTCTGTTGTTCATTTGCGGGTGGTACAATGTGGGTGGTACAAAGCTGTGGCCGGGCTTGTTTGCATCTGTAGATTGTGCTGTTGTCACATCCTCGAAGGAAAATCATAGCTTCGGTATACTCAGTTGTAGATTTGGTATAAACCTACGCATGTCATCCACTCCATTGGACAGGTTTCATCAGAATAAAAATGAAATTAGGAAATAGGAAAATGAAATTGTTTCATTCTGCTACTTGACCAGTTTATCTGTGGTTAACGTGGCAGTGACCATTCTGTTTTAATTATGCTTATAACATTGGACAACTTGGAGTAATTTACCCATAAGGAAAGTTGCTTCCTAAATGCTGGGAGTTAGCAGTTGTCTTTTGAGCTGATGAAAAAAATTACCTTTAGCTTGGTGGCAACTGCTGGGAATCTCAGTAGTGGCAATGGGCCTGAACCCAGCTACTGCTCAGAAGTTGTTGCTTTCAACGTCTGCCAGAGAGCAACCAGAGATGGCATGGGTACAGAAATGCAGATGCTCAACTGTTACTCGTGCAGTGGCCACTTCTGGATTTTGTATGAAAGGGAGCAGAAATAGGACAGAAGGGGAGAAAACAGGCAGGCAAAAGCATATGAAAATAAAGGAATTGGCTTACAGGATAGAAGTGCCAAGTAAGAAAGAGGAAGAGTTGAAGAAAGGAATTATTTTGTGGACATAGGGGAAGCGGAAAGAAAACAAACCAAGCAGGGAGAATCAATGTACACTGTCCATCTAACTGACTTGTATTTTAATATGTACTTTGGATTTTCTCACTGCATTCAGGTCTGCTGTGAAGCCCTCCTCCTTAAAAAGCACTTTCATTCAAGTCTGCCTCCTTTTGTTCCCGTGAAAACCGGTAGAGAAGTCTCAACAGACAGGTCAGTGCTGTAGTGACCAGTTGAGTTTTTCTTCCTTGTAAGGTGGGGTTTTTATTTGGTTGGATTTTATTGGATGTTTTTTCTCCAATGACCTTTTTCAAATGAGGTATTTATTACTGATTACGGAGTAGATGGATCAAAAGTAATGTGTAGGTTCCTTACCCAAACAGTCCCCTGTGTTTGGGTAATCCATCCAGAGCACAGTTTTATTCCTCAGAAATAATAAAGGGGACTTTAAAGAGGGAGTGATTTCTTGATAAGGAAATTACCATTTTAGAAAGTGGCTATAATTACGGGACCTTTATAGTAGCAGCTTGCTCTGCTGTTAGCAGAGGGAAATTATGACAGCAGCGGTGGTGGGATGAAGAAATTTCTTCATTGAGCCCTATTCCTGCATCTTTTTAAGCATGTGTTACAGGGTGCTCTGAGAGACAGGGCACAACCATAGTAGGAACTCAGGTGTGATTTTAGATAATAATTTATCTCCATCCCTAACAGAGCTTTCACAGACATTAGGGACAGAGAGGAACTCATTAAACTCTAGACGATGTCCAGTTTTTCTGCTGCTCAGATACATCTATCTTGTGTTCAGCAGAATGGGTTGAAAAAAGTTTGAATTAGTAATTCAGAAAGATCTTTCATCAAGAGGTAAAACAGATTTGAACTTTATTTTAAAAGTCAGCTTAGTACGTTTCAGTTCCTAAGAAGCTGCAAATGAGCTATTGTTTGAATACAGCCAGTGAGCAGTTGCACATTTTTTTGATATGTTGTTTAATAATAACTTGTATAGGAGCTCTTAGCTCTTTGGAGATAGCAAAAATGGTATCTGCATGTGGAATAATTAATTGGTGATAGTACGTAGACAATATACGATATCATTAACAATATAATGAACACGTTATATTCATAAATGTCCAGAAGACTCAGGAGCTGAATAAACTAGTAAAAGATAAAAGAGATATAATCTGATAAATGGTATGGTAATGATGTTTTGTTATTATCTGATGATCAAATGACCACTTTAAGAGAACCTGAAGATCTTCTGAGTTCCTGATTGACGATGATAGATTGGTACTATAAGATAGGCATGATACCAATGCAAAATGAATTGATGGGGACATGCAAAATCTATGACATGCAAAAAGGTATCAGGAAGGTCTACCTTAAGTAGTAGGATACTCCAGCAACTTGAAAAAATACCTCATTGTTCTCATTTCTGCTCTTTCCATTTTGTTTTGGTGGGGGTTTGTGGTTGGCTTCTTTTAAATATATGGTCATTTTTTATCCTTTCTATGTTATATTTAATCTCACAGTATCAGTGTTACAGATGATTTAAACAGAGAATGTTCCTGTGACCAGAGAGAAAATGTCATTAATTTTCTAAGCCTTTCCTATTATTAACTTGACTATTAAATACCTGACATACGCAGATAAACTGTACGAAGTTTAGTCTGGCATCAGAATTTTTTGTTGCTTTTTTCTTTTTTATGCAGTATGCCATAAATAAGAAAATTTTTATTTAATCATGCTGATCTCTGCAACAGCAGCTGTACTGCTGTTCCCAGTACAGCAGAATATTGCAAAGAAAAAGCTACTAAAAAATTGCTAATTTTACTGGACTGTTCCTTTACTTGAGGCTAAGTACTAGAATCTAATTTTCTTGAGTCTGTGCCATTGCCAAGAGGTAACTGACATATGAAGGTACAAAAAAAAAAAAAGCTGTTGCAAAGGTGTTCTAATGGTCTAGAAGTCTGGTCAAATTTTCTAAAGACAAAACACAATTGCATATTGCTTTAATTATGTTTCAGCTGCATGTATAGAATCAGTCCTTCAAACCTGAAATGACTGCTGGTTTTGATTAATCATGTAGTGGCATATTTTAATTCTCCAAGTAGGTTAATAACTTCATGCATTCATTGTTTAAGTAATTCCTAAAATCCTGAATGCTTACATGAGCAACTTTAGTGGCTTATATTTTCTTTTATTGAAATATATTACAGGAAATACCTTAGAGCCTACTTCATTAAGTTTCATTGTAAAAAGCTGTATGCCTCAGAAAGAAAGCATACTAATCTGCAATACATGTTTTTAAAGGGAGACCTCAATTCTTTATTTGAAAAATTGCAGTCAGTATCTCTCAACTTCATTAAAAACACCAATAGGTGCTCCCATTCTGCTGCTGCTGAAGTCAGTGGAAAAAGGTTTCTTTTCCTGAAGGATCAGTGTAACACCAGGATTAAAATAAAGTTAATTAAGAAAATACTGGTTCATCAGTATTTCCACCTCAAGTTAAGATAATGTGGAAGGTTGGATGTTTGCTATGGAATTATACACATAAGAACATTTTCAAACCACAGCATTCTCCAGATCTACAATTGTGCCAACCTGCAGGGGCTCACAGCAGTTACGCAACTTTGAGGATGTTTTTAAGATAATTGAACATCCACAATGCCACTTAGAGTCTGGGTAAAAAATCCCCTGAATTTCTAAGGATAAGATTTTATTTTAAATTTATTTTGAGTATACAAAGCTGGAACTGCATAAAGGTAGAGCTGAGATCCAAATCAAATTCCATGAAGTTGCACAGCTGTTCATGAAATGCTGTGTCCTTTAAAAAAGTCCTACGGTTTTGTAATGAATAATAACTGCTGTCTGTGTTGGGCGCTAGGTTTGATTCTTTTGTTATAGTTCGTTTAGTAAAATTCTTTCACTGATGATGCTGAATGATCTACCTCAATGAATATTTATTCATTTTCTAAAAAGTCTATTTTAGGGAATGTTCTTACACTGTTTTCACGTTTGCTTATAATTTCATTGCTATATCTACAAGCTACTGTTCTTCCTGCTGACATAGCTTAAAGAGCCATATAAAGTTGAGAAAAGGTTCAAAAGAGGTCTTTCAGAGAGCTCTGAAAGAAAATTGAAGTAAAGATGGAATTAAGGGGTTTTTTTAAAGCTAAATTCTTTAGGATTTATGTCAGCTTGTTGCCTACACGACACTGACACTTCATCTCCTGACTTCATATTTGAGGGCCTACGCCATTAAGTTATTGAGCTCAGTAGGTCAAATGGTGCATATTCAGGAGATTTAAATACATTTTCACTACTAAAAAAAAACCAGCTTAATGTCAGTTTTAAAACTGCTAAACCTGTAGAAATTCCTAAAGCACAAAATGAAAAACATCACTGTTTGCTGTGCTTGGTCTGCATCTCTGGGAAACACTTTCTGATAGACATAAAGTTAGCTTTTAACAGTGCCCTTCCCAAAATACTGTAATTCCAAAATGGCAAAGAGCTGTACAGCAAATGCTACTTGCACAGAGTTACTGTGCTCCCTGAGAAGCTCTTGCTATCCTGCAGAAGAAAAAAAATATTGGAATTTCTAAAATGTATGTTGCCTTGCAAAGCAGGCACACCTGCATTGCTCCGGTTTTCCAACGAGGAAAGGAAGGCAGCTGGTATTTTGAGAGATTTCTCCTCTACTTCTTTATTCAGTGTGTAATGTTTTCAGTTAAAACAGCTTGGAAAAGTGGACTTTCACCCCATCTCACCGGCAGGCTGGAAAGTGGTGGAAAAAACTGCTAGAAATGATAAAAGTTATAACGAGAAAAGAGTTGGAGGTTTCACTCCAAGAAGTTGCATGCCCATTTACACATTTATTGCTTACCGTGGCTTTACCATTGACTTGTTTGTCTGGCAGAGAAAGTCACATGCATCTGTCTTTGAACAGGGACTAGAAGCATGTGCAGAAGCCTCCAGTGTCCTATGAGGGTGACCTGCAGAGGAGAAGAAAACCAGGGGGAGACCTCAAAAGCAGTAGCGGGGAAAGAAAAGGGCTTTGTCCAGAAGCAGTGGCACAGGTAAAGTTTCTGGAGAATTTCAGCCTTGGTTTCTTGCTAGATCCAGATTTACACTGAGCCTGAAGGCTTTTACCTTTAGAAAGTCTGAAAACTAGCAAGGATACTGCTTGCTGCATCCTTTCACAAGGAGGAGGGAAAAAGCAAGTTAATAGAGAAATTGAAACAGGTTTTTGGCTGCTGTTTCATTGACCAAGAGAATATTGAAAGGGCCAAATGTAATGTTTTGGGGAAAAGGAAACATAGCAGGAATTTCTAGTACTACATTTCTCTGCTTTCTGAAAATTCCATTGTGAATTGAGAAAATAATGAGGGAAATAAAACACTTGCCAGCTCTAGAGAGACAGCTCCAGTAAGATAGAGTTTATCTTGAATTTTCTACGTATAGGCTGTCATGTCTGACAGAAAGGAATATACCTCACAGCACATCAGCTTTCAGGAAGGAAAAAAGTCAGTTTATCACAGAATCATAGAATGGTTCAAGTTGGAAGGGACCTTAAAGATCATCTAGTTCCAACCCCCCTGCCATGATCAGGGACACCTCCCAGGAAACCAGGTTGCTCAAAGCCCCATCCAGCCTGGCCTTGAACCCCTCCAAGTATGGGGCATCCACAGCTTCTCTGGGCAACCTGTGCCAGTGTCTCACCACCCTCACAGAAAAGAATTTCTTCCTAATATCTAATCTGAATCTCCTCTCTTTCAAATTAAAACCATTACCCCTTGTCCTATCACTAAATTTCTTCTATTGCTACCTGCTTAATTTCAGGTGCTGGTCTAGCTCCTTCAGTTTCCAGTAATTCACTGGTTGCCTACCTTAAAGCACATCAGTTACTTTTCTGTATTTTGTCTGTATTGTATAATGCAGTGTAAGAGTAATACCCTTTTCTGAAGATGAGGGAAAAACTCTGGAAAAAGGAGAAATAATAGAAGAAACATCAGAATAAGCACTTTACCAATCCTATATTGTTAGTCTCAATTATTTTGTGACCACTTCTAAAGGAAATACATCAGAATTTTATAAATTATATGTGAACAGAAAAAGAAAATCTATTCTCAACAAACACATCTCTTAAAATAAATCCTCTAATAAGCCTCTAGTCCTGGATGGTCGTTTTCTTATGATTGTAATTCTTATGCTTTAAGGACTCAAGGTTCATCATTGGCTTGAGTTAAAAGGCTGTTTATTGCAATTAATGCTGTCTGTGGAACAGCAGAATAAAAGTTTTGTGGCTTATTGGTTTCTATTCATTAGTAAAATGCATTCAAACTGTCTGAAGTTCAACACAACAGCATATTACGTTGATTTGAAGGCCCTTGTCTCAGAAATAATGTATACATCCAAAGACATGCTGGCATTTAGAACCGCACACAGGAAGGAGTCTTGCAGCACCTGAAGAAAATTTTAGTGACACAACATTTTCAGGTAGTAAATAGTTTCTGGATGGTGGTACAAAAGTGCACGTGTGTCTTTTTCCTGGCAAAATCCAGCCAGGTTTGCCAGACAGCACCTGTTCAAAGGACAGTGATTTTTCCTTCTTACCCCTGTCTTAGATCCTCTTGCTTCTCGTATATCTCTAGTATCTTGAGTTTGTTCCAGAAGATGAGAAACAGGATTTTTCCCATGAAATTAAGGCAGTGTATTTTGTTAGTTAACAGTTTATAGTGATGTAAAAATAAGTGCTGGCTTATGAATGCTGGAGAGTAGTTAGTTCAAGAATTACACTCATGTCAGAGACCTGACGTAAACAGCCTGAATTTACCAATCATTGCTTTTTACTATGGATGGTTTAAAAACATATGTTAAAGATAAATAAATATTCTTAAATTCATGCACCTGGTGTGCTTTAACAACTATGTTTTCTTCCAAATTAAAAAATTGAATTTCCTTCATCAATCCAATCCAGCATTATTCAGTATTGCTAATGGATACAGACTTCTTCCTGAAATATTTAACCTCAGAGTTTCTGGGGGATTTAGGCTTTGTTATTTTGCTATTATGATAAAAAAAAAATAACAAGGTTTTCTTTCAAAAAAGGAAAAATAAATTAAGCATGTCTTTCTGTGCTGCATGTGGAGAGGCTTCCATTTTAGCAGTCATAGATGCAGGCATTCCATCTGTATGCTCCACAAAACACAGCAACTGTGTGCCTTTTATTCAATAAAAAGGCTGAAAAGAAACATCTAATACAACCATATTTATGAGACTGTAAAATTATTATTTTTCTTTGGAAAGGATGGAAGTAGGGGGCTGCGTTGATGTTTGCTCATGGTGTCATCATAAGAAATTTCCACGTGACAAACATTATTATTGCTATTGTGTAAATTATTGCAATTATTTTCCATGCTTTGTAAGTAGTTTGCTAGATGGGAGTGCTTGCTTGGACTTTAAGATAGCTCTGGTGGTTTTGCTTTGCATTTGTAGTAAATCCTATGGATATGTCCCCCACACAAGCTTTTGAAAATATAAGCTCCTAAACTTTCAGAAAACACTGATTTCTGATGACAGGGCAGGATTTTGATTTTCTCTCTGCTGTTGATAACATGTCAAGATTATTGCAGGGGCACAGGGGCTTATCAGCCTGGCAAGAAACAGGACATCCCACCATACAAGGAACAGTTGGGAGGGGACTTCCTTGAAAGCCCCCTTTTTTTTAAAAAAAGAAATAAAAGTAGGAGTTTTCCAGCATCTAATGTACTCTAAGATTAATGAATATTTTAATGCAAGAATTTACCATTGATTCTCACAGACAGCAGCAATCAGAAGCACCTTGAAACTGTATGATGCCCACTGTTGAATACCTCTTTTTTGTAAAATTTAATTTGATCATATTATTTATTTCACTTTGAACATAAACTTTATATTTTGCTGCTTAAAGAAAATGAAGAGTGTAATAGAAAGCTGGATGTGAACAGCTGTGGCTAACTCTGTTGAAGATAAAGCTATCGAAACTGGATATTAGGTAAACCCTCTTAGCAGTAAGGACAGGTAGATCAATTTTTAAAGGGCTGGCAACAAACGCTCCATCTCTTTAAATCTTGAAAGCTGGGTCTGGATACCTTAGTTGAATATATATTCTATTTTCACCTAGAAGTTTTTAGATTTGATGTAAGAATTACTGCATGACATTTTCTGGCCTCTGTTATTCAGAAGGTCAAATCTGTCGATCACGCTGATCCCTTTGGGTCTTAAAATCTTTAAATCTATTGCAAAGAGGCTTGCTGCCAATTAACTTTTGTGCTTGGAGTACAGATCCTTCAGTTGAGAGCTTCACATGCCTGTGCTGGTTTACCTTCAATTGCTGGAAGAAGTTGAGAGTGTTTAGTTGCTTCCTAACCACATGGGATTGGTCTTTTGTTTAATTTGCATTTTTTCATTACAGCTTCTGGGTCTGTAGTTTTTATCTTAATTATTTGCTGTAAGATTTTATTTTTGTTTTGTATTCTTTCAGCTTACAGGATAGTGAATAAGGCATGTGGGCATCATGCTCAACTCTAGGATTAAGATCACAGAAAATTAATTTTGTCTTTTTGCCTTTTTGATATGCATTAGGTACTACTTTAAGTACTAATTTATTTTTTTTTTGTGGCTTTTGCTTGTTTTCTAGTGCCTTTAGCATATCATGCTTTATATATTGTTGAACTGTTGAACTTCTTCTTTGTCCATTAGCAGCTCCCTGGTGAATTGGGATGAGCTTGCCGATTCAGCTGACAGAAAGAAGAGAGGATTCATGTTTGGTGGCAGCATGAAGTTATACTGGTTTAAGATGAGAAAGACCTAACGTTTGTCATCTGTTGTTTATTCTCTTGTCCTTTGCTGAAAGAGGACATCTTGTTGTGGATGACTCAATTGGAGTTTTTAATGCTCATGTCACTCTGTATTTATGGAGTTGTTTTGCACTTTGTAGGAAATGCAGTGAGGTTTATGCAATGATCCTTGGAAACGTTGCATCTTCAGTGAGAGAGAATTAGAAGAGGAAAGAGATGGTGTTTACTGTCAGCATCACCTGTAGCCCTTGGTACCAGCCATGGCCTTGGAGTGTGGAGCAAATGCCTAAAAAGGATCATGAGCACAAATATCCGCTCTGAAACTGCGCAGTCAACGTGGGGAAGGGAGAAAACATCCCAAGTGGTCAAAATATCTCAACAGAAGAAGAAAAACTGCAACTTACACAGTATGTACCTGAGTAAGGTTCATTCTCTAAAGCAATAGAGACTGTATTCGTGGTCATGAGACCAAATTCAAGTCACATGACAAACATTGCTATGCTGTTTTACTGGTCATATGTGATAATATATACCATCATATAAAGTCATTCTTTAGTCATTACAGGCCAGTGAATTACATATAGTAAGATCCTCGCAAATACCCCAGCATTATAATTAAGGATGGAGATTATTTTACTTTTTTTGGCAAAAATATTTTGTGAGAAACAAGTCAGTCCACAGCACCAAACCAGCAAAAAGTTCTTCTGAAAAGGCAGCAGGAATCTTTTTGGTTGAAAGTACAAAACAAGACAAATACCATATTGCCTTTTGTGTCAGCTGTCTGTGTAGACTTCTGTCAGGAACGTTTCTAACGTTTATGCATACTGCACAATTTAGTATCATACACCTCTTTTTTTCTTTTCTTTTTTTTTTTTTTTTAACCTTGCTGTTCAAGATAAACTGTATTGAAACGGGGTAGCAATTTTGATTGCTGTAATCATACCTACCACACTTAAACATTCTGAAGTGTTCTTCATCTCCTAATTTTCGGCTATCAGTAGCGTTTATGACCCACTTTGTTCACTCTTGAAATCATAGCTGCTGAAACAGAGCACCTGCCGTAAGAGGTTGTCAGCAGCCTTTTAAATTGTGAACTCCTGTTATTCAGCATCTCAATAAGTTGGTTGTTTGGGTTTTTTTGCTCTTTCCTTTGCAGGAGAAGAAGAGAGAAAGCTGGTTTGGATCATGACTGCTCCTTGTTCTTTCTAGACTATTTTTTAAAAAAGGCATGCTAAAATAATTAAGGATAGTATTAAAAAGCCCTAAAAAATTACTCAGCTGACTCCTCCTTTACTTTAATGGACACTAACTAATCATTACCTTTCAAAAACGTAACCTAAGCTATTAAATATTTTGAGTTTTTTCTCCTCCCTTTTCAAGTATTTTATCAACAAATTTAATTAAACTGACCACAAAAGAACCCAGAAATAAGAATACAAAAGATATTGGATTTTTTGACAGATATGAACGTGCTAATTAGCCGTCAAATCAGCCATGCTAAAAATGAAGTCTTCAGTACACATTTCTATTGCTTTTTATTAAAAGTAAAGAATTAGAAAAATAACACGTCAAAGAACACTTAATTAACTTTTCAGCATATTGAAACAATATTGGTAAATCTTCCTGATATGCTGTTTATAAAAAAAGAAATACAGTGTTGAAATTATAATGAGAACCTGCACTGTTGAATTTGTGGGAACAAAGCAATTTATACTGTTTTCTAGAGCTATTTAAATTGTTTCTTTTATGTCATATGGTTTCCTGTAATTTCTGTTTTTGCAGGTCTGTTTTCTCCTTATTTTTTATTTGAGTGCTGAGGATCATCTGAGTCTAAACAATTAACTTTCACATGGTTTTCAATCAAGACCTTTGCAAAATGTCCAGTGTCACAACGGTTTTACTTTTTTCTGCCCTCAGGTTATAAAACTTTGTGTGATTTTTCTGTATTTTCTTAGTATGACCATGTAACTTGGACAGTTGTTTTGCCTCTAACTGTTTTTAAACTGAACGGAATATCATTAATGTTATTTATAGTGATGTGCTTGCAGTTGATATCCTGAAAATTTGAACATTCCCTGGGAGATCCGGGTTCCAATGGAGTTAAGAAAACATTCTTGTTGAGAGAGCATTTTTGCCTGTATGTGTAGGTCTAAATATAATTAAACATTAGATCCTGATTTGTCTCCCAACTCATCTGTAATAGAAATATTGATAATCTTTAATAAAAATAGTAACTGCAGCTGTTATACCTAATATTTTACAAACTGTTAGTTTACTTTTTCAAGGGTATTTCTCCTATATGGGATGTTTTCCTGAGTCATTCAACTGAAGTAAAAATGACAGCCCTGTTTAGTGATCTTATTTCAAGAACTGGGATGCCAAGTCCTTTTCCACTGGTGTTGGAGCTAATATCTGTTGAGACTGTAATAACACGTGAAGCCAGGAGAATTCTACAGGGCACAGGTTTCCTTAAAAGCATTTCCTAGTATTATTACTGTCTTTTATCACTGTGTGCATTTTAAAATACAATTTTTTTGTAGTGTTCAGACACTGCAATATTTACCCAACTATTAAAACTAACAGTATACAATATATGAACAAATGACAAAATGGTTTAGATGGATGAGGTGGGTTTTAACTGCAGAAGAGATAATTTTTACTTGATCACTTACAGGTGGTGTCACTGCCTGAAAGGAAGAATACACAGAATAAAAAGGCATTGAAGAACCTGTAGAGATACAATTATTTTGTTGTTCTTTTGGGCTGCAGCTGGAAAGAAGTGTTGCTCTTTTCAAACACAAAATCTAAAAGCATCTGAAAAAGTGAAGGTAATGGACTTTTTTTCCAAACGCTCATACTGAATATGCCAAATTTCTGGCTGCATTATGTAAAAATCAAACCCCTATTTAATTCATGTCATAGCTTTGTGTTCAGAGTACCAAGGGGTACTAACACAGCAGCGGGCAGGGCTAATGATGGGAGTTTTACCCATCATGACTTTTTTGAAAGTAGTATTTTGTGTAATTTATAAAAGCATGCTTTTTTCTCACTATATGTATGCGTCCCAGCCTCAGCAGAGATAATGCACAATTACACTTCACCCTACCCACACCCAAGCATAGGATTTGCATCTTGCATTGATTAAAAAGAAGGGGAATAGAAAATATTGTCTAAATAAAAGAGAATTAAAGAGGAAAAGATAATCTAATAAGGGCCAGGCATCCTTCTTATTTTACAAAAGGCTTCTTCCATAGGCTCTTTTTGCAAATCTTTTCTTTATGTTGACCTCCTGCATTTTGTCAGTCACCTTCCAAATTTTGACCTTAGAACATCCTCAGGAAGAAGGGCTTGGTGCAAAATTGATAAAGCCATGCTCAGGAGAATGGTAGCTGGAGGCAGTCTCAGTATGAAAATCCTCTTCCCTGTTTGTACTGGATGTCTTAAGAACACGACGGTGATTTTAATTTTTCTTAAACTTATATAGTGTTTCAAAAAGATTCTTGGGTTTTCAGGAATGTGGGTTGCTGGCTATATTTCATTTCCCCAATGAAAATTTGATGTCACAAATGCATTCAGAGTGGACACAAACCTTGAGAGACAAGAGCAGATTTGCTTATTGAAAATCATCACTGTGTTACCTCTAGCGGCAGGGAAAATGTAACGGCAGAAAATTATTCAAATCCCGTGTGTCCTGACTGCAAAGTGTGTTTGTAGGACTACAGAGAATTATAAGCAAATAGACTCACTAGAAAGCGTCTCTAGTCTTCTGCTGTTTCATTTAATTATTTTCATTTAATCCTGTTTCAAAGGCAGAATTCTCTCCAGCTTTTCAAAGTGAACATATGGACATTGTATGGATATCAGAACTACATCTTATTATCCAGCTGCTATTCGTGTGTAAATCAGGAACAGCTGCATGGCTGGCCGTCTGGAATGCACTGAATCAACCAGGTGCTTACATAAAAATATTTCTGAATACTTTTAGTCAATCCTAATTTAGACAGTTGCCGTTTCTTGCAGAAGATCTTTGAGACATCAAGATAGCAGATAGAAAGCCGTTTGAATTAATAGAAGTATGGAAACTGTCTAGAAGGGGGAAAGGGAGCTCACTCTTTCTTCTTTACCTTTACAGATCAAGAATCTGGTGGATTGAGATTTAAAAAAAGTCTGGGTGGGTTTAGCATCCTTGAAAATGCCAAAAATGGAGTAATTGGCTGACTGGTACAGACTGCAGATGGGGCTCTTTCATCAGTGCCCTCAGTGAATGAAATTCTTTTCCTTCTACATTCAAATCTAATATAGGCTTTTTGATTTCACCCCAGATGGTTTCACCTTTGAGCTAAGAAGCAGCCTGAGCAGTAAGGTATGTATAATTGGAGCAAATCATTCAAGTCCTGTTAAAAAGCAACACATTAAGCATGCACAAATTTTAAAAAGGACAATTATAAAGAAACATCTTTTTTAAAGTGCTTTTGCAGTGAATAAAAAAAAAATATTTCTTCATGCTTCTGTGCAAAGTGGGTGGCTACAAAGCATGTGCATAGATTTCTGGAGATACAATACAAAGGGGAGTATAATAATAACCTTTTTCTGTCACCAGAGAGACTGCACAAAGATTTCATCAGCATTTTGCACAGTATGATAAAAAATGCATTAAATCCTCAACATCAATGGAGGTTCAAACTGAAACAGAATGAAGCAGAATAAGGTACCCATAAAGAAAAGAAATAGCTAAATGATATTAAGGAAGCCAAGATAACTGCAAAATTAACACCACAATATCTTACAGAGTCTGCTTCTGCTAACAAAAGACAATCTTTACCACCTAGCATCTCCATTCAGTCCTGAAAAAAAAAAGGTAATTACATTCTGGATTGAACAAAATAGTTTTACGATGGTAAATTTAAAGTTAAGATACTTGAGCTCTGACCTCTCAATATAAAGAGAGACTTGCTGTCTCTACCAACAGCACAATGTTGAATGATCCCAAAGGCAGTTTGAAGTCAAGAATAGGCCCCTGACTGTATTTCTTGATGTAGTATTGTCCTCATATTGATGGCTTGATGGCTATTCTTGGGGGAGAAGTTTGCAGGCTGCCTTCATGGGACACGGTTGCATGCAGCACAGAGAGAGCCATCAGGATACAGCACCGGCCAGAAAAGGCATGAAGGGATTTCCTGGGAAGAGGGATAATCTTTGGAAAGACTCCCCTATCCCTCGCTGAAAATAAAATTTGTAAGCTTTCTTCAAGGGCTGTGGCAGGACATCACTCTCTTCCAGAAGCTGCCGGTCACAGGTTTCAGCATGAAAGCTCAATGCCAACAAACGTGTGCAGATTGCACTGTCAGCTCTTAAGTCATGAAAAGAAATCGGCCTGGGGGGCAGGCAGTGAAATGCAGGAAACACAACTCTTTTCGACAAGGCAGTCCATTAGCTTGCACAGAGGTCTCTCAGGGGAAGGATGCGGAACCCAACAGCTCTGAAACCAAGCGAGAAAAGCCCCTTTATTAGCAACAGGTGGAGAGACAGCCCTAAGAGGTCTCCCCCATGACAGAAACCTCTTGTATCAAACCCATATCTGACATAAGCAATCTCATCCCGTTAATGAAAAGTCTGTCAATGTGATTGCTGTGTGGTTAGTACTGATGAGGTTGGTTCTGCTAAGACATCATCCATCCATAAGGGACAGTAATCACAGGCTTAAAGCACCCACAAGTTGTATACTACTTAGCCCAAGATGGAGTGCCTTAAGGTCTGCTTTTAGTTTAAAATATCCATGAATCTCTAAAAACCCAAACCCAAGGATTTTTGCTTAGCTACTGCTTCTCAGTAGGAACCATCTTATAGAGACTTTTTCCCATGGAAGTCTCCTGCTTTGTATTTGTGGTTGAGACAACAGACCCAGAAATATTTTGTGGGTTGCTTTTTCTTATTTTGATGTTTGCAGCTGCACATTTGTCTTCAAAATCAAAGGTCTGAGGCTTGTGTTAATTAGAAATACTTTAGAAATGCGTATTTTGGAGCTCTTCAAAAGCCAGAATCCTAAAGAAGAGGTGAAAAGAGTTGCAGAAAAGGAGGTTAAGGAAGATGCGAATTATTTTAATTTTATTGGTTTTTATTGTCCACATCTCTTTCAAACAGAGAAGTTTCAAATTGAGTAAATTAAACCTTAACACAGTTAGCCTTTCGATATGGTGCGCAGGTAAAAATGGCTCCTGAGGTCACTGTGCTGCTGCAGCAGCCCCACAAGAGCCAAATGTAATTTTGTTTAAATTCAAAACATGTTCTGGCAATACACACACATCTGCTAACCCTCTGGCAAAGAGTCAGGTCTGCAAAAGTAATATAAAGATGCAACTCCTTGCTTCTAGTATGATTTTTCACCCCTTTAGATACCTCTGAGAGCTTTTCAACTGCCTGAAATGAGTTCTCTAACAAGCCCAGAAAGTAGCTAACAAATGCAAGGGGTGAGAGAGGCAGATAAAAGGAAAGAAAGAAAAAGTCAGTCCAAGAGAGGAGGACAGAGACAAGAAAAGCAGAATTGTAGGAGAGAAGCTCTTTAGTTCATTTTGTTGTTGGATTATAGGTGGGTGGATTAATGGGGCAATGATCTTGTGGGAAGGCTTGGAGTAGGAGGAGAAAGTTACTGAGAGGGGATTTAAAGATAGCAATACTGACTATTTTATCAATAAAGTGTTAGAGACATATTTAAATATTCTGATGTAGCTTCAAATGTTTTTTGGCAGTTCTGCAGTGTTTGCATCCATCATGAAAACTAGGCAGACCCACCATGCGTTCCTGGGATTGGTTCATGTGCCAAAAAAAGAGGTAGTCTCCTTCATTTATCCTTGTTTTGTGGTTATGCACTGATGTTACAACACGGTGAATTAATTGTGTCTTACAATGCTACAGGTTGGCTGCATCAAACCGGGTGAGTGTAAAACATTTTAGTACAGTAATTACCATATGTTTCAAAAAGGCTTTTCTGCATATGATATAGTATGCATATATATGACCATAAGTAAAGAAGAAAAAAAAAAAGTTAATACATGGGGGTTTTTTTTAAGAAGAAAAGTTTACATGTGAAGGAGAATAGCAGTTCTGATCAATAATGAACAGAGAAAAAATGGGACAAAAATAATTTGTGAGAGAGGCAGAAATAACAAAACAAAGGCCTTACAAATGTTACATACGAGTGTTGAAAAGGGGACATTGAACCAGATATTTCTCCCAAAGAAGCAAGTGTTTTGCAGGGTAGGTGTAAGTATGCCTTATTAAGGGTCAGTAAGACCCTACTGGCCACCCCACCTATGGTGATGGAAGAAGAGCTCCATGCCAGTGGGATTTCCGTGCCTCAGAGGAAGGCTGAAGTCACCAAAGTTTTGAGCTAACACCCTGAATGATATCACTGTGGCAACCAGCAGCAGAAACTGGTCCTTGATCAGCAAAATTGTCCTTTATCCTCCCATGAAGGGCTGGTGGCAGCAGAGCAGCTGGGTGGGGAAGGAAAAGGAGAATAAAAACCAAGAAGGAATTTCAAATAATCATTCTGATAAAACAAATGTGTGGGGAGCAAAGAGGATGGTGGGATTTTAATCTGCAGCTTAGATAATTTTAAAAATAAAACATCAAATATGAAACTAAGAAGGGAGGAGAGTGTTTGTCGGTTTTTTTGTTTGTTTTAGAAAAGATATTTTTTCTCCCTGTTTAGACTACAGATGGGTCTCATGGGATTTGCTTTCAAACATAAGGGAGATATTCAGGCTTTCAGATTTCATTACCACTTTCTTCATTATTGTGCCTTGAGGAGCTATAAATAACACATGGCTAATTTGTGAATATGGCACGTTCCAGGGGATGTGTGTATTTTAATCAGGGCACCTTCTGACATTTGGTAATTGGTTTACAGATTTGTTATATAATTTGATGATTATTAAGTTGCTAAGAGGAAAAAAATCTAAATTTATGTGATCTAAAATCTGCCCTCATTGGACCCTTAGAGCAGTCGTACTCCATATAGTTCTGAGGACAGATTTTAAGTCAACAAGTACATAAAATAGAATTTATTTGCTATTTCTTATAGTTTTAGTAATGTAATTAGACATTATGTTATTCATGACAACTTTCTTCTAATTAAAAATTTATGTGTATATCACTACACTGTTTGCTTTTAAGATGTATGTTAATTATGCCTGGTAAGAAATGAGTTTTTATGTGGGAAGGTGCATGTTTGTTCCTGGCGTGGGGAGGGGGTTGATCCATTTATAGGAACAAGTGTTGCCAGCATTCCAATTGAGAGCAGTTGCCTTAGATGCTGCAAAAGACACTTGGAAAATCTGTGCAAAGTGACCATCCACAAAAAACATTTTATTTCTGGAAGGAATGTAAGTTATTTAAGCACTACATGTATAGCAAATTCGCTTTTATGATTTGATCCTTTGAATGGAGATGTTTTTGGGCTAAAAGGAGCTTTACTCAGTCTTGTCCAGGAGGCAGCACCACTGTCAGGTGTCTGCCTAAGCTTGCTTTGCTTTGTACTCAAGGGCACAGATTCAGGGGAGAAAAGACTCACTTTGTATCCTGTGTGTGCATTCCCCATAACTGTACCTCACACAGAAGAGAAGAAGTCATCTTGAGGGGAGAGGGCGAGCTGTAACCATGGCAGCTGCATGTTGGACCTTTCCCAGCAAGGGCTTCTGGCCACAAACCAGCAGGTCAGAGCCAGCACCTGAGATTTGTGTGCTTCATCTGCCAGTGCCCGTCATCTCACCTGGCTGTTGCTCACATCTTAATACAGAAATCTCTCAGAATTGTAGCTACTTGGGGATATCAACAGTAATTTTCTTTATATCCACGCACTGGCATTCATATTTATCCATTAACATCATATGCCACTGGCATATCTGCACTTTTTCTCCGAGGGCATTTGCAAATAGACATTCAATTACTACCTTTCCTTTCTCCAGCATTCAAAATCATGTTTATTTTCAAAAACAGTTCTGATGGTATCTTTTGTTTAGCCCTGCTCTCCTGCAGCTGCTGTACCCAGTCCCTGAAAATGGGCTTGGTAGTGATTTTGAGGCTCCATATGAGAAAACCCTGCCTACAAGAATAGACGTATGATGTGGATTAATAAGTGATATTATCTTTCATTTTTGTATTATCAAAGGTACAGACATTTACAGTGCAGTACATAAAATTCTTCATGTTTTAAATTTTAGTTCTCAAGTATTCATTTTCCCTTTTGCACAAAATAAGATGTACCTGTCTGTATTTCCAAAGCTATCTTACTTCTCTGGCTATACTTATTGCCACATAATGCTTTGGGTATCCACTAATTAGCTAATATTTCACTGTATTGTGGTTGTTTGTTTATTGGCTCACTGGATAAGGGCAATATGTCCAAAACAGCAGGTTCAGATGTGAACATCTGCTAGTTAGCAGCTAGGGGCAGGCAAGCAGTTCATAGCAAGAAGTTCATGACATTAATTTACTTTTTTTACCATTCATATAACACCTCGCCCCCAGACTATGACTTTTAGTATGCTTTTTGCTAATCTGAATTATTTTATTAATATCGGTGGCCATGAATAGTCTGGAACTGGAATTCAGAGTACTTCTATGTTTACATTATATTTCTCAAGTTATGCTACACTTAATCAATGCATTATCAGTATTTTGAGACTGATGCTGGCTAAAAAAAAAAAAACTGTAGTAAAAATCCATTAACACCCTTGTGATTTCTTCACAGTTTTGTTCCAGCAAACATCCCATCAGCAACAGCCCTATTGCCAGGTATGAAGGTCTGATTTGTCTGCCCAGCCAATTGTCCCTGCCTGCTCTGGTACCAGCTACTCACAAGCAGCACGAGTGCCCTGTCATCTTTGCACGTGGAGCTGCCTCATCATTGCACGTAGAGCTGCCCCATCATTGCACGTGGAGCTGCTGGGGAGCCCAGCTGCACCCCGAGCCAGCATTGCAGATGGCCAGGGATGGAAGGCCATGAAAGGCTGCAGATGGGGCTCTTGCTGTCCCATTAGCTGATGGTCGCAGACACCTGTGGCACGTTTTGAGATTAAAAAATGCCAAATACTTGTGATAGATGTTAGCATCTGTCGCTGCAGCATGATTTGAGGCAGCTGGGGCTGTACAAGGCTGGCAAGCTAACGAAAGTGTTTCCTTTCCCAAACTTCACCTCTGCTGGTGTGTTGAAAACCTGCAGAGGCTCCAGGTGCTGTGGAGCTTGTATTTGCCTTCTGCATCTTGCTGATGACATTTTATGATGTTTTACGTCAGTGTTTCCCTCTGCTGCTGAGGCAGGAGGAGTGATGGGGGCTCCTGAAAGAGTTGTGTTTGCTGCGAGGAGAAGGACACACAAGGGGCACACTCAGAAACCAGAAAGAGTCCCCACGCAGGAAGGTGAGTGACTGCTCTGGTTCCATGCAATGCTGCCCAAGAAAAGTCACAATTACTTTTGTGTTGCTAGCCACAGATCCTTGACTGTGGCTGGAGCCTTGGGAGCAAATGGGAAAGGGACATTTCTGCAGGGTCTGGCAGGGTAATAGCTCTTATAGCTCTTGCTTTTCTGCTGCACCAGGCACCTGGGTCCCTGTCAGCTTGTCCTGTCAAATATTGGAGAGCATTAACCCTGTTCCCCAGTGGAAATCACTGCCCAGCATTTCCCCACCCCCTGCTCCTTTGGATTCATGTGGTATAGCCCTGCCAGGAGCTCTTGTGCTTTCTGTCAGGGCTCTTTTTAAAATGTTTTTAAACTTTTTTTTAAATTTTACTCATTTCTTTGCATCACAAGGCTGCTTGAACAAATGACTTTTGAGTATTATAGTCTTCCTTACATGAATTGTTTCATTGTAGTGTATCATAGACAACTCATTTGAGACATAATTTGTTATTTGTAGGAAGCAGCGTGTCCTCTCTTTGTAAGGTGTGTTACGTGTCAGCTTGAGTCTCATACAAACATCTTTTGATGAAACTCCATGTGCCGTGATTGAGAAGGACTTTTTACATGAGCACAATTTTAGGAAGATCTGATGCTTATATTGAGATGGAAATCCACCGATTTCAGTAGAATTATTCAATGATTTGTCCATAATTTGTCACTTTTACCACCACAAGACTCATCTCCAATGTAGCTGTACGGTCTGTCGCCTCACCCACTGGCTGGTTGGCAGATTATTGTGTGTGAGGCCATCAGCTCTCATGGCCCTGGCAGGAGTGGGCACATAGTCCTTGCTCCTGGAGGATATATTTCTCCTATGCCACATTCATCTACTCAGGCTCCACAAGATGTGGTGCTCTCCTCGGGGGGGTTCTCATTCAGAAGAGACTTTGCAGTGCAGACAGGCTTTGTTTCATCATGTTGTGACAGAGGCGCTCGGTTCCTATTCACAATATTGTGGGGGCTTTTTTTTAATGAGTTCAAAGAAATTTCATTAATAAATCAGTCTGGGTTTTCCTTGAGAATAAGGCAGCATTTTACTTGTCAAAGCAAATATTGATGATATTGCTTTGCAAATAGGTTTTGTCGATTTCTGGGATCTTTGAGGCCGTTCAGGCCAACGCTGGTGGATTATATTGTGCTGGCTTCAGCTATGCAGTGCTATAACTAGAAATATTGCAATTTTTTTAGTGTACATGGCCATAAAATAGAGACTTTCCCATAAAGTAGATTAAGGAACATCTTTGTTGCTTTCATTCATAGAATACCTCATACATAAGGTGAGCATTAACGAGACAGTAGTGTCACATTTTCATGACAAGTTTGCTAACTGAACACATCATTAGAGAGAAAAGGATCAAAGCCGTTTCCACACGTTACATTTCAGGTAGACGTGAGTGTGTCACTAACAAAAAAGCTAAAGTAACATGAGGGGAAGCACACTCCTGTCTGTCTCTCCTTTGCAATTTCCTTTCAGTGAGTCACAAACGTCTTAAATTTGAAGAGAGTTACGTCGTAATCCACCCGTAAGGTTTGATCTAAATTTGGTAAGAGACAGACATCAGAAAAGATGTTGGCTTTCCTGCATTACTAGAGGGCAAGACCCAAAAGCCACATTATAGAATTAAGAGTTTACTTCTTACTGGCTTTCTAGGTCTCCTTGCTCTGGAATTGCTTTATTTTTAAGTAAGGAAGAGTTAGTCACCTAATAAAAAAAACGTGAATAAATTTACTAAGCACAGTAAAGCGTAAAGTTTCTCAAATTATTCTGCAAAATGTTCTTAATGACACTGTAGTCCCAAGCACAAATTTACCATCAATTAAAATGGAAAAAAATAAGCTATTTCAATGTGTAAACCTGTAGGTCTTATCTCCCCTGTACCTACTCCTAGGACATTCAATGCTTTCTTCCAGGGATACAGAACACATAACCTAGATACCAATGGCAAAGAGAGCTGTTTTCCAGGCAAGAATGGCCCTTACGTTACTTTATAAAGTCCATGGAATTTGTTGGATTATCATTAATCATCTTTAACTGTGGATCAGCTCCTTGTATATCTCAAAGAAAGCAAGCAAAAGCTGCACTGAAGTTAAATGTTTTACAATAGGATTGGAAGATATGTACCCAAAATGCTTCTCAAACTTTTTACGGATACTCCAACACATTTGAAGCGTTTGACAGAAAAGAATAGGCAAGGGCAACAATGATTGATCCATGTTTTTAAGAAAAAAATTGAAGCCATATTTCCACCAGGGGGTTCAGACAGATATTGATATATTTATTGTGAAAGAGCCCATGAGCGCCAGCCTTTGCATCACTAAAACTGTAGCCTGCTGCAAGAATTTAAAGCTGTAATGTAAGATTCATAGCCATTCTCTTTATTTATTGGGAAAATCTCTTGCAGCTGAATAAAGTCATAAATATAAAATTAAATCACAAAAACTACTTTGAACTAATGCTGAGGATACTCCTAAACTTACAGGGCCAGGACAACATAAAACTAATGTTGAAACACAATTGAGATGAACAATTTTTATTTACTCATCCATTACAGCAAACATCACTTTACAGCTAGTATGTAAAATCACAGATTATTTGAAAGTATTTGCTATATAAGCATAAGAGGAGGGCCCAAGGACAACACGTTAGACAAAGTCCATGAATTTCTGTCCTTATGATTTATAGTTTTCATGTCACTGTAAAATTATTTTTATAGTTTATTTTATTAGTGCATCGTGAGAGAGAACTTTATATGCTCTTGAAAAATAGCTTCATAAAAAACAACAGTCTGTCACATGAGTTCTTTAAGTGCATAACGGTATAAATGCCTATATTAGGTTAATATTTGTCCTTTTAGGTCTCTGCAGATATTTTAGGTGTCTGGGATACTCACAATATTCCTGTGGTGTGTTATGGACTGTTGCAGGATTTTCTGCTTTCTTGGTCTTCCCATATTTTCTGATAGTCCAGCTCATAGTGATCTGAATATGAAACTAGGAAATGAAAATTTCTTTTGGGGACTATCTGAATTTTCCTGGAGCATGATATCTTCTGTAACTGGTAAAAGAACAGTATAAAATAGATGACAAACAGTTTTGTTAGGTGGGAAAAAAAAAAAAAAAAAGAGGGGACAGAGAGAGACTAGTCTCACTGTGTAGCCAAGAACCCACTTATTGGCTTTGAGATGAAAGAGAGAATCATAGAATAGTTTGATTTGGAAGGGACCATTAAAGGTCACCTAGTCCAATCCCCTGGAATGAGCAAGGACATCTTTACCTAGATCAGTTTGCTCAGATCCCTGTCCAACCTGACCTTGAATGTTTCCAGGGATGAAGCATTCACAACTTCTCTGGGCAACCTGGACCAATGACTCACCACCCTCATTGTAAAAAAATTCTTCCTTATATTTAGTCTACATCTGCCTTCTTTTAGTTTAAAACCATTACCCCTTGTCCTATTGCTACAGGCCGTACTAAACAGTCTGTCCTCATCTTTCTTATGTACTGAAAGTCTGCAATACCTACTCTGGAGCCTTTTCTTCTCCAGGCTGAACAACCCCAACTCCTTCAGCCTGTCTTCAGAGCAGAGGTGCTCCAGGTCTTGGATCATTTTCAGGGCTTCCTCTGGACTTTTTCCAACAGGTCCATATCCTACTTTTGTTTAGGACCCTAGAGCTGGAGGCAGCACTGCAGGGGAGTCTCAAGAGAGCACAGTAGAGGAGCAAAATCACCTGCCTTGATCTTCTGGCCATGAGACAGAGACATGGCCACACCTTAGTAAGAGAAAAATGGGAAAGAACACAACAGGGCAAGACCACTTGTGGCTGATGTTGGAGAGGCTTCCATGGCCGCTCTCCCAGCCATGGGCTGAAGAGCATGGGAGAGCAGAGTAGCTTTCTCCCTCTAGCAGCCAGGAGAAAGGGGACACAAGACAAACCATCCCCAAGAGCAATTGGCGTTCATGTGTTATTTTGGATAATGACCATCCACAGTTTCTGTATAGTGATTTTTCATCTCTAAATCTTATGACTCTTTATCTCAATTTTGCAGGTTGCAAAACTGATTAATTACGGTAGCAGCATTAGTATAATTAGTGCTGATTATTCTCTGAGCTTTCTCTTCTTTAATCATCCTGCTTCTGAACCTGTTAACTGGAACTAAATCCCTATTTATCAAATAGTGTAGGTTTTAGCATCTGAAGACGGTGGATTTTGCTTAAGTCTTTCCACCTTGAACTCAAGCATTGGTATAAAAGCTTTAGGAATATTTCTGTGGGATTATAATGATTATAAATAGATCAGGAATTGGATTTTTTTTTAAAATATTATTTTAGCTGTCTGAGAACTGAACATTTCAGAGGGGGGTCGCAGGGAAGCAGCAGCACTACCCCCGCTCAGGTCACACTGTTTTGATGTATAGCCGGTATGCAGGCTGATTTATCCTACCCAGGATGTATAAAGATTATCACACAAGACAAAGAGGAACCGTACAATTTAAAAATTACACGGGCAAGGGAAAGGCCTTTCTTCTCATCTTTATGCCAAGTCTCTCAGACCACCGGTATTTACTTCTTCAGGAGAAAATGGATGGAAATTATCAAAATGGGGGCTCTGGTCTGTTTTCTGTGCCTGCAGGACCAGCACAGGAGATGCCTTAGTTTTCTATTTCCTCCATCCAGCGAGCTGACTTGGGTAGCTGTGAAGCCCAAAGATGTACAGTTTGCCCCACACTCTGTCCCCCTGGCTCAGAGCTGTTGATTCCTCATAGCAGTAAGGTTTCTAGCTTTCTCTTAGTAGAACTTGCTAATATACTGAGTGTTTGTCAAATGTTTTGATATTACAGCTAGTGCTTTATTTAAAAATCTAGGGGGAAAAAAAAGATTAAGAATTGCATGCTGGAGACTCTTATAAGTTACCTATCATATTTATACTGTTATTCATTAACAGAATGTATATTACATGATCAGAGAGAGTACTTTTTTGGCCAACCCAGAGAAGTTTGAATTGTGCCTACCGAAGAGTTGTCAGGATAAAAGAAAAGACACGGAAGCAATACGTGAATATTCTTCAAAACCTCAATGGTACAAATTCTGAAGAAGTAAGGACTTGTTCTTTATGTGCTCTTTGTATTATCAAAGCCTGGCTATGGTAACATGTCGTACTGTGACAGGAGAAAAAAAAAATGCAAAAAAATGGCTGTGGTGGAATGATGTAAGAAAAAGAAGAAAGCAACACTTGCTTTATATAAAATCTTTCAGTTCGTCTGGAGCTGATGGTTCTTACCCTTCATTAATGGCTTTCTGTTGAGGCTTTTTGCTTCTCCCCCCACCCTCCCTCCACCCCAGCTGCTGTAAAATTCTGTAAAAATGCTTACTAATGATGATGAATGGTATTTTTCTCTTTTTGGTTTCCCTTATATGAAAAGCCTTCTCTGGCATACATATCACATAAATGTCTATTGAGGTTTCTGATGTGCTGTTGATTGTTTTCATTAAGGGTGTTCTGTTATTTGCTTGTAACTGTTGCATAATATTTGTGTTAAAATCTTTTCTATTTCAAGTTGATATAAAAATATCAAGGGGATAAGGGACAGATGCTCAGGCATACTATGTTGACCGAACAGCCAGTTGGGTGCAGATCAGACGGGAACAGTCCTGGCGAGAAGAGGGGAGAAATGGACAAAACCTGAGAGTCTCTGGTGCACAAATAGGAGAAGACAAAAGCAGGGATCTGCTCCCAGAGCACTAAAACCTGGGAAACAGGTAAAACACTGATTCCTAATATTTTTTGTGTTTGGGTGGGTTTGTTGTTGTTGGAGTTTTTGTATGAAATTTTAGTATCAAAATTTAGCAACAACTTAACATTTTTTTCTCCTAGTAGTCCTGCCATCTTTGCTGTTTTGGTAGGTTGATAGCAACAGGGAGTTTTCTTTCAGCTTCCCTCCAACCTCAATCTGATCATCATTATCTCATGTCTGGGAAAGCCTATGTAATTCTCTGTAATTCATGAGCTCCGAGCTTTTTGCCTATTAGGATCTTTTTTCTTTATCATTTTGGTAGCCACACCAACTCTTCTCAATGTGGAAAAGGAATATAAGGCAAAAAATCACATCCTGGTCCTATCCCGACCCCCTGCTTAAGTAAGCGACTCGCTGCAGATCTTCTTTAATGGTTCATCATACCTAAGAGGAACAGGAAGCATTTGGGGCTATGCCGAAAACATTTCTGTAGCTATAGCCTGCAGAGTCTCCACAAATGTCTGCAAACACCTGATACTCAGACCTGTATATAAAGGGATGGTCCAGTCACTTTTCAGATGGTTCTTTCACAGTATCCCCATTTTGGAGTATTTGCTTGTACACAGACCTCTTAATCACTCCCTGGCCTTATCTTATTCAGCTGTGCATCTCAAATGTATTTGGGCTTCGTTTAAACTTGATAGTTAAGTTATTCTCATGGTTCTGTCACCAAAAATATGCTTAATCTTTCCCCTGTGTGAAAAAAAATCATTTTTATATGATGACTCATCTCCTGGATTTAGCATTACCATATGC
The DNA here is from genome assembly GCA_004320125.1 of Scolopax mira. Taxonomy (NCBI): domain Eukaryota; kingdom Metazoa; phylum Chordata; class Aves; order Charadriiformes; family Scolopacidae; genus Scolopax; species Scolopax mira. The sequence continues at coordinate 6,487 of BJBW01001826.1, read as the reverse complement.
TGTTGATTGCTTATTTAAATTGCATTAATATAAAATGTCGAAGTTTGGTTTCAGTGACATTACTGAGTTGGGGAGTTGCAATTGTAATATATGATGTTTCACTGCACTCACTGGAGATTTAGCATGTAATAATTTTTATTAGAGGAGAAATACTTGCCCACGGAACAAGTTTATAGCCAGAAGGCAAAATTAATCTCCAGACTTATAGGGAAAAATTACGCAGCTTTTCCCATCTCAGTGTTTGACCACTTACCCTCAACTACTTACTTGTATTTCACTTGTCATCAGCCTAAGTTCTCTCCTTCATTCCTTCCTTCTTTAAGTAAGCACAGGAAATGCATGGTCCTTTTTAGATTTGGCTCTGTTCTTCCTCAGGTGTAGTTTCTATTTTTCAGAGAAATTACATCTATAGATTTCTGTTTCTATTGGAGATTTTTTATGTGGAAAAAAAAAAATCCCTATTTTTTTCAAGTGCTCATTTTCCAGTCATGATCTTGTGCTCTTTTCTTTCTAATCTACCACAAGTCCAAAAACGAATTTTTTGTTTAGTGTCACTGCAAAGAAAAAAAACCAAGCAGCTTCTGCTGAGGTTACTCACTAATTCCCTCCCATTGTAATCTTGACTATGAAGTTTTCAGGTTAATGGTCTCTCATCAGGTCCCTGGAAAGAAAACAGAAATGAGATGGGAGAAGAAAGAGGAGATGGTACAAATGTATCTCTTTTTTTTTTTTTTTTTTTTCTCACGAACTTCCAAATCTAAAATGCTGTTGAATTTTAAAGGACAAGGCATGACCTAAAATTCATATTCATTCTACTATACTTTTATGGATTTTTTTCTAATATTTCTAACCTTTCTGATCACAGTGCATTTACGTTTTCGTTGTTGCTGGGTTTTTTTATTACATTTTACATAAAACCATATTATCTTTTTGAGTTCTGCTTGTTCTGACTACAAATACCATTTCATGGTTGCCTGCTTTACTAATTCCCATAGTTGCTGGCTTGTGAAACGTAGGCAATACCCTCCCAGCTTCTGTCTTCAAAACACTTCCATCCCCACAGGTGGATTAAAATGCTGGGGAAAGTCAGGCCTTTGTTAAAACAAATGTATAATTTGTGGTGGGATAACAATTTTTCCATAGTTGTTGATACTTTCTACTTTAAGTTTTTAAGGGGCTTTTGGCTAGAGCAGTGGAGAGTGCTTGGCAGGATCTGCTTCATAGGCTGCAGGTTACAGACAACTGGGCAGGTATTTGTTATTGCTGTATGTAAAATGAGATCCAACATTGAGAAAATACAGAAATAAGAGTATTTTTGCACCTTACCCTGCATTAGTATTCGCGTTGTGGCAATCTACAGTTCATTTCATGTTTTAAACCAGAACTCGTGATACTGAACCTCTGTTACTCTCCCATATCACCTCTACTGAAGTAGAGTTGTCCCAGCTCCTAATGTCTTGTCTTGCTTTAGGTATCTGAGCAACCAAAGAACTCTGGTCAACCACCACATGTATTGAACTGTCTTCATGGCTGTCTAGGTGTACATTCAACCTGTCTCTTCCCCAAATCTAAACAGTAGGGTAGAGATATAGGCATTGCTGTTACCCTTGCATTGATCTCGGCTGGGTGGTGGCACATAAGTGGAAAAAAATTAAAGGGGAAACAGGGTGTTCTTCAGTACTAGTTTCGAAGTGGAAGCACACCAAGACAGTGCTATTAACCTATCAGCCTAAGGTGAAGGCAAAAATAAGAAAACTATTGATTTTTTTCTTTAACATTGTTAGAATCAGTAATGCAGTGCTTCCTTATGAGAAATTACCCATCCTCTTCTCTTCCATTCCTGTCACTTTTATAATGAGTTTTTATTAGATAACCTATTTTCTGTAAATCTGATCTCTGCAATATTTTAGCCCAGCCTTCTCAACAAGCATCAAACTGTCTTCTTGGTAAGAATCTTGTTAAATCATTCATTTCTACTTGAAAAAAAAAAAAAAAACCACTTCACAGTGTTGAGAATTATAAGGGAAGTGATATTTAAAATAGAATTAGGGATATAAAAATGTTATTTTCAATCCTTGGATAAGTTTTCTTCCTTGTCATACAAACCTTTCATCTTAAATCTATGCTTAAATCTTTCTCATTTAGGACTTAATGCTAAAGTCCATTGGTGAGGTAGTAAAAGACATACCTCATAACCAACTGATATGGGATATCAGCAATCTTGAGAGAATACGAAGAAAGCAAGCAAACTTTAGATTCTGGAAGTTTTGAGTTAATTATGTGAAAGAATGCGAAGCTCTGTTGTGTGCCATACCGGTGCGCACATGACTTCAAGTGCAATACAGTATCAACTATTTAAATATTTGTTGCAAGGCAGAAACATCAGGAATTTCATCCTAAAACATTCCATACGAATTCACAAGTTTGAACTTTTGCACTTTACACCCTGCTGTCTCTTCTTCACAGTTGGTACTCACCATAGAAACAGCTCTACCGTAGGCTGTTATCACCAAGATCCTTTGCATTATTTTAAACTTCAGTTTCACAACTTCCTAAAAGCTTTAACAAAGTTTCTTATGGAATATGAGAGCTGATTTCCTGTGGAAATGACAAAAATTATTAATTTCATTAGGTTTAATTCTGCATCTGAGGATTTCATTGGAAAGCAATTCTTTTTTTGTTTGTGTCTTCATCAACAAAATCTCATCACTTCATCTTAAAAATAGATGTATTTTTACAGAATAAACCCTTTTAGCTTAATTTTGCCTTTTTCTTAATTAAAAAAATTTTGCCTTTTTCTTAATTAAAACAACATAGATAAGGAACTAATCTTTCTCCTTACTGCCAAGTGTCGATACGCAGAGATGGGCAGTGGATCCTCGAGAAGTTTCACTGTACAAAAGTTTTTCTGCCTGCAGCAGTCATAGGAGACACAGAAGATGAACTCAGTTTCTTATTCCCTGGCCAAAGCAAGGTTCGCTCATAGGAAGAGAATTAATATGCTTTAGCAACCTTTCTGTAAGGTCCTACAGTTCTTTAGCCAAATGTAACCAGGCAAAGGTGATGTTTTTTAGCTGCATGTTATTAACAATCTCTGAATTCCTTTGCATCTATTATGATTGTACAGGTTATATGAAGTTCATTAGTTTTCTCCTTTCTATGAGGGTGAGGATTTTATCATTTAATACCTCTGGCTATTTTTGTTCGATATTGTCAAATACTTTTTGTTTGGTACTGAACCTCCATTTTCTAGTCTTTTTTGGATAGCCATCAGAACTGTGGGAATTATTCTGCTTAAAATAACAGCATTAACAATAGCAGAGGAAAGGACAGCTTCTGAAAGAATGACATCAGATGGATTTATTTTCAGCCTAGAGCTTTTAAATCATTTTTACTGTTCTCCAAATAATTCTGACATTATATATAAAAATAATCACAAAGCATGCCATTTTTTAACAAAGTTACATGATCTTGTTATTATATTAATATACAGTTTTATGGGAGAACACTAAAATAGGATCAGTCACATTAAGTTTTAAAGCTATATTCCATACATTGTCAGTTTTTGAAGAAAAGCTAAAAAGGTTTGTAGCTGATCTTTCAACTATACACTAAAGTATTTTGTATTTTTAGTTCCAGTATAAATGACAAAAGGTCTGGTTTGGCCTTTTCCTTCTAAATTGCACAGATAAACAGGTATCAGTTTCCATTGCCTAGTCATTACACACCGATTACAAGAAATATTTGGAATTGCATATAAACCTACTGCATTCTCTCAGTGTTTATCATTTGGTGTTTCATTATTTTAATTCCTTTTATTATCTTTGCAAAGCAAATAATACAAATGACAAATTCAGCTTTGATTCTTATTCACTATGGCATCAAAATCTTCTTCCCTCAAGCTATTGGCATTATGTTTATTCTTTAACAGAGTAGAGAAACCAAAACACTGTGAATAACATACAGAGCTTTCTTTGTACCTCTGCCCTGGGCTCAGATCTTTTGCTGTTTTAATGTTTTTTTGGTGTTAAAGTAATTTGTTTGTCTGATGGGATTCCTATACTGTAGGATAACAATTAGGCTGCGTGTTTCAATCCAAATACTAAAGAATAAGATTAGAAATAGAATTGAGGATGCAATTGTTGATCAAGTGTGCACATCCTAGGTAATGTTCGTTAATGATTCCAGTAGCATGGTAGAGGTCAAGGGCTCATAGTGGTAAAAAGTAAAGCATGCCACTTAAAATTAAATCTATATTTGCACACAGTATTAACTCTTATTCCAGGCTTCTCTAGGTTTCTGGCATGTCTTAAGTGTTTTATTGAACTGAGACCATAACTGTGGCATAGGGAATTGCTGATGATGAATTGTCACATTAGCCAGAGGGTGTCAATAGGGCATATTGAAAAGATACAATGTTCTTGGAGTAGATGAGCTAAGATAGTAAAAATTTATGAAATAAGGACCTAAAATATTTTGTATAACAAACACAGCTTTGTGCAATTAGAAAGGGCCCAGCCTCTCTGTCCTCACTCCTGAGAAGTAAGGAAGGAGCTAGAAACTAGTTACAGTTGACCAACAAATTCTCAATATGGGAGAAATTCTTATTCTTATGTATTTGAGCCCTACGCCTCTGACCTTTCTTACCAGATTGATTGGAAAACATCCAACATGTTTTTTTAAGTCTTCTCTTCTTGACTTTAACAGCAACGAAGTAACTGTCACTTTAAACTATGCCTAAGTGGATTTGATCTTAAGGATCACTCACATCTGAGAGTCAAAGAGAGAAGAGTTCAAGACACGAATGAAGTCATGAATAAACAGCTGTGTAGGAGAACAATCTGTCATGATTTTGAAAGAAAACAGGTTTGTTCAATGTGAACTTTACAAAATGGACATGGCGAATGAAATTAAAGGGAAGTAATCTCCAGCTCCAAAGGGCAGTGCAGGCAAAAAGGGTAACCTGTGCACATGGTTGAAGGAGAGGTCAGACAAAGACCGCTAATCTGAAGAGCCCAAGCACACAAACAAAGTGGGGAGAATGTGATGTCAGCAGATTAGAAAAAGTCAAAATAATACATAACTTCAATTCATGGCTGCTTATGCTGAAAGTAACATGGCCACAGATATTCATAGTATAGATTTGTGTGCAGCTTTTGAGAAATGGAGACTTATCTTAAGGCTTGCTCTGTCTCACAAGAAGGTTTATCCTCAGCTAGCTTTCCAGCGTGGCTGGAAATATCTAAGGACTGGACTATTATTCATTGCAATCTAATAGGAGAATAATAGCAAAAAAAAAGGTCATCTATTACCTCATGGTTATTAATATCCACTTATCCCTATAACAAATGAGGATGTCCTCTTTCTTATTCCTGGATATATCTGGATCAAGAAGATGATGTCCACCTCAAACTGTACTTTGAGTATAGCAAGAGAAAAAAATCAGTGGAGACAACAAAGTGAGGAACACAATCATCTTGTGTTAGAGCATGTGCATCATTTCACAATCTTTAAATATTTTCATGTGAACATGTTACCTGAAGTTTACTGAAAATTAATCTTCTTGGCTACTCTGGTCTGCAGGACTGAGGTGTGATTTCTAGCTGCTACACTGGGGTGAGTGCTGGATCTGAGACCCATGACACTTGTGGGATGTATGGGTGGGCTTTCACTGATGGGGGACAAGGACCCCGTAGACAGAAGTGTACCTCTAACCTTCAAGTTGCATGCGACGTGCCCAGTTGTTTCATGTGTGAGAACCATAGCAGAAAAATCATGAGGATTGATAAAGTTGATAACTACAGATGAGGTGCCAGTAAGCACTTAGCTGTTGGAAGTGTTAGTGGCAACACAAAGACCGAGAAACTCCAGACTAAAAAATCAATTTCTGCTTCCTTTTATTATCCTCTGCAGTTTTCCTGGTTCCATTCAAGGAAAGTTGTCCTTTCCTTTCCCCATTTCCTGACTGGCATGAGGGCAGCTCTTGAGATGCTTGTAGAGAAGAACTGGAGCTCAGGTTTGGGTTTGATTTTTTTATTCACATTGACCTGTATGATTTTAAGCCTCTGTTGCCCCTGGGTGCTGCTGTGGGCTCCCAGAGCAGGGTATGGAGCTGAACGAGAACAGCTTTAGGCACTGCTGTGTGGAGGCTGCAGGGGTTTCCAGGCAGCTTAGACAAGGCCAACAGGCAGGATAAGGTCTTGTCTACACATGTTCTTCTACCAGAGCACTGGAGCGCTCTTCTGTCACTGGAAATTTTCCTGAAAAGGGGTTATATACTGCAAAGATGTCATGTTTCTTTACTTAAAAGTAAAGATGCAACTGCTTTGCAGTTCTGTAGTTTTGGCTAGCACTACCTCTTTCTATATCCCATCTTAACATGGTTTAAAAAAAGGTATGGATGTGCAAAAAGCAAGAAATATATAGATTTTGTATAGGAGTTGTTAAAATTAGAAACTTTAAGTAATCATAGTTGCTTCTACTTCAC
>BJBW01001825.1:10219-20969 GCA_004320125.1 Scolopax mira | reverse complement strand
CGCCCCCCCCCCCCCCCGCCCCGGGGACATCAGGGGGGGCTGAGCGAAGAGGCAGGGGCCCCCCCAAACAACCAACGAACGTTTATTGTCCTGTCGAAGTGGCACCGAAATCCTGACCTGTTGCTCTTTGTCTGAGGGTGATACAAGAGCAGGGGGCGAGGGGGGGACGCGCTGCCCACCCCCCAGGCACACGGGGACCAAGGGGAGGAGGCCCGTGGGCTGAGGGGGGGGGAAGGTGTGGGGAGGGGGAGAGGGACCCTGCGAGCTTCGTACAAAGTGCATAGATGTGTGTGTGTGAGTGTGTGTGTGTGTCCCCACGGGCAGGGGGAGGCCTGGCCCTGGGGACAGTGGCCATCAGCCTCGGGGGCACACGGGCAGGAGGGCGAGCCTGGAAGAGAGGGAGGGGGTGAGGGATCCACAAGGACCCCTGGCCCCGGGGGGTCCCAGCCAGAGCAGGCAGGAGGGGGGCTGTCCCTCTCGGCAGCAGAGCCCTGGGATGTGGGGAAAGGCCCCCCCCTGCAGTCCCCTGGGACACACAGCCCAACGCGGGGACCATGGGGAGGGGGTACGCAGCTGCCCCCTGCCCTGGGGGTCTGGGGTCAGTCCCGAGGGACCCCCCGGTGCCCCCACTCACCCCCCTCAAGGTTTCTTCTTTTTCAGCTTCAGCGCCTGCAGCCAGTGCGGGGGGGAGGCCTCAGACCTGGAGGTGTTGGCACTGCATCAGCAAGAGCCCCCCAGATACACCCCCGGGACCCAGACCAACCCCCAGGGGCACAGCTAATAGGGGTCCCCAACTGCTCTCTGCTCCCGGGGGTTTGGGGGTCCCGGGGGCTGTATCCCAGGCACTGTTTTGGGGGTAGCAGCCCCCCTCCCTGGGTAAGGGGCCCTGGGGAAGCTGCAGTGACCAGCAAAGGCCCCCCCCAGCCCAGTTCCCCCCCCAGCCCAGCTCCAGCTGCCCGCGATCACCAGAGGTGCTAGCCCAGAGACCCCTCGCACCCCTCAATATCCTTGTACACCCCTAAAGCACCCCCAAATCCCCTGTGCCTCTGCAACTTCCCCCCTCAGTCCTGCTACAGTGGGCCATGGAACCAGGTGACAGTCTCCCCAAACCCCCCCACCCACAGTATGTCCCCAGAGCCGCAGGCAGACCCCCCTTCTTGCCCCCCATTGCTCCCCAAGCCCATCCCTCTCCTCCCCACGAGGGTCCCACACCCCCAGCACTCACCCCGAGGACTTCTCCGGCTTGGGGGGCAGCGACAGGGGTTTCCCACTCAAGCCGGGGATCTTACAGGACTTGGAGCGCTGCACGTGGGGGTCCTTGGGGGGGGTGACCTTGCTGTCCCCTGCTGCTGCCCCCTCCTCAGATGAGCGATTTCGGCCCCTCAGCTTGGCCTGGGCGCAGCAGAAGTCAGTCAGGGGGGACACGCCGTGCTCTGCCCCCTCCAAATCCCCCACTGCCTTGGCCAACCCCCCGCTCCCAACACACTTCGGTTTCCCCTCCCCTTGTTCAGCCTCCCCCTCCCTCTCACCCAGCCGGCAGCCATCACCCCCCTCTGGGAGTCCCGGGGGTCCCCACCTTGAGGGCAGAGGTGCTGAGGCCGGGGAAGAGCGGCACCTTCACCCCCCTGCTCGAGAGGGACGCTCGCACCCGCCGGCTCTTGGGCTCCTCCCCTGTCTCCTCGTCGGAGGACGCTGCCGGGGCTGGACGGGGCTCTGCGGGGAGGACGGGGGGGGGACAGCATCACCGTGAGACACCTCTGCCAGGGACCTCGCCGTCCCCCCGAGCTGAACTCCCCCGGTGACCACCCCAGGGGCTCTCACCTGTGGAGTCGCGGAAGATCCAGCTGTCCCCCTCGGCGGTGGCCCCGGGACGGAGGGCTGGTGCCCGGTGCCGGCGCTTGCGGCCCAGGTTGGCCTTGGTGCGGTAAACGCTGCTGTCCAGGACCTCCGTGTCCTGTGGGGGCCGTGGGGACAGGTCAGTGACCAGTCCTCCCCCCAAGCCAGCGTGCCCCACAACAGCACACCCCGAATCCACAGCCTGTCCTTTGGGGGAGGGTAGGGGTGGAGGGTAGGGGTGGAGGGTAAAGCCCCCAGCCCCAGAGCGGGACAGGAATGGCGCCCCCAGACAAACCAGAGACCCCAGGGCTGCCCAAGGGGTTTAGAGGCTGCCCCCTCCCCACTCACCTCCAGGAAGGTGAATTCCTGCTCGGCCTGGTCAGTGGGTCCCTCAGACTGAGACGGGGCCAGGGAGAGCTGCTTCTCCTCCCGACTTGGTGGTCCCTGCCCATCCGGGTGGTCCGAGGGGGTGTCTTCACTCCCCATGTCCAGCAGGGTCTCACTGGCAGCCTCGGGCAGTGGGGGGGAGCCCCCGGGGCTCGGCGGGGCAGCGGCCAGCTCGGGGAGGTCCCTCCCCTCCTCGGTGGGGGTGGGGGACTCGCTCCAGGGGGCTGCTGCAGCGGGGGGGTCAGGCAGAGTGCCACCCATAGTCAGGCTGGGGTCCGAGAGAGGGACGCTTCTGTGCAGGGAGACAAGAGGAGACCCCAGAGTTCCTCCAGCTCCAGCCAAAGCAAGCCCTCCCCCTGCCCCAGTCCTCACCTCTGACAGCCTCCGGGGGAAACTGAGGCACAAGGACCAAATGTCACAGGGGATTCACAGGGGACTCAGGCCAACTCTCTCCCTTGGGGCAGAAAAAGGGGCCAGACCCCCCAGTAGGGTCCTCACCCCAGGCAGTGGCCAAGGGGGCACTGGGCAACTAAGAGGCCCCAAGGAGAAGGAGGATCAGGGCCAGCAGGGCGCGGGACAGCGCGGGCAGCAGCCTGGGGGCTACCCATAGCCCCACACAGGGCAACTGGGCTAGGCCCTTCCCAAGACCTGTGGGGCTTTCATTTCCCTCATCCTGGGATCTTTATTTTCAGGCAGCTTGAGGGAATTTATAATTTTGGGAATCCCCAGCTCTATACGTTTGATTGAAACTTATAGACCACTTGACCCCTATAGACCACTTGAAGTGGTCTTTAAGGTCCCTTCCAACCCAAACTGTTATATGATTCTATGAAATCAGGGTTCCCACACCCTGGCAAAGCAATAAGGGCATGGGGCTGATTCTGCTGCTTTTTTTGGGGGGGTGAGGGAGCACCAGCATCCCCAGATTCGGTACGCGGCTCCCCCACATCAGAGGGAGATGGGCACAAGAAGCCCCAAAGGCATCATCCCCTCCAAGATCAGCTCAAGATGGCAGATCCTGCTGGCACGAGTTGAAACCCAGTCCCTCAGAAACCTCCCGCTCCAGCTGAGGGCTGGGGGCTGCAGGGGAAGGGTGGGTGCTCTGTCAGCCAGGGGCTGGAGCAGCAGCTCCCCCAGCCACACATGAGCCACGGTAGGACTCAGCACGAGGCCCATGGCATCGGGGGTCTGTGCCACAGGATGGGGATGGATCCCTCCTGGGGGTCCCACTGCCACCACCGCTCTCCTTACCTGTCCCTTGAGCCAGCGTCGTCCCCCGGGCTCTGCTCCTCAGTGCTGAAGTCCCGGCTACGGGCGGCACAGCGGGCACCAAAGGCACTGGCCCACTCCTGGCGTGTGGCCTCGGTGTCGCACAGCTCCACGCTCCAGCTGGCCACCTCCGGCTCCCGGCTCCAGCCCAGCTCCTCCAGCCCAGCCTCCCGGGGCTGGGCAGAGCTGCCCAGGGTGGGCAGGTGGCCCAGGCCCTCACCCCAGGCAGTCTGGCCCAGTCTGACCCTGCCGGCATCACCGGTGAGCACATAGCTGGCATCGTCCCTCTGCCAGTCCCTGTGGGGCTCCCGCAGCCCCCCAGAGCTCGTTCCACCAGCCCAGGACATTGAGCCATCCGATGACCCCCCGGCACCGCAGGGATCTGCCACCCGCTCCGTCCCAATGATGCCAAATTGGTTGTGGCACTTGGCTCCCCCAAGCTCTTCAGCCCAGTCCTTGCTGCGGGTGGCACCGTGCTCCTGCTGGCCAGTGCTGCCCCAGCCGGGCTCCTGCTCCAGGGTTTCGGGGGCACCAGAGCCAGGCAAGTCACCCTTCCTGACACCAAACGCTTCGACCAGCTCCCTTTGGCCAAGGTTGCACTCACCAGCCCAGCTCAGGCGGCCAGGACTGAACTCTCGGTCTTCCTTTTCGGTGTTTGTAGAGCTGAACTCACTGGCCCAGGCTGGTCTGCTGGGGCTTAACTCCTGCTCCTGGCTCTTCCTCTCCCTGCTGCTGTGCTCATCGTCCCACGCTGATCTCCTGGGTTGGAACTCCTTATCTTGGGTCTCCATGTCCCTGGTGCTGGGCTCATCATCCCATGCTGATCTCCTGGGTTGGAACTCCTCATCCTGGCTCTCCATGTCTCTGGTGCTGCACTCGCTGGCTGTGGCTGGTCTGCTGGGACTGAATTCCCTGTCCTGGTTCTCCACATCCCTGCTGTGGTACTCCCTATCCCAGGCTGGTCTGCTGGGGCTGAACTCCCTGTCCTGCCTCTCCACGTCCCTGGTGCTGTGCTTGTCATCCCAGGTTGGTCTGTGGGGCTTGAACTCCTTGTCCTGGGTCTCCATCTCTCTGCTGCTGTATCCATCACCCCAAGCTGATCTCCTGGGCTGGAACTCCCTGTCCTGGCTCTCCATGTCCCTGGAGGTGTACCCACCGGTCTCAGCTGGCCTGCTAGGGCTGAACTCCCTGTCCTGGCTCTCCATGTCTTGGGTGCTGTATTCACCAGTCCAAGCTGGTCTGCTGGGGCTGAACTCCCTGTCCTGGCTCTCCATGTCCCTGCTGCTGTATTTGCTGTCCCAGGCTGGCCTGCTGGAGCTGAACTCCTTCTCTGGGGTCCCAGCGTCCCCAGTACTGGATCTGCCAGCCCAGCCCAGCGTAAAATCCTCCTCCTTGCTCTCAGCATCCCCGCTGCTGTATTTGCTGGTCCAGTCTGCGGTGAGCTCCCTGTCCTTCGCCTCTGTCTCACTGGTGCTGTATGGACCGGCCCAGGCAGGAGTGATGTCCCCATCCCGGCTCTCTCTGTCCCCAGAGCCATACCTGCCAGCCCAGCGGGGCTGCCTGGAGCTTGGCTCCTGCTGCTGCTGCTGCTGCTGGCCGTGTCCCACGCCGAAGCTGTGGCTCCAGTCGGCCTTCCCAGAGCCCATCTCCTCCCTGCTGCCTGCACTCTCCAAGCCGTAGCCCATGCCCCACTGGGGCTGGCCAGCACCGAAGGCTTGATCCCGCAGGCAGCTCTCCTCAGTGCCACGGGGCTCGGGCCAGTCGCTGCAGCCCCGTCTGGATTCCCCCATCAGCTCCTTCCCTTTGTAATCGCTGCCCCAGTCCTTCCCTGCGCTGCTGAAGGGGTTGTCCTGCTGGTCCTCATCCCTGACGCTGCGGCTGCTGTCCCACCTCGATTTGGTCCCAAATTCCCGGTCCTGCTTCGTGTCACCAGGCCAGTCTCTCTCCCTGGCCACAGCCTGCGGGGTCCAGTCAAAGGTGGGGGCCTGCTGAGGTCTGCCAATGCCAAACTCACTGCACAGGTCCTTCCGCGACCAGCCAAGCAGGTCCTAGGGAGAGGGGGAGAAGGGGGGAGAGGGGGGTGAAGGGGGTGGCAGTTCCAGCTCACACAGCAGAGAGGACAGTTGAGAGGAACAGAGAGGGGGAAATACCCTGGGACACCTTGGGGACACAGAGGTCCCATCATAAGGGGAAGCCAGACCCTGCCCCATGCCTCCTTCACCCCATGGGGCCCACCATTCCTGGACCAGGGGGTCCTAACCCGAACCCTTTGGCACCCACCAACACCACAGCCCGGCACCGGCCCTTCGCCCCCGCACCCCCTTACCTGAGAAGAGCTGTGGGCCCTGGGCGAGGACAGCAGCTCCTCCAGCCAGCCCGGGTCACCATGGGGCTGGGGGTCCCTTGGGGGTCCCTCAGCCTGGCCTGGCCCACCGGGACCCTGTGGGCTGGCGGGGCAGTTGTCCACTGTTCCTGGTGGGGTGGTCTCGGTGAGGGGCCCAGGCTGCGCAGGGTGCTCAGGCTCGGCCGGGTCCTGTCTGGGCTCCGTCACACAGAGAGGGAAGCAGGGAACAGTGGCATTCCTCTCTGTCTCCCCTTCCTCCTCCTCCTCCTCCGCTGAACCCTTGGCCTCTTGCTGGGGCACAGGGCCCCCCGGACACGGAGCCCCCTCTGCTCCCCAGCTGCCAGCCCCTTGGGACCCACTGTCCCCCCGGGAACATGCGGGGCCTGGGGCCGGGTCCTCCCCGTCTGACTCCCCCTCTGCAGAGAGCCCCGAGTCGGCTGTCTCCTGGATGGGGGACTGGGGGGGAGACGCCAGCCGCCGTACCCCCTGCGAGGGGAACGTCCACTCAAAGGACTGGGAGAGGCTCCAGCCAGACTCGCTGCCCAGGGACGGCTCTGGAGGCGGGTCCCCAGGACGGGGCAGGGCGCTCAGCGAGCCCCCCAGCTCCCCCATGCCCTTCCCCACCGCCAGGGGCTGCAGCACCCCCTCTGAAGAGCGACGGAACCCTGAGTCCCTGCAAGAGGGAGGGGAGCTGAAATCAGGAGCCTTGGGGGACTGGGGGGACTCTGGGGAGTCATCGGGTCCCTCTGGGGAGCCCGGGGGACAAGAGGCTTTGGCAGGGAGCTCAGGGGGTGGGCTGGGAGAACCCGGGTACTCAGTGGCAGCCTCGGGAGAGCCAGGGGGGCAGGTGACTCTGGGGGGCAGTTCAGGAGTGCCAGGGGGGCTGGCAGTATTGGGGGATCCTTCTCCAGGAGTGTGGGGGGAGCCAGGGGAGCGGGAGACACTGAGCCGGGGTTTGGCTGCGAAGGAGGAGGAGGGAGCACCCGGGGCCTGGATGGAGGAAGCCAAGACCTCAGATGGAGGCTGAGGGGGAGATTCGGGGGAGCCGGGGGCCCGGGTGGGGGACCCAGGGGCCGGGAGCTCTGGGGGGGCATCAGGAGAGCCAGGAGCTGAGGCTGAAGGCTGGAAGGGAGCTCCTGGGGCTGGGCAGGTGGGTGGCCTTGGAGAGCCAGGGGGTCCAAGGGCACCCAGCTGGAGAGAGGAAAGCTGTGGAAAGAGCCGGAGGTGGGGGGAATGTCATGTCACTCAAGAGGAACCCCCCAGGTGTCACCCACTCCCAAATCACAGCCCCCCTCCCCAAATCCAAGGCAGGCTGAGTGTCTCCCAGTGGCCCTGAGCTGAGTGCCCCCCTTGAACGCCCACCCTCCGGCAGCACAGAGACAGATGGAGAAGAAGAAATGAAGCAGGAGGAAGTAAAAACACCCTCAGCCCAGATCCCCCACCCTGTCATGGGGCTGGGCACCCCATTGACAGTGACACCCTGCCAGCTGCCACCCCAGTGTCACCACGGTCTGGTGTCATGCACGAGGCTGGCAGGGAGCCCAAAAGGGCCTGCCCTGCCACATACCTGCCAGGTCACCAAACCCCGGCTGGTGACTCATGGCTGCTCCCTGCCCACGCCTCGGCAGCAGTGCTGGCACACGCCACCCCCCCCCTCCAAAACCACCTGGCCCCGTGCCCAGGAACCTAGAGGAAGGAATGGGGGGCACCCCAAGGAGAAAGGAGAGACACGCACCCCGCAGAGAGGGAGCCCCGGAGGAGACAGGAGAGCCCCGAAGGAGAGAGCCCAGGAGCGGAGCCGCCGCGGTGCGGGAGGGCGAGGCGAGAACTCACGTCAGGGGGGGAAAGCGGCCTCCGGCGTCCACGGGGGTCCCCGGCACAGCTCGGGCCGGCTGGGGGGGAGCTGCTGCCAGAGAGAAATGGGGAAGGAGGGTAAGTTTTCCTCCAGTGCCTCTGCTTTCCCCTCCCACCGCCTGCAGAAGCACCTCCCGGCCCCAAACCACCCACTCTGGCCACAGGATGGGGTCGGGTGAACCACAAGAGGCCCTTCAATGGCTGCGAGCCGTACCAAAAAACCAGAATAAATTATCAGCAAGGCTTTGACTGCGGAGGGGAGGGAAGCAAATCAGCCCCAATCCCCTTTCCGGAAAGTTTTCAGTCCTTTGGAGAGACAGTTTCTCACACTCTGGTTTAAAATAGACCCCGTCTCGCTCTACCGGAGGTGCCCGGCCTTCAGGAGCGTGGCCAAGTGCTGGCTCTCACCCAGGACATCCTGCAGCCAGGAGTCCCGCAGATGGGTCAGCTCCCTCTGCCCTGGCATGGCCCAGCAGGGGGAAAAAATAGCAAGGGTGGGAAAAAAAGGGAGCGTTTTCCCAGGGGAGCGACCCCCTCCCCGCGCGGCTGGCTCCATTCCCAGCCCCCGGGGGCAGCGGCAGCTCCTGGGGCGGGCCAGCCCGTTCCTGTGGTCTGAGCAAACCGCCCCGCACAGCGGCGCCCGCCCCGGCCTTCCCACGGAGGCAGCTCAAGGCAGTGCTGGCTCGGGAGGAACATGGCCACCAGACCTCAGCTCCGTTATTGCCAGCCCCGGGATGGCTCCAAGCAACGTCCCCCTCATCCACACAGCTCCGTCCCCAGGCCCTCACCTCATCTTGGCAATGGGGTGCTCGCTGTCCCCCGTCCCCAGCTCGCCTGCCTTGGGTTGGGGTGTCTGGCAGGCTTCACCGGGGGGGGCTCCATCCGCCTCCCCACTGGGCCATCTCCGGAAGGCAGTGAAAGTCTTGGAGCCAAAGCGAGAGGAGGGATCGGAGCAAAAGGGCGAGAGCCGGGCTCGGTCTGGGCTGCCCGGACCCTCCCTGCTGTCCATTTTGGCCAGGATCTCCTCCACAGTGGTGCCTGGAAATCGCTCTGGTTTGGTCGCCACCGGCACCGGTGTCACCTTGAAGGGAGCCGGGCCTTTGCGAGAGGGCGTCGGCGGGGCAGGGGGCACCTCCTCAGCGGGGGCTGGACCTGGGTCCTCAGTGGCTGCGACAGGGGGTGACGGGAGCCCCTTTCCGTTGGGGGTCTCAGGAGACTTGAGGGTGAAGGAGGGGCGCCTGAGGGGCCCCCCTGAGCTGCCCCCGCTGTAGGGCTGGGGTCCAGCCAGGCGGTTCATCTTCTCGGCGGAGGGCAGCTCCGAGCGAGGGTGCCGAGGTCCCGGCGGGGGCTGCGCCAGGGAGGGCTTGGCGGGCACGGCTGGCTTGGGCAGCACCCGGGGCTTGGGCCGCACTGGCGGCTTGGGGCGAGCGGGGCCTGCGAGAGAGGAGAATCATCGTGTTGGAGGAGCCCCATGGCCCCGCTGGGCTCCCTGGGGAAGGCCAGGGGGGCATCCTGGGCCGAGCACAAGGCTCAGGCACCAGAGGGGCATACCCAGTGCAGATCAGGCCAGAAGCCCCCCACCCTGATTTCTCCCCCACCCCTCTCGGGGACAGACCTTTCTCAGGGCTGCCAGCCCCCAGCCCAGCCCCACCAGTGCCCGTGGGGGAAGCACAGGGCACGGCAGGGCACAGGGGCTGTGGCTGCGAGGCCATGGTGGAACTGGGCCCAGGGCTTGGCGGACACGGCGCAGGGTCAGCCCCTGAGGAGAGAGAAAGCAGTGAGAAGCATTTTGGGAGTGGCCGTTTGCCCCGGGCGCTGGGACCGGCAGGACACAGGGCTGGCAGCCACCTCCTCCTGCCAATGCTGTGCTGCGGTGCCAACGCTGTGCCAAAGCCTCATGTCCACCTGTGCCAGCAGCCAGACATTGTGCCAAACTGCTATCGCTCTGCCAGCCCTCCCCTCGCTGGTGCCACCCTGTGTATACCAGCCCCGGCCGCCTGCACCACCTGGGGCTCAGCACAGGGACCCCAAACACCACCTCAGCCCCCCTCCATCCGTACCCCTCACAAACAGCAGTAATGGCGTGTACCCCAGACTGGATCCCACACACTGCGACCGCCCCAAAAATCCTGCTGTTCCTCATTTACCCAGGCCAGCCCGGCATCAGCCCATCCCAGCACCCCAACACGCACACAAGAGCGTGTCCCAGCACCCCAACACGCACATGTCGCCCCCACCGACCTGTGCCAGCCCCCTCAAACAACACCCCCCCCTTCAGTTTCCCCCGGTTACCTCCCCCCGCCCTCTCTCCCGGTTTGCCTGCCCCATTCCCGGCCCTAGGCCGAGCCCCGCGGGCTCTGCCAACTCCCCTCCCGCGACTCCTACGGGCGGCCGTGGGGCGCCCCACTCACCTTCCCCACAGCAGCCTCATGTCCAGGGGTGGGCCAGGGCGGTGGCTGGGGGATGAGGGGGGGGTTCCGTCCCCACGGGTCTCACGCTGCCGCAGCGGCTCCCGTGACTCACCGGGGCTGCGGGGACAGGAAAAACCCGCTCGGTGCCTCCTCCCGGCCCCGCCCCCCCCCCCCCCCNNCCCGCTCGGTGCCTCCTCCCGGCCCAGCCCTCCCCCTCCTCTCCCCGCCTCGCTCCCTCCGCCCCCACCCCCCCACCGGCCGCCCCAACCCACATCTGGAAGCCATCGGGGGCCCTTTATCCCAATCCCGGGACGGTGACGAGGCCCCGGGACGAAATATGGGTCCGTTCCCCACCACCACCTCTCCGCCAATCCTCCTCCGGTGGGGCCTACTCCCGTTGTCCCGGCAACGAAGCCCCGCGCTCGAGTAGCGGGGGTAGGCCGCAGCCCAGCGGGGCCTAGGCCCGTCGCCGTGGCAACGGAGCCCCCCGCTCGATTTTAGGAGAGAGAAAAAGGGGCAGATCCCACTGGGCTCCATCGTGCCCGCCGGGGCCGAAACCGCGGGATCCCCTGTGGCTTCGGCCCCGGCGGGCACAATGGGGCCCGGCGGGATCCCGGTTCCCGGTGCGCGACCCCCGCTCACCCGCCGC
>BJBW01001825.1:0-10173 GCA_004320125.1 Scolopax mira | reverse complement strand
GCCGCCGATGCATATTCATGAGGTGGGCCGCGCCCCCACTCCGTGTGCCACGCCCCCGCCAACCAACGAGAGGCTGGGGCCAGAGCGGCCCCCGGCGCCGCGTGGCCGGGCGGAGCCGGGAGAGTAAGGGGCATAGAGAGGCGGCGGCAGGACTTACCATAGAGAGAGGGGGATAGAGAGTCTCCCCGGGGCACACACCCCCCAGACCCCCCCAACACCCCTCCTTCAGCCCCACAACACCCCCATCACACCCCAAAAGACCCCCCAGCACCTCAAGATCCCTCAACACCCCCCTGAAACCCCCCCAGCACTCCCTGCCCTCCCAGCACCCCAAGTGCCCCCCAACATTGCAGCCCCCCAGCCCCCCCAACATCCCCCTGAAGCCCCCCCAGTACTCCCTGCCCTCCCAACACCCCACACAGCACCCCCCCAGAAGCTCCCCTGCAGCCCAACAAAGCCCCCCCGCAGCTCACCCCAGCACCCCAAGTGCCCCCAATACCTCCTTGCAGCCCCCCACAACACCCCCTACAGCCTCCCCCTCCCTCCCAGTGCGTGCGGGAAGCGGCCTCCGCAGGGACTGGGTACTAATGGGTTCAGCCCCCCCCCCCACCTCTCCCCCCGGTGGCTGCGGGGAGCTGCGGATCCCTCCCTGGCACTGGAGGCAGCTGGGGGGGCTCACCGCAGCCCCCACCCAAGGCCAAGGGCATCATCTGCAAGAAGTGGGCTGTGCCCCCGCCGCCCCCCCCCGGCTCTGCACCCACACACGCCCTCGGGGGTGTTTTTTTATTCAATCGAGTTGCCATGTGAACAGACCCAAAATACAAAAAATAAACAAAACCGACAAGGAAAGAAACAAGGAAACAAACCCAAGTATTTAAAAAAAATAAATTGATGGGTAACAGGGCTGAGAAGGGGCCACAACCCCCCAGGTCCCCAGACTCCACTGGTCAGGCTCCCCAGCGGGCATGGGGGGCGCGGGGGGTCCCTGCTGCAGTGTCCCCTTGGCGCCAGGGGAGTCCGGGGGTGTGGAGCCCCAGCACAGTCCGGGAGCCCACTGGGAGCCGGCTAATCCGAGCCAGACCCCGAGTCCTCTGAGCTGGGGGGCGGGCTGGGGCCCCCCTCCTCCTCCGAGTCCTGTGGATGCAGGGATGAGGTCAGCACCACGGGGTGAGGTCACCAGGGGAGGGGCTGAGGGCAGGGCAGTGAGGTCAGGGGGGCAGCAGGGATGAGGTCAGAGTGGTACGGGATGAGGTCATCGGGGCAAAGAAGAATGAGGTCATCAGGGCAAAGACAGATCAGGGCAGCGGGGTATGAGATTGGGGCAATGGGAGATGAAGTCAGAGGGGCAGGGGATGACGTCAGAGGGGCCGGGGATGACGTCAGAGCAGCAGCTCCCATTCCCCACACTCCCCATCAGGGACAGATGGGGTGAGAGTGGTGACTTGGGGGCACAGGGGTAGGAAGGAGAGTCCCAGGGAGCCCCCCGAGCCCTACCTCCTTCTTGCTCTCCCCGGAGGAGCTCTCATCGCTGGAGACAAACTCCTTGCTCTTGAAGCTCTCGTTCATGCTCTTGGCAGAGGACTTGCTGGAGGACAGCGATTTGGAGGCACCTTTCTTCTCCACCTTCCCCTTCGTCTGCTTCTCCTGCTTCTTCTTCTTCTTCTTTGACCTCTCCCTGGGTGGCGGGAGGGAGAGGAGACGTGTGACCCCAGCTCTGAGAGCCCACCATGGAGCCCAGGAGGCTCATCACCCCCTGCTGAGACCCAGGCACCACAAGGGTGAGGGAATGGCCCCATTTCAGTGGGGTGAAGCCCTGCCACCCCCCCTGCCATCCCCCAGGCACTCACGCCTTGGAGCTCTCTGACTTGCTGCCCACACTGTACTCCTTCATGGCCTTCTCGTAGTCCCTCCGGGCGTCCTCCGCCTTCCGATCCCACTCCTGCGGCGAGAGCAATGGCTGAGCGAGGACCCCTCTCTTCCTCCACCACCCTCCACACCACCGGGGCCCAACGCCATCCCCACCTCGTCCCACACCAACCCAGACCTTCCCCTGTCCCTCACCTCTTTCTTCTCCTTGGACATGGCTTTCCAGAGCTCCCCGGCCTTCTTGGACAAGTCCGTGATGCTGATGCCAGGGTGGTCTGACTTGATCTTCTCACGGTTGGCATTCAGCCAGAGCATGTAGGCAGACATCGGCCGCTTGGGAGCATTGGGGTCCTTCCCCTTCTTGCTCTAGGAGGTAGGAAGTGGAGAGGACAAGTGTGGAAGCCTCCAAGGGCACCACTTGCTAAAGGCTATGGGACCTGGGTCTGCCCCAAGACGAGGGGCTGAAGGGTCTCAGCTCATCCCCAACACCCCACCAGCCGTTGGGCTGCACCATCAGGGGAGAGGGGCTGTCAGGGCACCCCTGGGAAAGGGTGTACAACACCTGAAAGGGCAGGTTGTTGGAGACAAGTCCTCCAACAACCCAAAGGCCTGGACAGGTGCAGGTACAACATGTCCTTTGGGAGACATTCCATTGAGACTCATCTGCAGGAGGCAGCAGAGCTGGGCTTGGACAAGTGACCCCGGCCAGGGCAAAGCTAAGTGAGGTGGTGGCGTCAGATGGGACTGTGGCAGGAGGCTAAGGTGATGGGCTGCAACTGGCAACTCCCTGGCATTGTTCCCAGAAAGGAACAGCAGCCCACACTCCGGGAGCAGCTCCTGCTCTCCACGACTCACCAGGAAGAGCTCCTGCTCTCCACGACCCACCAGGAAGAGCTCCTGCTCACCTCCAGCTGCTTCTTGCGGGGCTTGCGGTCTTTGACAATCTTGGCCTTCTTGGCCGGCTTCTTTTCATCCCGGTCGCTGTCACCGTCACCGCTGGAGGAGCTGGCTGAGGCGTTGCTGTCAAACCTGCAAGGAGGTGCCTGGCATCAGTGCCAGTGCGAGACCCCCGCCCCCAGAAAGACAAAGCAGGAGGTGGGGAGGATGCAGCAGCAGCGAGACCTGCCCCTGAACTCTCCAGCAACCCATGACTGGGAGCCTTCCTGAGCTGAAGCTGTTGTGTTCCTGCTTAATGGCTCTCGGGGGACATTCCTTCCACAAACACAGCTCATCATTTTCTGACTTCCTGTAAATTTTAGGCACTTGATGCTACACGGCTCAACCCCACCAAGATCCAGCTCCTCCCGTCGGGCTGAACCCGGCTCTCACCAGCGGATGACAGCCCTTCAGGGTGGTGGAAGCCAGGATTCTCACCCACCCTCGCCCCCAGCTGAGGATTTTGCAGCACCATGTCCCATCCTCCCCCCTGCTGTTCTCTTTCCCAGCCTGAAGAACCGAGGCCTCCTCCAGGAGCCATCTGATCCCCCCTGATGGCCCTTCCCGAAGCCTTTCAAGCCGCGTAATGTCATTAGAGCAGAGAGTGCCCAGAACGGCACCCGCTTCTCGAGGATTTTAAGCCCAGGGATTTGTAAGACGATACTATCCGTGCCTGCAGCATTCCCCTAGGTGCACACACACAGCCCCACGCCGCCCCCACACAGCACCTTCCGAAAGCCCCCCCCAGACAGATCCCTGTCCAGCCTGCACTCACTCTTCAGCCACGTCGTCATCCTCCTCCCCGGGGTTGAAGGACTCATCTGGAAGGAGAGAGCGCAGGGGTCAGCTTACAGCAGGGCGAGGACGGACAGGACTTCACCAGAGGCAGGTGGGAGGAACTGCAGCACTAACAGAGCCCCCCCAGCCCTCACCTGTCTCCTCCCCAGAGCCGTCACTGCTGTCGTTGGCATTCTCCTCCCGGATCTTGCCCTCCTCCTTCATCCTCTCCAAGTAGGCATCATGTTGGTCCTCATCAGAGTCCGCATACTCGTCATAGCTCTGCTTCATGCCCTGTGGGAGAGACAGCATGAGAGCCGCCCCCTGTGCTGCCCCCACCTCCACACACTCCCCCCTGGAAACTGCAACTCCTGGCATGCTCCTGGTGGGTACAGCCCCGGACACATGCTTGGGGTGGGGAGGATGGGGACACCCGCCACGTCCTGTCCTGCACCCCATCAGGGCTCCAGAGAGAGGGGCAGAAGAGTTATCAGAGTTAGGGGGGGCCCTCTCGCAAATCATGCCGGGTTACTGGGTTTAGTTGGGGACCACCACAGCCATGCAGAGGAAACCTGCACCAGGAGGAGGAAGAAGAAAAAGAGGAAGGGATATCGCACGGACCTTTTTCCTCTACAAGGGCAAGGAGAGAAAAGAGAGGTGAAAAAAAAAAGGGGAAAAGCAGCAAGATTCAGGAGAGAAGACAGCCCCCAGCCCCCTCCCCACCCCAGCCGGCGGGGCAGCGGTTCCAGTGGGGCACGGGGAACCAGCCCTGCCCAGCAGGTACCTCCTTCAGGCCTCGGTTCTTGATGTTCAGCTTCTTGGCATTGACGAAGTCAAAGAGCTTCCCGTACTCCTCCCTGCAGGACGGGGTGGGCAGTCAGGGAGGGGTGGCAACGGGGGTGCAGGGAGCAGCCAGGGGGGCATGGCTAGAACTTCCCCTGCGCCCCACAGCCCGTGCCCACCTCTCTATGCTGCTGAAGGTGTACTGCGTGCCCTGCTTGGTCTCGATCTCGAAGTCGAAGGAGCGGGTGGTGGTGGTGCCACGGGCGAAGTTGACGAAGGAGATCTCGTCGAAGCGGATGTGCACGGGCGGCTTGTGCACGTAGATGAAGCCGCGCTCCAGCGGGTAGAGCAGCCCTGAGCTGGCCTTGTAGGAGCAGGTGATGCACTGCGCCCCGGAATGTCTGCCAGGACAGACGTACTATCTCTGACACCCGCAGGGAGCAAGCGCCCTCCCCGCAGCGAGACACGGGACCCCGTCAGCCCCAACGAGCCCCTCAGCAGCCCCCCTGACACAAATCTCACAGCACCCCTTCTCCCTGACCACAGGAACCAGAGAGAAGGAGAGGGGCCAGCCCTGCTGCCAAAGCCAGCTGGCCTCAGACTGCCAACCCAGCAGCTTCTCCAGCCCCAGGGAGGACAATCACGGAATGGTTTGGGTGGGAAAGGACCTCAAAGTCCCCCCAGTGCCACCCGCTGCCCTGGGCAGGGACACCTCCCACCACACCAGGTTGCTCTAAGCCCCCTCCAATCTGCCCTTGAACCCCTCCAGGGATGGGGAAGCCACAGCTTCTCGGGGCAACCTGGGCCAGGCTCCCACCACCCTCCCACCAAACAAGTTCTTCTCAGCTCCATCTCCCCTCTGTCAGGGTCAAACCCTTCCCCCTCCTCCTAGGGCTCCCCTTCCTCCCTAGCTTTCCTGGAGCCCCTTGAGGGATGGGGCTCTAAGGTTTCCCCTTCCCTTCTCCAGACTGAACCCCCCCAACTCTCTCAGCTTGTGCTCCCAGCAGAGGGGCTCCAGCCCTCCCAGCATCTCTATGTCCTCCTCTGGCCCCGCTCCAACAGGTCCATGTCTCTCCTGTGCTGAGAGCTCTAGAGCTGGACACAGCACTCCAGGTGGGGTCTTGAGGACTCTTTGCAGCCTTCCCCATCTCCAGGCCCTCTCCTGCAGCGGGAAGATCCCATGTCCCCCATGACCCCCGCCTCGGCTGGCAGCAGCTCGCCTCACCCCTGGAAGTTGCCAGGCACAGTGATCTTGCGATTCACCAGTGCCTTCATCACCCGGCTGACCATCTCGTAGAGGGAGCCCGACATGTTCTTGGTGAGCCGCCCCTCAAAGCGCTTCTCCACCTCCTCCCTGAAAGAGAGGGGAGCAGTGAGAAGAGGAACCCAGGAGGTTTGTAACCTCCCTCCCCACAGCCCCCAGGTCCAGGGAGCAGGTGAAGGAAGTGGCCTGGCAGGAGCAGAACTCACTCGTTCATGTTGAGGGTCAGTGAGATGTCCTCATCCTTGGAGAAGAGCAGGATAAGGAAGTGGTAGCGTGTCTGTCCTTGCTTTATTGGGGGGTCCAGGCTGATCTGAAGAGAGAAGAGCAGGCGAGGACCTGAGATCCCCTGAACCTACCTCTTGTCGCCCTTCCCTGGTGGGGAGACGAGCCCCTGTCCCCTCCTCACCACAAAGAACATCTGCCGCTGGTCCTTGTGCGGCAGCAGGAAGAGGCGCAGCACCGTGGTGTAGGGGATCTTGTAGTCGAAGGTCTTGCCGTGGAGGTGCAGGAAGGTGGGGTAGATGCGGATGTCATACCGCCCGCGAGGCGTCAGGCACTGCAGCTCCCGGAAGATGCAGATGGCATCTCCAGTGGCCTGGATCACGTCCGCCTTGGAGAGGACGTTCTGAGCAAAGGCCTGCAAGGGAAGGGAGTTAGGGCCAGGTGAGGGTACCCAGCTCCCCACCTCTGCCCGTCCTGCTGCCCCCTCAGCCCCTCGCTCACCTCCACAGGGTCCACACCATCCTCCTGGGTGGGGGGCACGTAGAAGCGGACCTCCATGAGTGAGACCTCGGCGTCATCGTTCTGGTGGAACTCCAGCGTCACCTCGTTCTTGCCCGTCGTGCACTGGGAGACGTTGCTGAGGGGGATCTCAAACACGGGCTGCTCCCCGATGTCAAAGGAGAGCAGCTGCCCTGCAGGGGCGGGAGGGGAACAGGCTGTCTCAGCAGGAGCAGAACCACCCCACCACAATGTGGGGATAAGGCCCAAGGTATCCTCCCAGATCCCATTTCTAGCAGCAGCCTCCCAAAACCCAGCAATGCCTCTCCTCTCCCCCCTGCATTCCCATGCTCCCTCCCAAATATCCAGGCTTTCTCCTTCTGGCTACAGCAGCAGAGATCACCACCAGTCGGGAGGGGACCATCTGTTCCCAGGTTGTCTCCCTGGTCTCAGACCAGGGAGAAGCTTCCACCAGCTCCTTGGGCTCCCTCAGGAACCATCAGGCTCTGACAGACACTCGCAGTTCCCACACCAACCCTTCTTTTACACTGAGCTTTCCCTGTCTGCAAAACCTTCCCCCTGCATCTGGGGCCCACAGGTATCTCCTGCTCTCCTGGGAGGGCCAATGTCCTCGCTCTGCCCCAGGACACCACTAGGAATTGGGCTGGGTGCCACAGGAACAGCCACGCCGGGGGAAAATTGTCCTGGCTCCCAGACCAGTCCCACCGCCTCAGGCTGTCTGCGGCACGGAGGTTCTCTGTCCCCAGAATCGGCATCACCACCACTCACCTCCGAACCTCACCGTCCCCCAGTTCCAGCCCTTCACACACAGGTCCTTCTCCGCCAGCTCCAGGCGATAGTGGGCCTTGAAGAAATCCGAGAGCTTATCGAACTCCTGGCCGGGGGGAAAAGGAAGGAATGACTGTCAGAAACCACCACGTACAGGCAGCTGCTGCCTAGAGCCCGTAACTTGGAGGGGTGGTCCCCCAGCACAAGGAAAACAGCACAAAAAATGGGGATCAGTTCTTGCAGGGTCAGTGCTGTGAGACTCGCAAGGAGCACGACTCAATACTGGACACCACAATCCAGCAAGAGAGACACCGTCGGGGACGAGGACCAGGGCCAGGGACACTCACCGACTCTCGGAAGCCATCGTATTTGTAGACGTGGCCGTTCTTGGTGAGCAGCTTGAGGCCGTGACCCAGCGCCACACGCCGCCAGACGCCCTCGGCCAGCTCCGAGGCCTGGATGTTGTCCACCTTCCCCGTCTTGCTGTTCTTGAAGATGACGCCCTGCCGGCTCAGCCGCAGCCGCCCATCGTTCTGCCGGGGGAGGGAGGCGTGAGGGGGGGCTCACCCCACACACAGTGCCCGGTGCAGGGAACCACCAGCCGTTGGGCACAACTCCATCAGGCAGAACAGTACAACTTCCCCCCAGCCACCCACCAGCTTTGGTCCTCACATGCTTTTTAACAACCAAATTTGGGATCCAAGTGCCCACAAGAGAGTGGCCAGCGCTCTCCCCTCAGTGAGACTACAGTACTGTAGCTCCAGTGGGGTTTGGGGACAATCTCCCAAAACCCAGAGTGTTAGGAAGTGACCCAGAAACATTCAACACCCCCGCGAGCCCCCCCACACACCCTGCCCACTCCCCAGCGCTGGAACAGGCTGGGGGCCAGCACAGAGCCCTCTTGCAGCAGCTACAGCCTGAAAGAGTGGACACAGCGAGCTGGCATCCCCGCTCCCTCCTCCTGGAACCGTTCCCAACCGCAGCCTCGCTCGCTCCGCACCGGGCTGGCGCTAAAAGCCCCCATTGATGCTCCAAAACACTTCAGCCCCGGAAACGAGGCGCCTCTGCTCCCCGGCAGATCAGCAAAACTCCCTCTGCCAGGGAGAGGTGCCAGCAGGGGGGGAGTGCCCAGAGCTGCAGGTCTTGCTGTGCTGTGCCGCCCGGTGGGGCCCAAAAGCGAGTCCCCCCAGGGCCCGCCCCCCCCAGTCCACTCACCATGGACCCCTTCACCTCCTGGTATATCTCGTTGAACTCCAGCGTGTCAGCCATGGCGGCTGGGGGAGGCACCTGGGTTTCGGGAGGGGAAGGAGGCCCAGCACAGTGAGGGGTTCAGATCCCCCCCGAGCCCGGCATGCCCCAGGGACAGAGCAGCTGTGGGGGGAGCAGAGGGTGAGCACAGGTTGGCCAGGTGGCTACCGGGGGAAGATGGCTCCTGGCCCTCCCATGGGGAGCCATCTTTCTCCCCAGGGAGGTGCTCTGTGAGCATGGCCACAGCAGCACCCCCAAACCACACCTCTATCTCCTCCGTCCCCCCAGAGCTGCTCCCGACCCCCCTTTCCTCGCCCTCCCAGACGCTGCCTCTCAGGGTGGCACCGACCCCCTTGTAGGAGGCGACCCATACTCTCCCTGGCCCCTTCTCTCCCCACATCTGTCATGGCCCCACGGCCTTCCCCTGCGCGCCCCGCATTAACGTGTGTCCCCCACTGCTCTCGGTCCCCCCAGCCTCGCTCCTTCCCTCCCCGGTGCCCCCCCCCGCATCCCAAACCGCCCCCCCGCGCCCCTAATTCCTCTCACGCCCGTGGTTCCCAGCCCCCAAACTCCCCCCACACCGCCCCAGAGATCCCCACCGGGACCCAAACGCTTCCCCGGCCCCGCCGATCCCGGGCCTGCACCCCTCCAACCTCTCAGACCCGCACCCCCTTTCCGGTGCCCCCACCGCCATCCCGGGCCTGGCCCCCCCAATGCCGGCCCTGGCCCCAACCGGCCCGGTCCGCCCTCCCCCCGGCGCCCAGCCCCCCCCCGGCCCCATTACCCCCCGGCGCCCCGCCCCCCCCCGGCCCCATTCCCCCCCGGCCCGGCCCCCCCCCCGCACCGCCGCCACTTTTCCCGCCTGCGCAACACGAACCTCACGCGGAGCCTCCCCCCCCCGCCGCCACCGCTGCTGCCGCCGCCAGAACCGGAAGCCACCCCCTCTTCCGCCATAGAGAGGAGCCGCTCTGGGCGATGGCGGGAGAACTGCGCGGCTGCGGCGACGGCGCGACCATAGAGCGCCCGGAGGACTCCGGCTAGAGAGGACGCGCCGCCCGTGCCCGCCCCGCCATCGAGATGTGGGGTGTGGGGGACTAGAGCGGCCGCTGCTCCGGCGCTCACCCGCCGCGCTGCCCCGCCCGCGCCATAGAGAGGCGGGAGGCCTCCGGGAGGAGAGGACATCGCTGGGGGGGGGGGACACCCCAAAAAGGGGATACCCAAAAGAGGGGACACTCCCAAGGTGAGGGCATCCAAAAGATGGGAATACCCCAAAAAGGAGGCACCTCCAAGATGGGGACACCCAAAACCGGGGGGCACCCCAAATAGGGGCCACCCCTAAAATGAGAGCACCCAAAAAAGGGGGGCACCCCAGGGTCGAGGCACCCCAGGAATGGGACATGGGGCAATCCCCCCATGAGCACTCCCCACGGAGGTCCCCCCCAAACCCAACACCCAGCCCCCCTCTACCCCACCGGGAAGGCGGGTGCGACATCCCCCCAATCCCTCTGCAGCCCCAAATCCCCCCTTGTAGCCCTCCATCCCCGTCAGGGAGGGGGCTGCGACCCCCTCTCGGCCCCCCCACATCTCCAAGAAGAGGGATGCGACCCCCACCTCCACCCCCCTCCCCCTCTGTAGCCCCCTCCCCGCCTTTCCCATCCTGCCCCCCCCCCCCACTCCCCCAGGAAGGGGTTGCACCCCCTCCCCTCCCGTCCCCCCCACCCCCCCATACCCCCCCCAGAAAGGGGGGTGCGACCCCTCCCCGCCCCCCAATGTCCCCGCCCCCCCGACCC
>BJBW01001824.1:213862-243727 GCA_004320125.1 Scolopax mira | reverse complement strand
CAGGGACACCTCTCACTAGAGCAGGTTGCTCAAAGCCTCATCCAGCCTGGCCTTGAACACCTCCAGGGATGGGGCATCCACAACTTCTCTGTGTAGCCTGGTCCAGTGCCTCACCACCCTCACAGTGAAGAACTTCTAGTATCTAATCTAAATCTCCCCTCTTCCAATTTAAAACCGTTGCCCCTTCTCCTGTCACTACACTTCCTGACAAAGAGTCCCTCTCCAGCTCTCCTATAGACTCCCTTCAGATAGACAGGCCGTTATAAGGTCTCCCCGGAGCCTTCTCTTCTCCAGGCTGAAAAACCCCAGCTCTCTCAGCCTCATTGGGGAGGTGCTCCATCCCTCTGATCATTTTTGTGGCCCTCCTCTGGACTTGTTCCAACAGGTCCATATCCTTCCTGTGTTGAGGACTTCAAAGCTGAACAAAGTACTCCAGGTGACGTCTCACAAGAGCAGAGTAGAGGGGCAGAATCACCTCCCTAATGCTAGCCACAGCTGTCCATTGCTGAGTCAGAGGTAAGGGTTTGAGTGACAGTGGTAGGCTGCTGTGCCATAGGTACCCCTAGTTTTTCCTTTAACATCCCACTCTCCCTAGGTGAGCTCCTAGAAATGTTTGGGGTAGGTTTCTCAAACCCTACAAGCCACACAGCAGGAAAAAAGGTGCTTGGTTCTCTGTCTTCATTGGCAGCCTGTGGGCCTGTGTGTGGGGCAAACACTAACCTCGCACCATAATCTTTTACTGTTCTACTTCAAGCAGATTGCTTCTTCTCCACCCTTTGAACAGGTAGCTCTCAAAAAGAAAACAGAGGATTTTCACTTGTGTGAAAGCCTGCCCGCCTTTGCACAGTATAAAGTTTGTTTAATATCAGTGGTTAGAAATTAATCTTTAATTACAGAAAACTATATTTGACTAATTCACATTTTCTTTCAAAAAAATGAGGATGGTCATTTGATGAGTCTGATGCCAAAGGCAGTATTTCCTTAGACGGTCACTGAAGGGTGTGTGTAGTCATCTTGAATCAGAACCAAAACTTTTCACAAGGACAAGCATTAATGGCCAGTATCTGGTGGGATTAGAGCCTAATTAACGTTGCCTGATGACTTGTCTGTCATTTGTGCCACTGGTACTCATTTCAGCTTCGGGTACTTAGCCTACCTCTTAATAAAAATGTGCATTTCTTCCCTTCAAGTTAATCTCCCATCCCCAGAAGTTCAGGTTTTAGAAACTTTCTCTGAAGTGCTGTCAGTGCTGATGCCTTTGCCTCTGCAGTTTCATATGCCATTTGTGTATGTTGACAGAGATGTAATTTGCATAGAATTATCTGTACGCGCAGTAATTGTCTAGTGCGCGTTGTGATATATTTAGGAAGACAGGCTTTTTTGTACATAAGATCATAGTGTGGTGCAGGGCAAACTGCTCAACTCATGGTTTAAATCTAATCAGGATTAAGGCGGTTTTGTCTTTTTAATAAGGACATGTAATAACCTGTCAATCAGTGAGCTGTGTGCTGAGGATCGGCGTCAACAATACAAGACACAAACCACAATAGTAGATACATGCAAAATGGTGTTAGTAAACAGCAATAAACTTCTGCTATAACTAATCCTAATAGTCCTAGTGCCACACACACACACGGCTGTGGGCACACCGCTCCCCAGGCTGTGTGGGTTACAGGCACACACCCCTCTTCTGGGAGTGTGGGTCCCCCCTGTTCGCACACGCCCCCTGCGGGTACCCGCATAACCCACGTTTTACATGTATTTACATGTACCTGTGATGTTCCCTATGACTGGCTAATGCACGTACCACAAGTACACCCACACACACCTGGGTCCCCGCTTGTCACACCCCGAATTGCCAACAGGCAGAGGGACAGTGCCATCAGGCCGAGGCAGAGGTGAGATGCTGGTGGAGTGACTTCTAGCAGTGTTACAGCAGGTGGGACTGCTGCTCTTTGCCTGCTCCAAGGTCTCTCTCTCCACCTATCACAAACTGTCATCCTTCTTTTTTACTTCTCTTCAACCTGACTCTTTTCCACAACCCCTTTGGTAGCCCCTGATTGCCAATTAATCCGTGTAACAGTTGTCTTGAGCAAAGTTCACGGTTGTTATTTTTGTTCTTTTAGTATTAGCCCTTTAGGGGCAAGTATCCTCTCAGGAGCAGCGGTCACACCTGCAGTTTACCCTCACATCTGCTCTAGAGCATCTCTCGTTATCCTCTAACTGAGCCAGTTAGGGCACAGAACCACTGTGAACTCCCCCCTGGTCGTGAAAACTGTTGTTGGGATGGGCTGCCCTCGGGGAGGGCCTCTGCCCCTCATGCCCCTGAGCGTACTCCAGCGTTTCAGGCGCGTAATGTCCTGTCAGCCAGCGTGGGTAAAGGCAGGGGAGTCTGTAATAACGTTTGAGCTGAACGGGTGTGTATTGCTTGGTGGGTCTGGAGGGTTAAACAGCCTGTCTTTTGGGGTGAAAGGAGAAGAAGCTGTTTTTTTAAGAAAGCAGAATTAAATAGAAACATCTCATCTTGAAGCCTCGGCCCGGTAGGATAGCCGAAGAACTAATTTGGGGATGTCAAACAGCTTGGGTTTTTCCTTCGAAGAGGTGTCAGAGACCAGCAGTGATTCTGCTGCGTGTCTGTGGGAGGACTGGTCGCGCAGGAGAGCGCAGCCCCAACTCCGGAGAAGCCACGAAGGGCAGGTAAAAGAGAGGGCCCGTGGGGCTTCCTGGCACACAGGGGGCCTTTCTGACACCTTCTGAGAGCTGTAGCCGCTTGGAGGGTGCCCGAGGGGCAGCGTCTGGCCACGGGCAGGAGAGCGGGCAGGGGGCTGCCAGCCCCGCCGGGGACGGGTCCTCGCCGCCGCAGAGCCCGCTCCCCTCAGACCGAGGAGGGCCCGGCCAACCCCGCTGTGTCTTTAAAGGCTGGGGCCGGCTCTCGGCTCCGTCCTCCGTCCCCTCCCTCCCTCCATCCCTCCTCCCCCCCGGCCCGGAGGTGCGGGGCGCCGGGAGGAGGCGCCTGCCGCTAACAAAAGTCTGCGGCGGCGGCTCTCCCCTTCCTCCCTCCCCGGGCAACAAGTGGTTGGAGGTGGCTTCCCGGGGGAGGCGGCAGCGGGGCTGTGAGGAGGAGGAGGAGGAGGAGGAGGAGGGTGAAACGGTGGTGAAGCATCGGAAGACGCCAGC
This sequence comes from Scolopax mira, assembly GCA_004320125.1. NCBI lineage: Eukaryota > Metazoa > Chordata > Aves > Charadriiformes > Scolopacidae > Scolopax > Scolopax mira. The sequence continues at coordinate 240,550 of BJBW01001824.1, read as the reverse complement.
GCCGGCCGTGGGGCGGTGGAGCCTGCGCCCGGGGGCTGTCCCGCCCGTGGATTATAACTGAAGCCGCCTCCCCTGCCCTGACACCCCGGCTGGAAACCGGGGCGGGGAAGGCGCCCAGATACATCGCGGCTTTCATTCTTTCCTCCTTTTTTATCTTTTCTTTTTTTTTTTTTTTTTTTGGAGGGTGGAGAGACGGGTGGGTGTCGGCCGGCCGAGAAGAAGCAGAGGAAATCGTAGGGCTGCTTCGGACATGTCGTCGTGAAAATTCCCGGGGTTTCCCTCCCTTCCCCCCCTCTCCCCGCCTCACTCTCCACCGCCACACCCCGGCTCCGTTCCCATCACCGCGGCCGCTGGGCGCCCCGCGGTAGAAGATGCTGCGCGGCGGCGTGGGGAGGCGGCGGCGAGCATGAAGGCGGCAGGATGGGCGCGAACAATGGCAAGCAGTACGGCAGCGAGGGTGAGTTGCGGGAGGCGGAGGGGGGAAGAAGGGGGGGTGCTGAGGTAGCAGAGAGGTCGCCCACCCCCGGAGGGAGGCTGCCTGGGCGAGAGGCGCCGTGGCGGGGGGACCCGCACAACCCCACCTCGGGTCTGGGAACGAGGACACGACCCGCCGCGCTGAGACCCTTAAAATACCCATAATGATGTCGGGTTTTTTTAATAGATGGGAGGTAACCGCTATCTCAGTTCGTCAGTGGCGTGGCTTAAAACGTGGAGGCAGCTCAGGAGTTACGGCAGCGTAACTTTGCTTAAAAACTCTTAGAGCGTTCTTTGTAATCCTTTTCTACTTGTCTTTATATCCCAGGATCCTTATATTATGCAGTATGGTATATGACTGCTTCCTGTCTGAACAGAAAAAAAAAAAAAATTAACCCCAGGAAAGAGGGGGGAGAGTTAATGTTCTCCAGCTGTTATCCAGAGATTGTACTCCTGCAATTTCGCTTCGGTGAAACTTTAGCGGGTTTGGTTTGTGAGATACAGGGCCTGATTCATTCTTGTGGAAACCAATTAGTCTCGCTGGAGTTGCATCGGGGATGAATTTCAGCTGCTTTGCTGCTGGTGTGAAGGACTACTGGAACAGTCAGCTGGTGTCAGGCAAACCAATGGCAAGTACAGAAAGCTTGTCTTCCTGCCAGCTAGTTTTTAAGCTTTCTTGAACTTTTAGCTGTCTTGTATACGTGTTACTCTCATAGTATTTAGGCAACTATATGGGACATATGTCTTCCCCTCCTAATATCAGGCAAATATGAAGGATCACAACATCCTCCTTTCCCATTTTTTTTTTGTTTGTTTGTTTGATTTTTTTGTTGTTGCTGTTGAGGGTTTGTGAGGGGAGTAAGGAGGTGGTCCTATAGTCTGCTCGATTATTTGGGAATCCAGAAGGCAGTTGCCAAAGAATACACCTCTCTCACATCCAAAATATGCATGAAAATTGTGAAAAGGAGGAAAACACCACTTCTCAAACGGATTCTGTAGTTCCTTTCATTTATTGCCAAATGAGCTCTCCTTTCTGAAGAGTTGAAGAAGTCAAAGGTTTTATGCTAAAGATATTGTCACTGCTGTGGGGTTTTGCTCAGTCGATACCATCATTATAATAACTTCTGCATAAATGGGATGAGCCTGGAAGCTGTGATCAAAGCCACTTTGGATTCCTCCTGAAAGGGGAGATCCTAGTTTGTCCCCAGAGTTGAACGGGTCAGAGATTATAGTTCTGGTCACTTTCAAAAATCATAATGCCGAGGGTTGTTTTGCATGCTGATAGGAAAGCACGGCTGCACCCCTGAGCTTTCCTGTGAGCTCAGGTGAATGCTTGCTTCAATTAACGTACAATTTTGGTGGAGGCATTTGATGAACAGTCTTCTGCAGTCCTCAGTGAAGTGGAAGAGAGCTTTACTGTTACAGAACTACCTGGTAGGAACTGTGAGGAAGAGGAGGACTGGTGCAACTAAGATATTCTTAATTATTTCATCTCTTTCTTCTGTTAAGAGTGGACGTTTGATCCTGAGAACGCAGCCTCCATGTGACAAAATTAATCTATGCGGTACAGACCTGAGTTGAGAAATAGGTAGAATATTGGTTAAAAAGTAAAAGAAAGTAAAAAGCAAATAAAATAAATCTCCAAACCCCATGGCCAAATTTTGATCTTTCAATTTAGCTAACTTTTCTTATGCATCATTAGTGTGCTCCTAGATCTGAGTTTCTCAGTGGCTTCCGTTCATCACCAATTACTGTGAAACTCAGAGAAGCTCTTATTTTCTGCCTTCTTTCTGGGTGATGCAGAGGAGAATAAATCTAAACCTGATTATTGCTGGTCCTTTTGGTGCCTTTGACAATTGAACTGCCTAATTTCCATGAAAAGTTGCTTCTTAATAGGATGTGACTGTGATCCCGGGTAGAGGGGTAGCATTCTGAGGAAACGAGCAACTGCTCAGTGCTCAAAGAACAGCCTGAATATCTGGGTTGAAGTTCAGAGTGGCATCTGTGGTTAGGTTATGTGGGACAGAGTTTTCAGCACAGTGGGCTTTGTAGGCTCATGTACTGCAGTAGGCCATTTTGGGGATGAAAAGAAGTGCCTTTGTTTAGCTGAACTTCTTTAATACTGTTTTCATATTTGCGGCTTGCTGGTATCTTAGGTGAGATGTTAGAAAGACAACTACAAGTGATTTTTAAAATGGCTGTTGTTTTCCAGGCAGTTTTGAAACTGTCAGGGGTATCAGGAGTTTGCCTGAGTTGCTTCTCATCTCAAAGGAGGAGGGTAACTCCTGCTCAAGATACCACTTGTAAAACACTAGATAACCTTTATTACTAGGAAATTACATTTTTTGTGGATTGTTACATTGTTACAGTTATCAGTACTAAACAACTTTTCAGTATTCCCGTGTGTGTAATTATCTCAGGCAGCTGTCCGAAGTGTTTGTGATTAATCACATAAACTACACTGTACTGCTTTCTTTGTTTTGTTTTGGGGTTTTTTTGGTTTGTTTGTTTTTCTTGTCCAAGGTTTTATGGAGTAGAATTTTATGGGAAGCTACAATTGTCATGTTAAGATGAACAGGAGAGTTGGATGTCTGAGGAGTCTAAATCGGATTGTTCACAGAGTCTGATGAATAATTCCTGAGACCTTTGAGCGTATCTGTTCTCCATATATATGTTATTTTTAAAGACGGGCTAAAACTTGCTCTGAATGAAGCTTAAATGTGAATAAAATTACATTTGTGAAAATCGTGTCATGTAGATGAGATATGAACACAACACTCATTTTAAAAAAATTAAAAAATTCCAATGTACCTAATTTTGTCTACCGGAGTTTACCTTTTTTAAAAAGTAAATTAATAAATACAGTTTTATTTTCTTAGCTTTCATTTGTCCTTTAAAAATGTTTCTATAAGGGGGATGATTTCTGAACGCTTGTTTATGTATAAAAATACAGAGCTCTCTATAGGCTCTCCTATAGGCTCCCTTCACATATTGACAGGCCATTGTAAGGTCTCCCTGGAGCCTTCTCTTCTCCAGGCTGACCAATGCCGGCTCTCTCAGCCTGTCCTCATAGGGGAGGTGCTCCAGCCCTCTGATCGTTTTTGTGGCCCTCTGCTGGACTCGTTCCAACAGGTCCATGTCCTTCCTGTGTTGAGGACTCCAAAGCTTGACACGGTACTCCAGGTGGGGTCCCACAAGCTCAGAGTAGAGGGGCAGAATCACCTCCCGTCACCCGCTGGCCACACTTCTCTTGATGCAGCCCAGGATGTTGGGCAGGGGCTGGCTACAGAGCCTGCTGTTGGTGTGGGAAGCTGACAACATCTCCCTGCTTTCTCTGGGAAAAGGTGACTGAATGCCATCCCTCTTCCACCTGAGACCATTTTGCATTCACAAGAGGAGGACCTGAAAATTACAGCCTTTTCTTTTAAAAGGAAGCTGGCTTTGTGATGTCAACCATCAGAACAGTCTGTATTCTTACATACTCATGGAAGCTGTGTCATTGAGGTGGAATAGCTGCATTGCAAAATAACCATAGCTTTTTGACACTTGTCTTCTTCCCAAGTGACTTCATTAAATTGTGAGACCTAAGGACCATTCAAATTTGAGCAGGTAAATTATGGTATGACATTTTGACAGTGCCCATGTTCTGACCTTATGAAGGCATAACTTTTTAATGAATCAACTGTCCACATTGCTGCAGTTGTTGATAAACCTTCCTTTGGGTGTCTCCTGTCCCTTCTCCTTCCAGAAGCTGATCTAGAGAGGGTTGGTGACAGGGTGCAGCAGCTCTGGTTGATCAGCTAAAATGTACAGTGAAGGACTTGATATGATGCAGGAGCCTGGTGCTGAGGAGAGCAGAGGATGGCAAGAGAGAAATAGATGAAATGACAGCTTAGGCAAGGAAATTGACATCATTCCAGAATCATAAGCCTTGCTGGCAAACTAATTTTTATTTTTTAAATCTGAATATTTAATTTGGGAAGATTTAAGTGGTAAATGGCAACTCTTTGGTAATAACTTTAACTCAGTTTTGGTTTTGAAAACATTCCTTCTCCAAAGTTTTATTTGTGGCATTTTCTATTCACAAACCACTTAAAGGGAGAAGGTCTGTGTGGATCCCAGTGTCCTGCAAGTGTCAGCGTCAGTGCAGAAACATGCCTGTGTCTTGCAATATAGTTGCCACAAAGCACAGGCAACACGGTTCATGAAGGTGGTTTTAATTATAATTATGATGATGTGTGAGCAGGTGTAGGGTAGCTAAAGCTTTCTAGAGATTGCTGGTGTATAGCACTGTGGTGAAATAAGTCAGTCTGTGTTCGTTTTGGAGCAGCTCACTCTCTGAAATCCCTTCCTGCAGCAGAGATACCAGTTCAGGTCTACTTTACAGACCTAAGATTTCATACTTGTCTTCTTGAAGGTGCTGTTGGACACATTAACTCCCTGTGAATGCTGCCTTTGATTAGATCTCTGTTAATTCAGTGGTGGCAAGATCAGATGTTACATGTGGAAATCTTATAAACCCAAAAATTCTGCTATTCAGAACCTATAGACTTTTGCATACATAAGGATTGGTTTCCCTGCACAGTGTTGGTAGATTAACTTCACATGCAGCATTTATGACAGGTCTGAAAAGCAGTATAACAGGGTGATCTTGCACTAGGGAAATGTTATTAGTGATGGGTAAGAGATTTTGTTTAAACACCCTAATCAGAGTAGTTCATCAATGGTGTCTACTGGTTGTTAGAATCTCTGGAGCCTCCCAGGGTATTTTAATGAGTGTAAGGGAATGGAAAAGGCAGTAATTTTTTTTTTTTATTGAATTATTTAACTACAAAATTATGATACCCCCTTCCCCTGCTCCGAGGTATCTTCTCTGTGTACTGCATCTTCAGCAGCCAGGGCAGTTTTTGATTCTGGTATTTTATTTTTTTTTTCTTCTCGCCCAATGAGAGTCTCAGAATCAAGTGAAGAGTCCCATCAAGTTAGGTGCTAAATGTCTCCTAGACTGTGTCATTTATTCTCGCTTTGTTGTGATGGTTGCACAGGTTGCATTTACACCTTATTACCTGATGTGTTAAAAATGAAATTTATCATATAGTTTTTACCAGTGTCTTCCTTACTGTTCTGATCCTTTCCCAGGTGGTCTGTTGAGATGTATCTTGCTGCTCTTGGAGAAGTCTTTTTTGTCCTGGTTCGGCTAGTCTTCTCTCATACACCTCCCCGTGCATAATAGCTGCAGTTGAACCTTAACACCCTCCATTATAGGACAACTGTAAATATTATGGTGCTGCTCAACAACACTTTTTCTGTTGCACTTACTCATGCAATCATGTTGTGCTTTCTGGTGCTTGGCCAGGGTTGGCTCCTGCATTTTACCTGTAGGTGGATTTCACTCTGCTGCATTCAGGGAGCTGAGACTTGCCTCTTAACAGACAGACTTTGGACAGGCAAGGTAGCAGCTTTCAAAGTGTCAGTCCTTCAACCAATGTTTATTTTAAAAGTGAATTTGCACCGACAGCGGCAAACTGCTGCCAACCAAAAGTAACCAAAGTAATCTTCATAAATGCTGCTTTATGATAATCTTTTTTTTTTTTTTCTAAATGTAAATTTCAACTGATTTCTGCAAAAGGATTTTTTGTGTACGTGTTTACTCAGTTTGTCTCAAAAAAGTAAATTTACTCTAAGCTCAGTGCTTATGTTGCTTCTTGTTCAAATCACATAGCAGGGGCAGGAGGAGGGTCGGATACTGCACTTAACTGAGCTGCTGTGCTGCTTTCAGTTTCTCATAATAAGCTATTTTCTTTCTTAAAAAAGTAATGAACTGTCTCTGTGTGTGTAAGCAGGGATGTATCTTTATATACAAACACGAAGTAACAGCTTCCTGGGGGATTTAGACTTAAAGAGACACTTATGTTGTCTGTAGCTTTCTAGAAAGTAACTCAGTGGCTCATGGACATTATTTCATAAAATGTTACTTGTTTCATAAAATGCTTCTGGCGGAAGGTAGGGTCTATTAACAAAGGAATAATAAAATAACGAACTGTACTCTAGAGAGTTATCTTTGGCTTGGATAGTTGCTTCAGCCCATTAGCAAAAGTAACTGGATGCTCTTTTTTTTTGTCTTTTTTTTTTTTTTTTAAGTATATATATATATATAAAATTAACTGTGTGCCAGTCAGAGACCTGAATAAACCTTGGTGCTGGTGATGCATGACATGGAAAGCTTCCAACAGAACCTTCTGGGCTAAGGTAGTAGGAGTCTAGGACTTGCACATCCTAGTCTGTCTTTTACCTACTCCCTGCAGGCAGGGAAGGAAATGAGATTGCTTTGGTAACTTTCCTAAACTGAAACTATATTTTTGTTTTCTTCAAAGAAAGCCCTTCTACCAAATTGGACTTCATAAAATCCAAGCTGAAGCTGATACTGTATCAATATCTGTGGAAGCCTGTCTACGTGGTTTTAAATCTAAATTTCTACTCTGAAGAGGTTTTTGGAGAACTTTGTTTTCTGACGTTTTCAGTCCTTTGGCTACTTTTGGATTCTTCACTTCTGTGAACAATTCCTAACTAGGAATTGGTTTGCTTCTTTGTGGGTCTTGTTTGTGTTAGGAAAGTGATTGGCAGAAGGCAGTGGATGACATTTGAAGGCTGAAATGCACAAGTGGTTTATTTCTGCTCTTTGTTTGTAGTCAACTATGCCTGTATTCTTTAATACAAGACGTGCGCTTTGCTAAATTAGGGCAGCTTTTTCATTAGGGAGCAAAAAAGTTTCAAAACTTGGGTGATGGGCTGCTGTTAGAGTCTGTTCCTTGCTCATAAAGAAAAGAAACATGCAACATTTCCTGGGAACATGCATCAGCAACTCTCCATGTGACTGGAGAGACACACTGAAGGACTGGTACTCAAATAGCATTCAGGTCTAGTACTAATAATGTTGTAGCTGACCTCAGTGGGGAAAAGCTATTGGTTCTGTCTGATCACTTCATTACAAGTCTACCTGTGTGCCTTCTAGCAAAGACATCCATTAATTAGGGACAGTTTTATATGAGATCTTCTTACAGGATTTGAAGCATAGAGGAGATGCTATCATCTTGATGTTATGCTGTAGGTTATTAAAGAAGTCTTTGTTATCCTAGACCACTGTGGTGTCTGTATCTGTAGATGTCTCCATAGAGAAGGAGAATTCAGCAGGGACTGTGGCCATTCTTCTCAAGAAATTAGTAAGGTCTGTATATTGATCAAAATAAGTGTCTTTACTCCAAAAAGCTCTAAAGCCAAAAGAAACAGGATTAAACTGTGCTGATCAGAGAAATGCTCACATGTTTTATACAGAAGTGTGAAGAAGTGCTGTTGTGATTGTGTTACATAGACTGAACTGTATGAAAGCCTGGAATAGGCACAGTTTCAAGTACTGCCTTAAAGAAAAGGTTTGAATTACATGCTCTAGGCAATCCTGCTTCAGCAGGGGAGTTGGACTAGATGATCTCTACGGTCCCTTCCAACTCTAAAAATTCAGTGAAAGTCAGTGAAAAATTCATAATTGTATTCGAACAGATACAGAGTTGGAGCCTTTTCCTTAAGTGTCAGTATTCAAACTCAACAAAAGTAGCTTCTTGCCAAAGTATGTCTCTTTACCCTATGCACTTTTGTGACCTCTACATTAAACAAATAAATGTGAGAAAAGATTGCTGAGTGATGTTTCTTTCTCTTTTGTACATTTTCCCCACCCCCACCCTTGTTGTAAGACTACCTGTTCATGCAAATACATGTTTAACATACATGTCTATATTTATTTGAACTGGGTAATTGCTGTAGGCATCTGCATAGCGCTCGGAATCTTTGTTCCTGTACTCAAGAGCACTGTTTGCTGAAAATGCGACTTCGGGTTTCATCTATATGCATGGGCTTTTAAGGAGAGGAATCTATAGTGGCATATGACAGAATGGCAAGGGTTGGAAGGGACCTCTGGAGATCATCTAGTCCAACCCCCCTGCCAAAGCAGGTTCACCTAGAGGAGGTTGGACAGGAATGCATCCAGGTGGGTTTTGAGTATCTCCAGAGAAGGAGACTCCACAACCTCTCTGTGCAGCCTGTTCCAGTGCTCTGTCACCCTCAAAGTAAAGATGTTTTTCCTCATGTTTAGGTGGAACTTCCTATGTTCAAATTTGTGCTCATTGCCTCTTGTGCTGTTGCTGACCACCACTGAAAAAAGACTGTCCCCATCCTCTTGACACCTGCCCTTTAGATATTTATAAACATTGATGAGATCCCCTCTAAGTCTTCTCTACTCTACGCTAAAAAGGACCTAGAGCCCCAGGACTCTCAGCCTGTCCTCTTAAGAGAGATGCTTCAGTCCATTCTTCATCTTTGTAGCCCTGTGCTGGACTCTCTCCACTAGTTCCTTGTCTTTTTAGAATGGGAGGCCCAGAACTGAACACCAGTACTCCAGATGCAGCCTCACCAGGACAAAGTAGAGGGGGAGGATGACCTCCCTCAAGCTCCTGACCACACTCTTCTTGATGCACCCCAGGATGCCATTGGTCTTCGTGGTCACAAGGGCACATTGCTGGCTCAGGGTCGTGTCCACCAGGACTCCCAGGTCTTTTTCCTCAGAGCTGCTCTCCAGCAGGTCAGCCCTGTGATGCATGGGGTTATTCCTCCCCAGGTGCAGCACCCTACACTTGCCCCTGTTGAATTTCATTAGGTTCCTCTGCCCAACTCTCCAACCTGTCTAGGTCTCAACTGAATGGTGGCACAGTCTTCTGGTGTGTCAGCCACTGCTCCCAGTTTTGTGGCATCAACAAACTTGCTGAGGGTACACTCTGTTCCCTCATCCACATCATTGATCAAATTGTTGAACAAATATTCCCTAGAGGCCAGTCCTAGGCCTTCCACTAGTTACAGGCTTCCAACTAGACTCTGTGCTACTAATCGCGACCCTCTGAGCTCTGCCACTTCTCAATTCATGTCACTCTCGGTTCATCTAGACCACACTTCTTCCTAAGCTTACCTATGAAGATACTATGGGAGACAGCCTTGCTAAAGTTAAGGTAAACAACATCCCTTGCTCTACCCATCATCTACCCAGCCAGTCATGCCATCATAGAAGGATATAAGATGGGTCAAGCGTGATTTCCCCTTGGTGAATCCATGGTGACCACTCCTGATAACATTGTTCTCCACATGATTAGAGATGACAGCCAGGATGAGATGTTCCATCACCTTGCCAGAGATGGAGGTGAGGCAGACCGGCCTGTAGTTCTCCTTCTTGCCCTTTTTGAAGACTGGAGTGACATTGGCTTTCCTCCAGACTTTGGGCACCACTCCTGTTCTCCCTGACCTTTCAAAGATGATGGAAAGTGGCTTCACAATAACACCTGGCAGCTCCCTCAGCACTTGTGGATGCATCCTATCAGGGTCTGTGGATCTGTGGGTGTCGAGTTTGCCTAAATGATCTCTAAGCCCATCAACCAGGGGAAAGTCTTCCTTCTCTTACCCCCAGGATCTAGAATTCTGAGGGCTGGCCTGACCAGTAAAGACTGAAGCAAAGAAGTCATTCTGTAACTCCACCTTCTCTGTATCCTCCATCATCAGAGACCCACCTCATTCAGCAGAGGGAATATTAGTTTTTGCTGTTACTTTAGTAGATCTCTGCTCAGTGTGAAGGGTCTGTTCTAGTGCATCTGTTTTCAGAATTGACATATGAAAATGCATAGCGTACGGCAATATTGCATTCAGAAATTGGAGTCATAGTGACCCTCGTGAGCTGAGGAGTCACGTAGTGAGACTTATATTGCCATCATATCCTTGCTGTATTAGTGTGCATGACAATACAGAACTTAACCTGGAGCTCTGTATTCCAGGCGGGCTCTGCTAGTAAACCCTTCCAAAGACCCTTCTTGGAATAAAGAGAGAAACAGGAAGCTCTCTTTTATGCCCGTGTTTTGAATCAGGAAATTCCTGTCTACAATATATAAATTTGTCATATCAACATCTTAAATCACGTGACACTTTCTTTCTTGAGGATTTGTGTACAAATGTGTATAATAGCTGAAGACTATAGTGAAGTCTTTTCAAACAGCGTACTAACTTGGAGGAAGGTGTTTTAATACACTTTTCAGTGAATCTATTTTAGAAAATTTCTTCCTCAATCTCCTTTTTTGTTCCTGTAAAAACACTAATGAAATTTGCAGATGATATTACAAACGAAGCAGTTATGACGTCAGACTTTTTTTTTTTTAAGACCATAAAAAAAAAGCAGCCAGAAGCACTGGTATAATATCAGTGATAACTAACTAGGAAGAACTCCTTTTGATGAAGAGTCACACAGGCTTGTTTTACAATGAAAGGACAATTTGGATCAAGTCTAGTTGTCACATTATTGCTTATGTGACTTGCATGGATTGTGGAGAAGCAAGGCATCTATTTAAGGCTCTGATACCACTTTGTTGCCAGATTGCCTATAATCTTCTTTCTGTGTAAGTGTGACTGCATGGGATAGAGAAACTTTGGAGGCTTTTTTTCCTTATTTTTTTTAAAAATTAGTTAAATAATGAGTATTTCATTTAAATCCTATCTTTGAGAGACAGCAAAGCTATTGATGGAACTGAGGAACAAAAAGTGCACGTATTTGAGAGTTTCTTACAGTGCTCATTAGCTCTTATCATGAAATGTTGTTGTTTTGTCACTGGTGCAATGATGGTAGTACTTAATCTAGCTCACCACTGGAGTGAAAGACAAAAGGCAACAGCTGGTCGCCCACAGAAGTGCTGAACAGATAGTCTTTTTTGGTTTTTTGTAGTACCTAGTAAAACATATCTTTTCTCTGTATTCCATTTGCCTTTTCTCTGACAGTTTATAAGGAAGTTGCTTGTGACATCAACATAACTTTTTTTAAAAAAAAAAACTAAGATGATGGAAACAATAAGCTATTGCTGAAATATGTGGTGAAAATTGTTGATGATATACTACTATGACTTATGCTTTTAGACTTTTTTGGAACTTCAGGATTTACTAAAAGATATATAAATAAAAGCCTCAGAGAAGAAGAATTTTGATTCCAGTTAGCCATGCTACATTATGTTGAAACTAACAATATGCTCTTTTATGTCAAGAGGATCTAGCAGCTGACCTTCCTCCTTGAGTTCAAGTTCAAGATTGTAGTCTTTTGTGGCCAACAAGCTTGAAGGTCCTCATCTGTTTTCATCAGTGTTTGGGAGCATAGGTGCTCTTACTGCAGAGACTCTTGCTGAGGAATTCCTCTCGTGTTCTGGAATACTAGACTGCCCATGGAGATCAGTGCAGGCAGTAAAATTACATTGCAACATTTTCCAATCAGCTCCTGGCTGCACCTCTATGTCTACTTTAGCGCCTGGAATACACAAACTCATGGATTGGAAGTGACATCTCTGGAGATCCCTAATCCAACTCACTGCTCAAAACAGAGGATGCCCAGAACCATGCGCAGTCAGGTTTTTGAGCATCCCCAAGGATGAAGAAATTACATCATCTCTGGGAAGCCTGTTCCAGTGCTCAGTCACCTTTTATTATGTTTAAATGGAGGTGCTTGCATTTCAGTTTGTGCCTGTTCCCACTTGATGGTTCACTGGCTGTCACTGAGAAGAGTCTGTCTCTCTGGATGTATCTTCTTTGCTCCACTCTCTCTCCTCTCCAGATATTTTTACACATTCCTGCTGAGCCCTCTCTTTTCCACAGTGAGCTTTCCTAGCTCTCCATGTTTCTCCTTGTGTGTTAGGTACTGTAATCCCTTAGTCATATTTGGAGCTCTTTGCCGGACACTCTCCATTGTGTCCATGACTCTCTTATACTAGGAAGCCTGGAACTGGACCCAGCACTCCAGATGTAGCCTGGAGGGGTGTTGAGTAGAGGGGAAGGATCATCTCTCTCAGTCTGCTAGCAGTGCTTCCTGACAGCGATGCAGGCGGGGATACAGGTGGCCTTCTTTGCTGCTAGGGTGTGTTGCTGGGTCATGTTCCACTTGATGTCCACCAGAACTCCCAGCTGCACCTCCCAGGTGCAGGACTCTGCGCTTCCTTTTATCAAACTAACTTCCTGAGGTTCTTTTTGGCCCATTTGTCATCCTGTTGAGGTCCATCTGAATGGTAGAAGCCCTTTGGCATATCAGCCACTCCTCCCAGATTTGTATCATCTGTGAACTTGTTGAGGGTGCACTCTGTCCTGTCATCTAGGTCACAGCGCTAGTGACAGTGCTCCAGCTGCACTTCATGCTACCGATCACAATAATTTCAGCCCAGCAGGTTAGTTGTTTATCAGTTTGTCTCACTGCCCATTTTAGCTTGTCTGTACTTCGCCAGTTTGTCTATGAAGGTGCTTTGGGAAACAGAGTTGAAAAGTCCTACTGAAATCAGACTAAACCATATCTGCTGTACTCCCCTCATCCACTGAGCCAGTTCTTTTATTATCAGTGCCTGTCAGGTTGGCCAGGCATGACTTCCCTTCACAAATCCACACTAATGACTCTAATGACTCCTAATCACCTTCATAGCTTGGAAACATTTTCCAGGAAGCTGTGTCATCTCTCCTGGATTGAGGTGAGGTTGACCAGCTTGTGGCTTCTGAGATTGCCCTTCCTGCTCTTCTTGAAGTTAGGGGTGATCTTTGCTTTCGTCCAGTCTTCAAGAACCTCTCGTAACTGCCATGACCTTTCTAAGATAACGGAGAGTTACCTTGCCGTGGCACTGGCTAGATCACTCAGCCCTCAGAATTGCTTCCCATACTGTCTCATGGATTTGTATCTGTCCAGTTTGTTAAATGTTCCCTAAGTTGATCCTTCTGTACTCCTACTTGTTATGTACATTTACAAAAGGTACTACTAGGCTTTCAGAAGCAATAGAGTTCAACTGTAGCAAGTCCTGGCAAGTGTTAAGGCTGTGTTAACAGTAGTTGAGTATCTCTAAACAGTGTACTGTAAACTTGTGTCTACAGCTGGTTTGCAGTTTTTAAGCTATAATTTATTTTTACCTTACATTATTAAGGTTAAAAAAAAGGTCTTAATTTCCACTGTATAAAGAAACTCACTCTTTCTCAATGACTATGCTTTCTCTTGGCAGAGAACAGATAAAATAGAGGAATCCTCTTAAGAGTTGTGGTGGTAGAATCTGGCTCTGTTTTTTTCTGTTGCTGTTTCTGGCAGCATAAATAGTCTGTGCTTTTATGAAAAGTTTCTTCAGTGGAGTTGTGTTTGTTTCAGAAGGAACAGCTATCCCAGGAGTACATTTCTTTTGCTTTCCTAGAAAATGAAGATTGTTGTTCTAATTAATGAAGAAATTAGATTTGTATTAATCACAATAGGAAATAATTTCTGCAGTTTTCAACTTGATGTAGCTGTGACTGGTAAAAATACTTGACAGTAATCCATATTCTTGCTTTTTTCCATGCATTCTAGAATTGGATCAAAAAGGATTTTAATCCCCCATTTAAATTATGGTGCAAGGGGTAGGTTAATATTCATGTTCAGAAGAAACAGCTTATTTTTCATGAGCGAAATAATGAAATACAATTGTCTTAAATTTTCCTCTGAAAGCAAAAACCAATCATTATCAGATGACACAGTTAATTTTTAATATTTTAAAGTGCTAGTAAATCCTTCTCAGTTTAGAATCTTCTATTTAAAACTAAAGCCACGTACAGCGCAAGGTGTTTTGGGTATTGCTACATCTTCGGCTACTTGGCAATGGAATTCACAGTTTTGTTTTAGTACCGAAAAGCTACCTTTAGGTTAATTCACTTGTTCATGTTATCTGTTCCTGTTCTGTGTGGGACAGAGGATAACTTTCTAGAAAGATGGAATGTTAAATGTCCTGTGACATAGTCAGATCTCTGAAAGAGACTGGGATCGGAACTGTATCCACAGTGCCTGGATTAAAACTTTCAAACATCAGAGATTTTGGGGGTAACTTTTTAAAAATAGTTTTTCTTTCCATTTGTAGGTATAGACTATACAGCATAGTCCAGTATGAAGTTTTCTTTGGCACTCGTTAGGCATGAACAGAATATTTTGCTTATGTCTTCATGTCTCTTGGGAAATTATTGCTCTTTATTCCTCTGTGGGTGTACCTTTTGTTACACTGGGTGGTTGTCTTTTATGGAGAAACATGAATGCTTGTTGTGGGTATTTCTTTCTCTTGCCAGGAACTTCTGGAACAAAGGTGAATGTGAGACTTCCTCTCCCTCAAACAATTACTAATTTTTTTTCTGCTTTGACTCTGGTTTCAAGAGGCTGTGTGCAAGATTGCTTTTTTCATATCTGAGAAATTAGCCAAGTGTGAATGGGCTTACAGTATATCAAGAGGTAGCTTGGGAATTGTGAGTAAGGGGAATGGTTAGTTTCTGTTTGGTTGTCCAGGAATTTATTGATTGAAATATTGTGTTTTGATTTTTAGGGCTTTGTTAATGATGTAATTTTCTTCTCACCATGAAAGAACTTGATATGTCAAGCTGTGTTTCTGTGTCAAGAGAGTTGAACTGGGATGACATTCTTACCTTAAGAATGGTACTTGTTTCTCTAGTTGTGGGTCAGGGGACGAAGTGGAATTGAACCACCTTATCACTTGCCATTTTTGAGTACAGGAAGAAATGTAGGCAGCGGAAGTTGGACGTTGTTGAAGTGAATGTTGCAGACTTGTTCCTTTTTGGGTTTCCTGCTTTCGTTTTGCCAAGCCTCATTTTCTGTAGAAAATAAAATCATGCCCGTCTGCAAATAAGATCTCCGCCTGCCCTTCCCCTGGCTGTGTCCTTCACTGGAGTGTAGGGTTTCTTCATTAAGTCTCCCTGCATGAGCAAAAACATTCCTAGAAAGTGAAGTTTGGCTTCCACAGGATTAGAATCTAAACCAGAACAAGTCTAGTCAGACACAGGAGCCTTTCACGCAGCAGAGTTGGCTGTTAGTGGTTGTGTGGGTTGTCTCTTTGTGCCTTTTAAGCACCAATTAATCCTACCCATGTTTTCTTCAGTTTTCTTCCTAATTGAGGTATGGGCACTTGGCTGAAAGGAATGTGGTAGACAGGACAGAGAGCCTGGTTATTTTGTGAACTGAGTCATATTGATAACTGCCGTGTTTCTAATGCTAGTTGTCCATGGTTTTGAGGAAATGTAAGACAAATTGGGAAGGATTCTGAAAATTTAAGAGGTATTTTCAAGCCAAGGCCGGGTCTCTAACTATACACTTGAGAGAAGAAGAATCCTCACACAATCTTGCTTTAACCCTGTAAATGCCAGTTTATGGGCAGAAAGTAGAGGGTGGATGAAATCCCTGTATTATCAGCAGAACTCATTCTTTTAAGTTTTTCTGTGTTAGTTGAACAAATCTTTTGGAGTATTTACGGAGTGCTGACCAGTGGTACTTGGTCGTTGAGCAGCCCTGTGAGGAGAGCCCTCGAGTCTCCTTGCTCGTACCTAAAAGCACCAGTTTTGTCCAGGGTGAGTCCTTTACCTCACATAGTAAAATTTTCCAGTGGGTAGTATTCTCCAGAAATATCAAACAGTCCAGTACAAAACCTGTCTGTAATTAATAGGATAGCTCAAGCTTACCTATTGGTATGTAGTAATCTATCTCTCTAGCCCTAGATGGCTGCTGAGGAAGCCTGTTTTAGGTACCCAGGTAAGGAAGGCAGGGTGGGGAAGGGGGGGAGGTGTGCCTTGGAGTTCCTCAGTCTTTCATGCAAATCCTTGATTAGTAGGCAGTGTGACCACGTTTAAGTGTGCTGTGTTTTACTTTCAGTTTTACATGACTAATCTACTTTGGGTCTTTGTGTTTGTACCCTTTAGCAGTGTTGGAGGTGCAAGATGAGCAATGTGAGAGCTCAAGGGGAAATGCAGAAAATTCTCAGGGTTTTCCTAGATAGCTAATCCGTTTTGATTTAACATGCTCTCCAGAAACTGAATGATAATGGTGCAGAGCTGCTCTTTGATACCTTTCCACACAGTTTTTTTCAACTGTCCACTAAGCCTTCCGCAATGCCTTCCATCTCTCTAGAGCTTTACTTTCCCACAGGAGGGCAAAGTATGCATAGTGTCTTCTTCATACTTATTGCAGGTCTACACTTCACCTGGGTGGGATTTAATCTGGTTGAGATTCTGTAGTGTCCAGTGAAGAAATGAAGAAATCTTTTTAGGAGCAAGGACTGCTGCTATCTCTTTTCCATCTGCATAGGTGTGGATGTGCATTGCCACTACAGATTATCACTATTTACATCAAGTAGGGTTGTAAGAGAGCTGCTCTTTGCTTAGTTCTGACACCAATTAGTGGATGTCAGAATTAATACTAACAAAACTTCCTCTTCCCCATTTCACAAGTGGTAGGTACTCTTAAGTTGATTTGAAGATAAAGATTATTCCTTCTGAGCATTTATTGTATTGTAACAACAAATACTGTTCCAATATGAGGATTTCTGTGTGAAATATTTCCTCTTCTGTAGACAATAGAACGTTTCAGAAAAAAATTCAGTGTAATCTCAACTACATATTCTAGAGTCTTGAGTTTTATAGCTGAAAGCACAAAGAGGTGGAGTTGAAGTGGAAATGTGTTTATGTATAAGATTAAGAGAAAAATCTTTCCTAGACCACACAAGATATTTAGCAGGTACCCAGTAGAAACTCCTCTCAAATTAATAAAAACATTATTTGAATGAATGCCTTATAGATAGGAGGTCAGTCAATTTCACTTGTAAACTGAGATGTTCCTGGGTTTATGTATATGTTTGGATGACAGCAAATGGTGGAAGATTAGCAAACTATGTGAAGTGTTCTCTGCTAGTCTCTACAGCAATATCAAAACAGAGTTTGCTTCAGTTTTGAGAGAGACCTAATCTCATGGTATGGCTGAGCCTATAGCTTCTGGAACAAGACTTATTGCCTTTTTAAAATGGGTATTTTTAAAAATAAGTACTGTTTTAAGAAAAACCATCCTTCATGATGGAGCCATGAAAAATAAAAAAAAAAAAAAGCTAAAACATCACCACCATTCCCCCCCCCCAAAAAAAAAAAAAAAAAAAGACAGCCTTAACATGCTAATTTTTGCATTTAGACAGCTGAAGTCCAGTGTTAGTGATACCAGGATGGCAACAGAAGTAATATGGTTTGGACTTCTGCAAAGCTCTATGATGAGAATAGAAACACCTGAAGAACAAAATTCTTGAGGAAACTGGCCTTAAAAATTTAAATTCTTTAAGGTCGATGTATATGTTGGAGGAATTGTGTATTCACAGTATGCAGTGTTGTTGGTATTCTGGCTTTTTAGTTCCAGAATATTTAAAAAACAAAATTTGCATTCACAACTTGCTTCTGGCCCCTATTTCTTTTTAGTATATGTGCCAATTTAATGGTATTTCTAAAATTTTAAGCTCTAGAATTCCACTAAGAATCCTCAAAGTAGTTTTCAATTTGGATCCAGTAAAATGGCTTTGAAGAGTTAAGGCTGAGAATATGATTTTCCATATTCTGTGATCAGCATTGATTTTTGTGATCTAAAATGGATGGTTTATTTCTCAAATACTTAATGTGAGTAATGGAACTGTATTGTTATTATATTTTTTCTTATTGAAAGTCAATAATCTGATAGGGACAGCCAAATGTACTAAGTTGTGCCTCAAAAAAAAAAATCAAACAACCCAGCACAAGTGATGCCAGACTGGAAATCATACTCGCTGTGCTTTCCTTCCCACATCAGTTACGCGGGAAAATCATTAAATCCTGGCTGTCTTCTGAAAAGCGTCAGCTGAGTCCTGATAATTCTATTTGCCAGCAGAACAGACACCTGGTCTGCTGCAAGCTAATTGCATTTTTTCATGAACAGTTGTATCTTGGGAAGGATGTGAGACTGAGAAACAAAAAAAATGGGGCAAAATCTGTGCTCTTCAACAGATGCATACACCTTTAACTCTGATGGGTTTTATGTATGTGTTCTTTTTTTTACACCAGTGTTGTCTGCTTTTTTAAACAGGTTTGTATCCACACAACCCCTCCCTCAGTATTAAAAGCTTTAGCAGTATCTTCATTAAAAGCAGAATGTAATTTGTATTCAATATATACAGACAATGCTAACACTAATGCTTTCGTAGAATCATAGAATGGTTTGGGTTGGAAGGGACCTTAAAGATCATCGAGTTCCAGCCCCACCCTGCCATGGGCAGGGACACCTCCCACTAGAGCAGGTTGCTCAAAGCCCCATCCAGCCTGGCCTTGAACACTTCCAGGGAAGAGGCATCCACAACTTCTCTGGGCAACCTGTTCCAGTGTCTCACCACTGTAAATAAATTCTTTCTAGTATCTAATCTAAATAAATTTTCCTTCTTCCAATTTAAAACTGTTGAACCATGTTCTTCCACTGTACTTTCTGACAAAGAGTTCCAATTTAAAACCGTTGCCTCTTGTTCTTCCACTACACTTCCTGACAGAGTCCCTCTCCAGCTCTCCTATAGGCTCCCTTCAGATATTGAAAGGCCATTACAAGGTCTCCCCGGAGCCTTCTCTTCTCCAGGCTGAACAACCCCAGCTCTCTCAGCCTGTCCTTGTAGGGGAAGTGCTCCATCCTTCTGATCATCTTTGTGGCCCTCTGCTGGACCTGTTCCAACAGGTCCATGTCCTTCCTGTGTTAAGGACTCCAAAGCTTGACACAGTACTCCAGGTGGGGTCTCACGAGTGCAGAGTAGAGGGGCAGAATCACCTCCCGTGACCTTTGTGTTAATATGTATTAATGTAGTGCATTGAATTTGATCCAGTGAAATGTGACAGACCTAGTTTTTTTGGTAGGGCTACACCCTTTGGAGAGTTGGGGAATTAAAATTCATTTATTGATGTAATCTGTTCTTAGTTTGTTGCTCTTCTGGTGGAGAGCTGATGAGACAGCAGATGCAATAGGCTGGATATTCTCCTGGGACTCTTTGGTGTTCTGGGATGGAGTAGACAAGGCTATCTGAGCAGTGGCAAAGTAACTCATATGAAGTGCAGCTGTGCAGTCATGATTTCTGTGAACTTAAACAAACTTCTTGCTGTCCTCCATTTACTAATGGCCTGACTTTCATCTCTCTTTCCCAATAGGTAAAAATAACTAGAGTAACTTAATACTATCTTTCCTGTTTGGTCATAGTCCAAGACACCTCAAAGATCTGGCATACCAGGCAGTCCTTCAGCGCTTTCTAAGTTGGGAAGAGTATCATGGGTTTGATTTTTCCTGAAGACTGACTCTTTATAGTACATGTGAAAAAACTCCTCTGAAGAGACCACATTAGTTGTGAGTGGTAGATGGAGAACTCTTCCTATCTTATGTTGCTGTTGCTTTTCCACTTATATGAAGATTTATTCTTAAGTGTAATGGAATTATGATTAGATAACACCATTTAAGTAAGTGACATGAAGGCTTTCAGAAGTGTTTTTAAAAAAAGCTCTCCACTTAAATTTCTTCCTGTGCCATCTTCCAGTGTGAACTCCTACAAAGCTCTACAACAGTGTTGGAACAGTAAAGATCAGTTAAGAAAAATGTTCTCATTTTTCCGGGTAGGGCTTTGAATGAATGAAGTTGAAAACAGAATAGGTAAGGAATCCATCCAGATGCTGTCAAAGGAATTTAAGTTTGTGATTTTGAGTCAAATTTGGTATGTTTCCTTCAAGAGCTGCTTGGCATCTGCTCTTCAATCTTCTCTCTGCACTGAAAGCAAACAGCAGTCTAAGAAGGGGTCTGGATTCACTTTATTGTATTCTGGGAGACAAACATGACTGTCTCTGATTCTCTGATCCTTGGGTTCACTGTTAATCCAATTGCCTGCTGCCCTCCTGTAAAGTCTGACAAAAGTTCCTCATCATTCAGTGTCTGGTTTTGAAGTTAATTAAACCTTAGGTCTGCTCCCATGTGGAGATGGTTGGCTGGCTGTGACTGCTGCTTTACTCTTTGCAGTTTAGGTAGTGCTTTTCTTCTGTTCTTGTGTAGTTCAGACTGTCCAGAAGTGTTTAACATCATGAAGATTTTCCCCTTACACCTCCTAATCCCTTTTGAGCAAATCATGAAGTCGCTAAGAAGCTGCTTAATGGCACAGTTGTCTCCTCAGAGGAATGTATTTCTTTTCTGCTTAAACAGTGTAGTTTGAGGAGAAGTGTGGGAGAGTGGGCACTCCAAGTGCTTGTGTTGTTTTGAAAATGCTTCTTGGGATCCAGACAAAAAGTAATGTCTGGAATATTTCTGTTTATTGTCTGTGAGAGGCACAGGAAATAAGAAAGGCCAACTAAGTTATAGCAGCCAGCAAGCTCCTCTGAAGCAAAGGAAAATTTAGGAGCGACAGAACTGGGCCTTGCTGCCCACTAGGTCTCTGTTGCACATTTCTCATAAATCTAGTGATAGAACTGGATCAAGGCTCCTTCATTCCAGAAAAGTGGAGGGGGAAATGAAGGCAGAGGTTCAGAGCCTGATTATCAAGTATAACAGGGGGAAACCTCTCCCTGTCTCTGCTGAAGTTCCATAGGTGAGTTCTCAAGTAGGTACCAGAAGAGCAGGCATGTTTGTAGGCAGGATTTTTCCCCATTTTCGCTTAGTAATATAGATTTCCTCTTGCTAGTTAGAGTTGCAGTTGTAGTGGAGGATGCTAAGGACAGATAGTCTAAGTGTGAGGAAATTGATGTAAAATGCTGGATGATTCTGTACTGCCTCGACTATTTGGGAGTCTTCAGTCTTGTCAAAACTTCACTTGCCTTGCTGTAAAGATTAACTGCCTGCTAGGTTTGCAAGTCCCCTCGCCTCAAGGCAAGGTTGTTTGCATTTTCTGCCTTCTGTTTTCTTGGAGCCTAAACTCTTTAGGTTAAATCTTTAAGTTAAACACATGCACGATAAAAAAAAATAAAAAAATATATATATATAAAATTTAAATCTGGGCATTTGGCCATAGTAAACAGAGTAGAGTTGGTGCTTTGAATGTTTAATGACAATAAAATAAACTGTTGCAAAGTACTTTATGCCTCATTTGTAGCAAAGCACCACTTTTATATTCAAATGTTATTTGCATGTGTGTGATGTAAAAATGCTATTTAGACTTGAACATCTTTATTTCTGCTTGCTACTAACCTCTAAATGGTGATTGATTCCTTGGGATTCATTGGTGTCCTTTCTGCTAACCAAACCGTGTACTTGACCTGTCGGAGTGCACTGCTGTGGGTAACGTAGGTGTCTGAGTGTTTGTATTTTTTTTGTATGGGTTTCCTCCAGGGGGAGACTCTGCATGTTGTACTCTTATGTTTCTGTCATGGAATTTATTAATACCAATTCTTTGCTCTTATCCCAAGAAATGTGTATTGACTATGCAGGTGATGCTCATCTCTTAAGGCTGAGAACTCAGGGTTTGCGTAGTGACTGTATGTGTCCAGTGATTCATGATTTAAATTAAAATCTTACTGGCAGTTATCAACCAGTGCTAGATGTAGGAATTGGAAGAAAAGGGCTGTATGGGCAAGATTGCTCTCTATAAAGATGTTCCTGGAAGTACCTTTATACACAGCCTGAGATACATGTATTGGCTGAAACCTGTAGCCTGGTGTCCCATCTTCCACAGTGACCCTTAATGAATCCCAAAGAAAGACTGGTTTAATGAGATCATATGAAGAGTTATTGGACAGAACCTGTAAGCTAGAATTTATATATATATGACTTTTTTAGAGGTATGACTGATATCTGAAGCAGGAATGAGAGATGTGTGGCCGTGCTTTTCTTGTTAGGTCTTCACTGCTCCTTATTTGAAATACTACAGTTTTACTGACTGCACCAGTCAGTAGAAGTGAAAAGCTGCAGTCATATTTTTCTGTTTAAAAATGCAACCTGCAGGTCATGATCATGCATCACTACAGTTATCTGAAAATATTTGTTTCTGACACCTCGTGGTTGAGCCCCAGAGCAGCAGCAGTATGAGAGATTTCATTAGGGATGGTGGATCTGTTTTGCAGCCTTGTTGTGTGACAACGTATTAACCTAGTTGTGTGAACTATTCCTCTCAACGTGAGAAAATTAATTGAAGCTCCATGAATTTGCATTGAATGATAAAGGACCCTTCTAGGGTTCTGGAAATTCAATTTTGTCACATGTATAGTACATCTCATCTTGGATTTATGGACCATAAGAAATAAAGCTTCTTTTTTCCAAGCTTTTTATTTTTCCTGCATAGGCATTTTTATTGTTCATCTGTTTTCAATAACTCTCAATAAGGGATGGGTTTTATAAAACGTTTTTACAGTAAAAGCTTTGAAGCGTATCGTTGCTTGAGTTCATCTAACCCTGAAATAGCTTTTTCTCCAATACTTTGCTCATATCACATGGGATTGCTGTAGCTCCAAGCCCTGGCTTGGGCTTGATGGGTCCGACTGGGACAGTTTTCACTGAGAGTGACTCTGCAAGTTTAAGCCTAATGAAGTTTGCATTCAGAAGGTATGCTTGTTCTTATGGAAGTCTATAATTCAGAATGATGAGACTTATCTTTAAAACTGAGGGTGAACATTTAGTCAGAGATAATCTACCAGCTAGGTATAGCTTGTAAGCCCTTCTAGTTTTAGTTTGTCTTATCCTGGGAAAGGGGTATTTTTCAAATGGAGACGATGTTTTCCTCAGATCAGGTAAAGTACCCTTGAAGTACCCATTTATTGCTGATATAATTGCCTAAACTGAGATCCTCATCAATGTAGAAGCCTTGCATGGAAAGAAATGCTGTTGCTAATGGACATTGCTGCTTCAGCAAAAGTTTCTAAAGTTGATCTGGTCTATGAATTTCAAATAAGTTGTGCAGAATTCCTTTATGGACTTGAAGCCATTCCAGACATTTAAGAAGAATAGGATTGCGGGGGTCTACGTTTCTTCCTTTGTAAGTAGAGAAGATACACAAATGGACCCGTTTACTATCTGTGATTATTGGCTGAATCACACAAAAAGCAGATTTTGTAGCTTGATAACAGCTCTGACTCAAAAGCTGCATAATTTGTGTGTGTCTCTGTTTGTAATTATCTAATCCTGCTTAGGCTTGCTTTTCCTGAATACTGTTTTTTGTATGGTAAGCATTTCCTCTAATATAGGACTAATACAGGACTGAAATTCTTTTCCATCATGAGGAGGGATCCTCCATATCTAAATAAACGTCTGGTACTAATGGCTTAATTTTTTCTGACACTTTGTAGGTCATATTTCTCTTTAGACCTAATGAAGACTGTTGCTCTCTCATGAATGATAGTCTTAGAAGAAGAATGCTAAGTACTCTAAAAAACTTAGGTACATTACTAAAAGCATCTGCTGCTCTTCTCCAAGGAGTCTTCTTGTAACTGGCCTATTTGTTCATGTTTTATGTCTACTGGCACTAAAAGCTCCTGGCAGTTGGCTATCAGATACCCACAGGCATGTCAACATGTCTCTGCTTCAGACATTGGGGAATCTGTGTTAATGCTCTGGATTAAACAGAGCAATTGAGACCCGGAAACACTGACCGTTCACATGCCCTGGTCCTTCCCATCTCAAATTAGCAAACAGCTGTAAAAGGTGATTCAAACTGGAGGAAAGCCATGTCAAGGAAGCTTGTTCTGTGGAAGTGTAAGTAAAGGAAACTTCGGCCTGAGGAGTTTTTTCATCTATACGTGTTGGTTGAATTTTAGGTATACTCTTGATCATGTAATTCTGGAAATACAGAAGCAATTGAATTACTTCTTAGTTAAATGTCAGGTCTTTATTTAAAGCTAAAGTATCTGGTTTACCAGTCAGGCTGGTTTACCAGTCATTGATTGATTCATTGAAAAATTAAATTAAAAAATTTAATTGAATTTAAATTCAATTGGGAAGGTGAGTTTGTGGGAATTGTGAAGGTAAGTTCCAATAACATAGTAGGAAGAGGTAGTTCTCACTTCATACACAAGTCATAAATAGCTAAGAAACATGGAAAATGACAGCATGAGTAGATAAAAGTGTGCTCCTAGTGTGACTTACTCTTCAGAAATTTTTCCAAGCAGGAATTCAGACTTCCTGCCAGGAGAAGATCAAGGTAAATATTTTGCTTGTTTTTAACAGGAAATCATATATGTTCTTTTTGTATTCTACTTAATTTATACTTCTGTTAAAGGGTCCATGTGTCGAGGATTGCTTTTATCATGAGTTTTCTGTTTCTGTTCATATTCTTGCCCACATTATCTGTAGCAGGCACAGGACCCAGAAGCTTAACAGACTGTCTAGCCTGTTTAAGACCTGTACTTGAGCTAAAAACAGTCTATGTTAAGCCCTTATAATAAGTTGTTATTGTTCCCGGGGACTTTTTTATTTGTTTGCACAATTGACCAACACATCAAGTATTTACTGGTAATCACAGCTGCCCCTCCTTTTTAATATGATGTTGCCTGAAGAGAAAATGTTGATAAAGGTAACTACACGAACCCCAGCATTTACAAACATGACAGAGAGCTCTTGCTTATTAGAACATTTTCTGAAGCAGGTCTGTTAGGCAATCATAACAGTTATAGAGAACGTTTAGCATATATTGCAACAGTTTTCACTTCCACAGGTGTTCTTGGGTAGCTTTTAATGTGATTGATTTTGCAGAGCTGCTAAAGGATATGTAGACTGTGAAGTGTTTGTAATACTAATTCTCACAATAACTGGCATATAATAATGCAGTCATGGTTTAGAAAGGCCTGGTTAAAAATTGCAATTGCAATCGCTTTAATGAAACCATTGGAACCTTTAACATGAAAGAATAATAAGTGTATAGATTCTTTATGTTAAAAATAAAATTTGGCAATGGAATGTAAAGAGCCCTTGTCACTTCTTTTGAGTGAGTTTGGAAGCCGTGCGGGGAATGCCTGGCACTGAGCATGTCCTGTAACCCCTTATGAAGTCAGATGGTGGTTGGAACTTTCAGTGTTTCTTTAAGAATTCAAATGTAAGTAGCAGTTTCAAAAATATAGTTGTGTTGTAAGGTACCAAATCAATGCATGTCAGTTGCCAGAGTGGATGCAGTTACATATTATTTTGATGAAAAGAGATTGAAAAGGTAACTTTCTGAGATGGGCCAGCAAGGTAGAGGTGTGGGATCCCGAAGTGGCATAAGCTTTTGTACGATGTGTTTCTCTGTTTTAGTTCAGCTGAGCTCTGTCTTGCCTGCCTGCCACACTACTTCTCTCAACTCCACTCATAGCAGGTTAATAGCGGTCTTTGGTGGAAACACATTCCAGAAGCCTCATCTAAAATGTGGGTGTACAGAAACAGGTGTTTGCTCAAAGTCATCAGGACTCCCATTGTCTCTTGTTTAGGTCGAATGGAAATTACTGGCCTCATCATAGCCATGACCCAGAAAATACAGTTACTATTGGTTTTAAATAGGTGGAGAAAAATAATCTGCTGTTATTAATCTTGATAGTAGAAATTACATTCATAATGCATACCAGTTGTCAAGGTGTCTTTCTGTTTTGAAATCATTGCAGTCATATGAATTTTAACAGCCGTTAGCTTGTTGTATTTTTGTGGAGAATTTTAGCCTCTGTTTTTTAAAAAAGTCTCTCTTTAGAGTAAAATGCATACAAGAATTTAAAATCTGATATGTCAAATAAAATTAAATTTGAAATTGCGTGTTTGCTACTGTGTCCTGTAGAAACCCAATCTTGGCATGAGAACAACTTATAATGCCATACTGCAGCTATTGTATACAGCAGAGAAAATTTTAAAAGGTTTCCAATGCCCATAAATTTTTGTTTGAACACGCAATGTGCTTTAAAGACAGTCCAACTTCACATCTTCCTTGTAAGGTACTTTGAGTGGAAACTGCTCAATTTAATGGGTTCTCATGGCCAAATATACAAAGATACATTGAAGCACTGCAGTGTTTGTTTACCAACATCAGCTATTCTTGAAAACATGGGTTAGACTTAAAGCAAGTAGCTTGACTTGCATAACTTTTCAGTTATTTTAGCTGCAGATATTACTGCTGTTATTGGTTTGTTTGTGTGGGGGTTTTTTTTGTGGCTGATTTGGGGCTTTTTTGTTGTTTTTGTGGGTGCTTAGCTTTTAATTTTTACACCTGCCACTATGAATCTTTGTTGACTAAATTAGAAGTCAAAGTTCATTTTTATGGAGTTTGGCCATAAATCAGCCCTATCAGTCTTTACTCAACCTTGTGTTAAATTTTTTTGGTTTAGGGGTTTTTTTTATGGTGTTTTGGTGGTGGTTTTGTTTTGTGG
>BJBW01001824.1:175078-213834 GCA_004320125.1 Scolopax mira | reverse complement strand
TTGTTTGTTTGGGGCTTCTTGTTTGTTTGGGGCTTCTTGTTTGTTTGGGTTTTTGGGTTTTGTTTTACATTGGCTTGAACAAAGTTTGATAAAGCAAGAGGAGACCTTTGAATGGATATGTCACACAGTTGGTGTCTTACTCTTCCTTTTCTCTCCAAGTGCCATCAAAGAAAACATAATGATTGACAGTTCACAGATAGGAAGATGTAAGGTGTTTGTAATGCTTTTGGTAATCACTGTCATTATGTTGAAAATGCTGCTGCTGTGTTATATTTTCAAGTTTTCTTTTTGTCAAGCTGATTTTTAGTGAAAAATTATATCAAAACCAAACCTATGTCAGTTTTAGTTCCTTAAAGAAAGGAAGCTCTGCCTTAAGTTTTTGTTTAGTGCTTATTTCAGAAAAGGAGTGCATCTTCCAAAGATCAGTGTCTTTTCTGCTGGTCGGTACCTGCAGGGTCACTCTAGCTCTTTGTTGCCTCATCTCCTTTTCCCCTACTACTAGTAGTCCTTGATAACCTGTCTCCTGGGACGAGGCATTAGCCTCTGAGCATGCTAGTCCTACTGCTGTTGTAGTCCAAATTTTCTCAAGTATTGAGGCCAGCCTGGGCAGATCCTGCCTGTCACAGGCCTTTCCAAGGCTTAAGGAAACTGAATTCACACAAGAGTTTGTGTGTTAACCCTTTAGCTCTCTTTCAGAATCCTCTTCGTGCTGGAGTGGAGAGTCCTAAAGATCTCTTTACTATAGGGTAACAATTGTAAAAATCCCAAAACTGTCAAGTGCAATTTTCTGGTAGCCTCGCAGGTTGGGGAGCAGATTGCAGTGAGTTTGAGTGGATAAGTGAGACATTAAGTGCTCAATGGGAAATAATTGATTCTGGTGGTTGGCTTGATTGTCATTGTCTCCAATACTGTGCATTTTTGAAGGCAAGAGATCAAGCACAAGGGTTAAATGTGACCTCAGACAAGAGATGCTATCTTGGCAAAGGTGGGTTTTCTCTATTTGAAATGTAAGACATCTACTGCATTAGCCTTGCCTGTGTAGATTTAATTACATCTTCTGTTACAGCTTCCTGCTGGAGTTAGAAAATGGGGATTGACATGAGACTTAGAGTGAACAAAAGCTTTGCTGATGTGAAGAGTATAATAAGCTATTTTCAAGAGGGAGTTACCACAATGGAGATATTTCTGTTGTTGTTCCCTCAGACACCTGTCTTGACTAACACTTTCATTATTGGCTTTGAACTAGATGAGCTTCTCTAATTTGTGAATAATGATGGGGAACAGCTCTGCTGCAAAAGGAATATACTACACTACAGTGAAAGAACTTTGTAGAGTGGAAAAGTGGATGTGCCATGAAGTCAGTGGTGCAAAATGCTGAACAGTGCAGGGAGGAGACCATTACAGTAAAATTTTTAGTGGGCATCTTGCTGTTTGGAGACAGCTAAGGATTAAGGATCAAGGGTATGTTACTTCAGTCTAAACTGACCATGGATTGTCAGCATGGCGTAGTGTATAGCTGAAGGCAGGAGAAAGAATTTGTGATAAAAGAATGCTAGAACCTCTATTTAGAGGGCCAGAATGGAAATGTTGATTTAAACGAGAACATCTGTAGGAAATTACTATTAGAGTGCTTGGAGAAAAGTGGGAACTCTACCTTCATTGTAGACTTCCTTTAAGACTATTTTGTTCAGAACTGTGAAACTAGAAACGGGTCTTGTCTCCCAGAGGTAGAACAGATGTTCTGGGCGGATGTGCTTACTCTATGAGTACTTCTGAGGAGTCATCCTTGGTTCCTCTACAAATGTTCAGAGGTATATAAATCAGTCATGGGAAAAAAGGCTGAAACTGGAAGTTGTAATGCTAGATCATAGGAATGAAGTTTTAAAATTATCCTCCAAACCTGGCAGCAGGGTTAGGGATTCTATGTTAAAGCAAGAGGTCTTTAAACTGTTACAACGATGCTGGCCTTTCTCTGTATCATGGGGAAAATGTCACTTTCTAGGTAAAAATGCCTAAAAAATTCTGACCATTAGGTTTGCTATTTTGTTATTTTTCTGTAGGCCTTACATTTGTAAGTGTCTAGGGAAATGTGGTGGTGTGGCTACTCTGTGGACAGTTTCTCACAGGAGAAGGAAAATTGGAAGGACCCAGGCCATCTTCCTAATACTGGCTGTATGGCTTTCATTTGCCTGAAGTCAGTGTCAACTATGGTTTGGACTATTCTTGGAAAACATGCGTGGCTTTTGGACTCCTGGGTATAGACTACCCCTTTTAGCCTGATTTTAGGCACCCAGTGGTCTGAAATGTTGCATTCCTGGTAGAACAGGGCTGCTCACAAAGTCAGGACTGGGCTATAGGGAAAGAGCTATTATGAGGCACATCATCGAGCCTCTTTGTCTTTTGGTCTGCCCTGCCATGGGCTTTCCTTCAAAAAATGGCTGTTTAAATGCCAGGACTGTTGCCAAATTCTAGCGTGTAGGCAAAGTCTGACCGAGCAGTCGGTGTTGATGAGAAACCTGATGCACCCTGGAGATTGTGCTCTCCAGAGGGTGTTCTTCCAGTCTGAACAGAGACTGAAAGGGGATGAACAGATGGAGAGCAAACAAGCTCATCTGCAGTCCTGTCAAGTTGTCAGTGAACTGAACCTCTTCCTCCCGCCTGTGCAGAAGTAGTGAAGCACAGTGTGCAAGCACACAGCTCAATCATCCATCAGTTACCAATGCTTTTGTGGATTTTGACAATGCTGTCGTGGAAGTCAGTGTAGTTCAGTGCTCTGTATCAGTGCAGACTTGTTAGATGAAGAGACTGACATGACCACCTACTTTATCCCCTGATTTTTACAACTTTTTTAAAAGAAATAAATCGTTGTGGAAGATAGTGTGTATCTTGACCCTGCATTCCTTTGCAGGGATCCTGTTATATGTCACTTGGCAGTTTGTTTTACCCGCTGTGGTGGGTACTTGATCAACTTGCAGAGAGGCTTTCATTCTCTGCTGCTCTCCTCAGTGAAAATTACAAGATTAACTGCTTTTCTTTGCCAGCAACTGGAGAAAAAGGTTTCCCTGGGCTCTTCCAGAATTTAAATGATGGTTGGGTTGATTCCTGCTGCTGGACTGCAGAAGTAGAAAAAAATTCCAGTCCCCCAGAGCTTGTTGTCTTGTGTGTTGAATGAATCAGGTGAAAATAGAAAGACAGATTTAAGAAAAAAAAAAGTATTAATACTAGTTGGCTTGATAGATATTTGCATACCTACTGGCAGACTGCTGAAGTCACAGACAACATTAGCTGAGAGAGTCAAAAGCTGAGGTAGCTGCAAAGAGATTTCATTAGCTTGAAGGGCATCTTGTGAAAGTGCCAGTGGACATCAGTAAGGGAGTAGCTGGAACTGAAGTTTGTGAAGAAAGAGCCACTTGGTTGGTTTGTTTCAGTGGATCAATGAGCAGGATGGGTACAGTAAACCATGAACAAATCTGAATCAACCAGTCGTACCTCCCTTGTGTAGTGGTAGTGCCTGGGGATAGTTTTCATTGTGTTGACTTTTAAAATGAAGAGTGCAAGCAACGTGAGTTCTTGCCCTAAGAGGCTTTTTCTCTGTGGTGCCTATTCTGGAAAGGGAGACTGCCAAAATGCTTAAGGAAGGTTAGTTTGCACTATTGTAAGCCAGTGGAGGCTGAGACTTACCCCTCTGAAATAGGGATAGTTTCACAGAGTGAAAGGTGAAATATGGAGCTTTACATAATGGATTCCTCAAAAAAGGTTTCTTCAAACAGATATTTCCTAATAACTGTTACGTCCCTTTAAGGTAAGAGAAAATGACAAGGCGTGATAGTATTCCTTTCTGAGAGAGGTGTGCTTTTCTTCAGAGTCAGATGATGAGACAGCTGTGCCAAAAAGGCGTCTGCTGTCTGGTATTGGCAGCCAGAGCTCAGAGAGGGGTCGACCTTTCTGTCTCACTCAGTCCAGTGGACATGTGCTCAGTATCCATCTCTTAATTTGTGTGCCTAAACCACTTTGGCAAAGGATTTTCAATGGTTTTGTATGTTTTAAAATGCTTTAGATATTAAATATGTATCCAGTCATTTGTGAGTGGACTTATTTACCAGAGATGTTTGTCATTAACAGATGACTCTCTGCAGCTTCAGGTTTTATGGTGCTGATTCCTGAAGCTGAATTTTACTACTGTGGCTCAAATTAGACTATTTTTCACTTCAAAGTGAATACACTGTGCTGTATTACAAAGGAAAAGGCCAAGGAGCATCGCGCCTTAAAAAGTAGCCAGTGAGAAAGCTTGCTGTGAGGTGTTCAGTAGCATCTGAAATGGGAATCATGATTTTTAAAGAAGTAATACTGGTGCAGTTGTTGCATTGTATGACTTCTGTTTCTGAAGTGAAAATGGAAACACTATTACATTTCTTCTTGATTGTATGCCTCTGCCTTTGTGCATTTATATACAGAAATAAAGTCCCTCACTGAGTTTTCTGGTCAGCATGGGTATTCAAATAGTATTTATTCTTTGGTATAATTATGAATTACTAGATGTACCATGCTGATATCATGTGTGTTGTACCTAGTAAAATGGTTGCAGAGGGAACCTTCCTAGAAAAGAAATGGTGGTGTTACTGTCCAAAAATCAGCTCAATTATTTTCCTACAGTGACTTCCTTTTGGTAGATTGTGGTTTATTTCAGAGGTGTAGTGTGATCATTACATTAGTACATCTGTTCCACACTGTTGGAAGCATAGGTTTACTTTTTTTTTTTAAAATACTGATTATATCACCCCCCGCTTCTGCTACTCAATTCTTTATATTCCTACTTGTTTTCTGACATAGGCATAGGATAAGTTTCACTTGTATTCTTCACTTCCCCTTCTTGCCTCTACAGACTGTCATTGCTGATGTTTTGAGCAAGTAACATCTAATAAAGCTTGTCATCGCCTTTGTCAAACGGAACAGCAAACACTGAAAAAACAAATGTGGATAATTTAAATATTATTGCCTTCTCTCAGGTACTCTGGTAGTGCATTTAAGGTGAACATGCAATTACTTGGTTTAAAATGCTGCTTGAGCTGACACAGATTTTTGCACCGAGGCACATGCTTTGCAAGAATGTGATCTGCTCTGTTTCTGTTTGCAAGTATTGCTTACTACCCGTGAATGTGGGGCACCAGCTGAAGAGAGGATAACAGTAACACAGACTGCTGCTGCCCTACTGGGACCTGCTCTGGGTACCCAATGTCCTCCTTGGACAGAGTTAGTGGGCTTGATTGTTCCAGCTGGTTTAGGACTGTGATGGTCTTCCTGCTGCTGTAGGGCTTGTAGCTATGTTTAGAAAAATGTTAGCCTTAAATTTCCTTTAATGAAGGTAAGGAGTTCCTGAGGAAATACTTGGACAATGTTTAAGTGAGAAATCACTACTTCAGTATGTTGTATAGTTTTGGAGAAGTCAGCTTTAGTAAATGCGTGCTTGTGTTTCAGTATTAGTACATATTCCACTGGTAATTATTCCCTGATATACGGGCTTACGTTTGCATTTCAGTTCAATTATATTTTGCACTACATACTAAAGAACTAGTAGAAGAGTATCTTGAAACCTTCTGAAGGCCCTTTCAGTGTCAGAGCAGTGGTTTTCACTCGGTAGCATGCTAGAGAATGAGATAAATCAGCAAAACTTCTAACCGGGTTGGACAAGCAGTATTGCTCCTTGTTGTCACAGTACAGATGGTTTCTGAAGACTAAATTTTAAGAGGAGTAAGTCAGGTTCTTGGCATGGCAAGCGGCATTGCTCAAACTGTAATTTTATAGTGGCATTTAGTTGAAACATATGTTAGGAAAAAAAAATTTCTATGAGCAGTTAGCAGCTCTCCTAAGCGTAGTTAGCAAAGGATAAGCTGTCCCTTTAAAAGGATATTGTGGAAATGAACACTGGAGCAAGCTTCCTGCACCTGTGTCTCTTTGACATCAGCTATGTTTTGATCTGATATGCGGCCATGGCCATACCAAGACCAGAGAGATGCAGGTGTTTCCCTCTGGCTCATGTAAACTATATGCTTCCCTGGAAATTAAATGCAGCTTGCTGTTGCCTACAACTACAAAAGTAGATGCGTACTAGTTAAGCAATTGCTTAGGTATGAAAGGTGCCATAGGGCACTAGTCAAGATTTTTCAAAAAGGAGGGAATGGGAGGAAATGCACAAGTGTTGTCAATCACCAGGGCAGAACTTCTCTGCTCCACGCTCTACTTTTGCATACAAATGTCCAGACTTGCTTGGTCTGCTAGTAAAAACTTACTAATGTGATTGTGAATTTTATTAAACTTAGGTGCTAGAAATCATCTGACAGATTGGAGCAAATGCAGAAAGATACAAAAATACATCCCACATGGCTGAATTGTCAGACCTTTCTATTCCTGTCTTGGAAGTTGCATTGAGAATGTTTCTTGTCAGACAGATTGTAGTCAAGGAGTCAGAGTAGTTAGTTCTCAGAAGTGAGTTAGCAGTGATGACTGCTTTCAGCAAAGTGAAGCTAACCAGAGAGACTGAAAGCACTGGAAAAAGTTGAGTTGCATTTTGTTCATGCTGGGATACTTTGGTGTAATGGGTCTGCCATAAACAGACTCCAGAAGAGCAGCCCTTAATTTCATTTGGTTCATCAGGTCACATCTTTCAAAGTCACAAGGAACAAGGTGCTCACCCTTGAATAGAGCCAATTGAGCCATCTCCCTTCATTGCACTATTCGGGTAACGCAGTCAGTTTCCAAATGATGCAAAAACCATTAAACAAATAATTGTGTGGAAGTTTATGCAAGGAGACAACCAGAAGGAACTTGCAGATAGGGCACTTGGACCTTAGCCTGTTGACCACAGACTCTGGTCTGTGTTTTCCATTAGCCTCGGACTGGTTGACAGCCCCATCTGGATTTCTAGTTTTATTCCCATGTTACCAACCCTTTGATTCTTGAGAGCAATTTTTTTGAGATAATGAACTTTTTCTTCTGGAATTGTTGCTGCTACATTGCCATAGGCCATTGTACCACTTTATATGCCTTCTCTACTCCTTCAATTATTACAAATCTTAAAAATGTTTTTTGTTGGATCATTTTAAAAATTACTTTTTTCATGTTTCTTTGGTGTGGTTTTTGCTAGTTTTTACCAGTACTGTTTAATTAAAACATATGTGTTAAAGTGGGATCAAAAAGCAGAGATGATTTACTGAGGTTACACCAAGTGTTTCAGGCTGCTCCCATGACATTGCAGTAAGTGTGGTGGAGATCTGGTGCCATATGACCAGGTATCAATGCGAGCATCGTGTCTTTCTCTGCCTCCTCCTCCCCCTCCTCTTCTGTGCTAGTGACGAGTTGAGTCGGGGAAGAAACTTAGCATTAACAAATGAATGCTACAAGAATCAGTGTGGCACAGAGCAGGTCAGTAGAGAGCTGGAGACCAGCCTGCTGTGGTGTTGCTGGGGCAGGGAATGATGGCCCTGGGGGGTTGAAATGGGGTCCTGGGCTGTGGGCAGGTAGGGGGAAGCCCAAGGGGGGAGAGAGGTGGCATGAACAGACTGGGCTAACAGCGCCTTCCAGGCCATAACTGTAGTAACTTTCTCAGGGTATGCTTTTGGTTCCCAGAAACCATCCAGACAAGAACATCCTGAGCTAGAGATTGTTTGGACTGTTATGGTCAGAGAGACACACACTGTATATACATGTGGCCAATCCCTTTGGCTTCCAGGATCCTGGCAGTTCTACACCTTCGCCAAAGGCTCTTGTGACTTCACAAGCCTAACCTACCTCTCATTACTTTTTCTGGTTTTGTCTTACATGCAAGAAGTCTAGACTGGTTAAAGTGGAACTGTGTGGGCTACTCTGGCTGGGCTAAACTGAGGTGAAGCAGTTGCTGTCCTTGCCCTTCTTCCAGCTGCTTGTCTTGGCTCTGGCTATTGGTGGCTGTCCTGTTGTTTCTGCTCACTTTACTTCTGCTGCAGATGAACTTTCTTCAACGTTTATTTTTTTCTTAATGTGATACTGATACCGAATACTACAAATACGATTTATCATACCTAAGAATAGAATTATTTTCTGTCTGCTGCAGGAGAGAAAGAGGGCTGAAGTATGTCTTTTCACAAAGATATTGGATAAAACACTTTTGAGAGCAACACGATTCTGAAATTCTTACAGAATCACTCAGTTCAGTCTGAGTGTCACAGATATACATCAGAAGGGGGTTATTTTTTTTATTCTCAAAATATAACCAAGCAGTCTTCATGCTGGTGGCATACATGGTACTTAAATTTTTTTTTCATTCTTGCTATTAAAAATAATTACTGAATTATCAGCGGGGTAGATATTAGCTACCTTTTGGTTTTGCCTTAATGTGTCCTTTTCCCACTGAATATCTATAAGGATTATAAATAACAGTGCCCCAGTGAAGGTTGAAGGGCAGGCTAAAAAATGTCCTTTGTCTTTTTGGTGCTAGTCTGTTGGGATACCTTCAGTGTGCTATGCTTAATATAGATGAGGAAATTCTAATGTCTCATAGCTTCATAGCTGATGCTTTTTTTTTTTTTTTTAATTCTGAGAGTTTCCATTTTCTCTGAAAGGAAAGCTTATGTGTAAGACAGCTGAAATAAAGATAATGCTGCAGAAAAAAACCAAAAATTATGAACTGGCATTGAAAGCCACATTATTTCTATGGAGAATTACTATACTAACCTGCTCATATTCTGGGGATGGATGAGCCTCTGTTTCTAGATAAGCATCTATTCCCAGTGTTCAGGCAGTGACTGCAGCAGCAAATTGTAATGTGCACAGACTGTGCTAAGTTAAGACCAGAACATGATTAAGTTATGCAATTCAAACTACAGACAGTTTTCAATAGAAATAATGGAATTATTTCTATGATAATAAAATTGTCTGTTTAAACTATGTTTTAAAAACAATCAGGCAGGTACTTTTTTTTGGGAGGGATCCTGTTTTGTTTGTTTTTGTTTTGTTTGCTTGCTTGGTTGGTTTGGTTTGGATTTTTGTTTGGGTTTGTATTTCTTTTTTTGCTTGCTGATATTGCCAGACTTTCTGTGGTAAGTGCAGTGTTAGTTTCTTTAGATTTCTTTGTCCTTTTTTCTCTGAATTCTATGAAGTTCAAAGTTGATCTCAAGTATACAGTGTGAAGCCTTACTTTGATTCAATTTTCTTTTGTAACCATGTTTTCTTTCATACTCTTAACTGTTTTTAATTCTGTTATATGTGATGATGTTTCTGAATCTGCTGGCATGGGGCTTGTAACTTTGCCAAACTTGATGGCTAGTAGAAAAAATACAGACATATTTCTCAAGTGTGCAGATTTTCTCCTTTTAATTGCCTTTAAGGTACCAGTTTATACCACTGTTTGCCTTTTTCCACAAATCTCTTTTATTTAGTTTTCACAATCCAGAATGTTTCAAAGTCTTTTTCACTTGCATCCCTGAGTCAGGCACTTCCCTTTCCCCCCTCCCCCTCCCTGTATCCATCAATGAAGAAAAGCTGGAAGTGACTGTGCTTATCTAAAGGAGTAAAGTGATCTTTGGTTTTTCTTAGCTGTCAGATTCCTTTGTTCTTCTTTACTTAAAAAAAGGCATCATAGGCTTTCAGATTGGTATTGTCTGTGAAAAATCTTCACATTGCTTTTCACAGTTGCACATTGATACCAGAGCACTGTCTTTCCACGCTGTCTTGATAAAGGCATTTCACTTCCTCACCTCTTTACTCTTGGCTCTGACTTAACCAGCTGTCAACATTCAAACTGGAAATCTGGGGGCTACTGTAAGGTTGGTGATTGTGGTGTTACTGTGTATTATGCCAAAAGACCCACTCTTCCAACTCTGCTGCAGCAGCCACCTCCAACTGAGGGTTCCTTCTGCTTATCTGTACCTGATTTAATAGTCATGCACTTACAGGAAGAATCTGTTCAGTTTGCTTATCCAGCTCGGGACTAAGATGGAGGAAAAAGGAATTACTTTTTAAAATAGATTCAGGAATCATCTGCTACATCTTGTTGCGCCAATTTAGTGTCACACCAGGAAAGTAGGACACTTTTAGTAGAAACTTCTGTGGGAATATTTTCAGCATGGTACCCAAACTTTGTTAGATTTTGGATAACAGCATCAAAAGTAGGCTGTAGGAATGCTGATACCATGGAAAAGTTTTGGAGATCTATATACCGGACTTAAGCATATGCAGAAGCTCTTATACAGGTGGAAAGACTTCTATAAAAATCTAGGCTTCAGTCAAGCTTGATAGATGTCGTACCAGTTGCTTTCACGCTCTGTGTTGGTGCTGTGCTTGTTTTGGTAAAGTGAAGAATTTGCCTTCGCATGTCAACCTTTCCCAAGCGATGCTCTGCAAACTAGTCATGCTGAGAACCAAGTCCACAAAGGGAGCCTAAGAGCAAGAACCAGTGAAAGCTTAGCCAGCCAGGGAAAGGTCTGGTGAAGTTAACAAACAGTAGTGTTCAGTACGATTTCAGCAGAAGAGGTAAAAGTCAGCTATTGAAAATGTGTGGAGAGCAGGGAAGTAGACTGGGACCAAGACTTGCTTTGGATCCTCCTCACAGATGAGCAAGTAGAGTTATGCAGCCATGCTGACTGGGTAGCCTTGCTTTTAGACTTCCTTTTGGATGGAGAAACGAGTCATGACTGGGGACTAACACTGTATTCAAGAAAAGGTTCTGCATGCCCGAGTTACGTCTTTAATTGCTGACTAAAAGTCCCTGCATGAGACTGATGATGTCTTATAAGATGTACGCAGGATAGCTGGGCTTTGATGCCAGAACATTCACAGCTACTTTTGACTGTGAACATAGTGCATCTCTTTATGCAGCACTAATAGGCACTTTGCATTTTAGTGTACACATTGGATGCAGTTCTAATAAATGGAGGAAAGTTGTCATTGAGAATATCATAAATCTTGTGCTTCAAGTGAAATGAGCATTAAAATTGATAGTGCGAGTTTAACATTAACCTTTTGTATTCAAATGCTGGGACTGGTTGTGAAAATCTAACTACAGATTTTAACTGTTAATAGTATTATCATAGAAGACAAACTTATATTTGGTGGTTTTGAGTTTGGACTTCTGGACAACATGTTACTACTTTATAAAACTCAGACCTATACCAAATGCCTGATGCATTCCAGTGAAACAGTGGGTTCTGCACCCACTTCAGAATCTATGTGGGAGTTCAACCTCTCGGGCTACAGCCACCCACTAGCATGTCTCCAATGGTAGTGTGCAAATGAAGGCTACTAATTTATGTTTCATATTGAACTGAATAGCCATTGCCTTTTCTGAATGCGAGGGATTGGAATTCCATTTAAATTTTGGTGGATTTAGGGAGAAACAAATTTGAAGCAGCCATCACTGGAGAACCTGGCAATGAAGTGACATTCTCAAAGATATCATAAAGCCAAAAAAAGGGATTTTGTTTGTTTTGACTCAATTATGTTTATACTTTCTTGTGTTGGTTTAATAATTATTTTCAGCTGTTGGATTAAGATAGTAAAGGTTAGGTAGTGTGTACCAAGGAAGCATTGTTTCTAATGCAACTTTAGAACAGCATATCTTGAGTAAATACGTTTCTTAAAACACCTTGGTGACTGAAAGACAGTATGTAATGAAAAGCCCAATACTGAACGAATATGAGTTTCATAGAAAATTTTGTGATTGGTAGGATGGCCAAAGTTTTATTCCCCTGTTTTTGTGGCAAAGTAGAAGGCTGCAGAGTAGAAACCATTTTTGGAGTAGAGGCTGAGCCATTTCAATGGACGGTAGTATTTTAAGACTCAGTTGTGAGACATGCTAGTCGTGTTAACTAATAAAAAGAGGATGTTAGAGATTTCTCATCTTGTTTTCTCACTTTGAATTCAAGTAAGAAATGTACTTGCATTCTTTTTTTCTCAGGCGGCATTATTTAAATAATATTTACCTCCAAGACTAAATTATTCATGGGCTTTTACCAGTATTTGAAATGTAGAACTTAACACTTGGAGCGGGTGCAAAGTTTGGCTGCAAGTTAGTATTGCCTTCTGGCACACAGACTGCTTAGTAGACCTCAAAGAGGCTTTGCACCAGAGTAGTTTATGACACATTATTACTTTTTTATAAACTCAGCAGTGGTATGTGCTG
Organism: Scolopax mira; assembly: GCA_004320125.1. Classification (NCBI taxonomy): domain Eukaryota; kingdom Metazoa; phylum Chordata; class Aves; order Charadriiformes; family Scolopacidae; genus Scolopax; species Scolopax mira. Next base: position 201,683 of record BJBW01001824.1, on the reverse strand, counting down.
TTCGTCACTTTCTACAGTGAAACGCTTTTATAAGCAGAGATGTACCATCTTCAAAAATGATGGTGATTTTTAGCAGTCCCATTTAGCAGCTGTTGGTTCACAAGCCTCATTACTGAGTGTTGAAATTCTCTAGAAAAGTGATCAATATTATCAACTGTTCCATGACAGAGGTACAGGAGTGAGACAGGTTGCTTGAAAAAATTGAAATATGTGCCCTGCCCCTTTTTAGGCGTTAGATTAGATGAGTCCACTTGAAGACTTCATTAAATAAAGTCTTTAGCCATTCTGAAATCATAGTGAGTTATTTGGTACAAAGATGTCAGTTAAGGCTGTCCCAGTACATCAAATCTGTTTTGAGCTCGGCACAGCAAGTACAAACTGGGTCTACATGGTCAATTTTACTTAAGCTTTAAATTTTTAATCCAGCCTTTCTGAATCAGCTTGCCTTGCTACTAATAAACAACATTCTGCTAAACAATCCTGAAAAATCCAGTCTCAGGCATGCATTATGTCAGCTTTTCAAACGTTTTGTGCTATAGTGGGTAAGCCATTGTGTTTTGCTAGCTGCCGAACTTCCACAGTCAAAGCCTCATTCCTTCATGTATTTTCCCAAAAAGCAACTGAGATGTGAGGAGTGAAGTACTTCCCCGGATTGGCAGTTCCAGCTTCATTTATATTAAGTCAAAGACCAATGTTAGAACTTGTCTTAAGCCATTTGTGAAAAAAATAATCATTTGAGTGGACAAACCCTCTGATTTTTCTCACTTGGTCATTTTTTAGCTTGGTCTTTCAGCAAATCTTTAGCTTTGTTGATTTTGGCCGCTCTGTATGGAGAACCGCCTTTATCTGGGTGGTTCAGAAGTATGATGCATCTATGAGCTTCTCCGATTTTACTCCTGTTGGCTGTGGGGCTCACTCCTAGTATTAAAGCTGCTTCTCGTTTAGTCATTTTGGGTTCAAATCCACCTCTGTAGTAAGCACTAAAGGCAGATCGTGGTAGATCCTGCAGTGCTTGTTTTACTTGTGGCTCCATCAGCTTTATGGCTTTCACTGCGTAGCGACCTGCAAATCCAGCAGCTGCTATGGTCAGCCCCACCACCACCATCGTGCTGGCCATGCTGGCCATCGGAATTCAGCCAAACCTTACTGCCCCCGGTCTCACAGCTTCACTCTGCAAACAGCTTGTTGAACCTTGTTGTGGTTCAGCCCCTTGTGAGGGGCTCAGCTGTGCCCTGCGGTGGGGCCATTGGGGCTGGCTGGAACCAGACCACCCGGTGCCACCCGGCAGCACCCACCACCAACACCTGGGCAACCCACAACAAGTACAAATTCCTAAAAGATACTAAAAATGAGTAAGCTGACTGAATCCCTAGAAGAGATACTTTAGGCATACTCGTTATGTTCTGTTAGCTTTTGCAGGAGGTTTTGTTAGCACACTCGGACACTTGGAAAGGTGAGGAAGGCAGTGGCTGGAAGAATGACAGTGAAGGACAAACTGGCCCATGTGGCCTGAGTTGAAATTTAGCTTAAAACTTACAGAAATGCTGCAGAACTAAGAACTAATTTATGCCATCTTTCAAATTAAGCGATGCTGGAAGTTGGAGTTATGATTTAAAAATAAAAAGTAATGTAAAAAGTCTTGTAGAGAATGCATTATGAAATGTTTTAAGGAATATGGTGCCGAAACAATGTTTCTTAAGAAACATATCTAGAAACTCCTCAATCTTCAGTAGGCTTCCTGTGAACCACTCAGTTTATTTCCTTTCCTTGTGATTGGAGTTTGTGCAGATTATTGTTTGTTTTATCACATCCTGACAAATGCTGTGTGGAATGAAATTTGTAACCTGTGTGCATTATGTTGACATGTGTTTTAATTTGATTTGCAGAAGAAAAAAAAAACACAATTTGAGAACCTTACTCCTAAGATTCTAGGGCAGAAGGAAAACATGGACTTTTAAATTAACCTGTAACCCATGCTGAAAGCAGTTCAATGAGTGACAATGCTTGTAGGTAGATTACTTCAATATTAAATCAGTGGTAGTTTGCTCAGCAGTTGAGAGTTAATAAATGGAAACCAGATAATTTTCATTCGTGGAAAAGTGAAGTTCAGGGAGAATGATTGTCCAAAGTGTGTAGTCCAACTTGTGCTTTTATTTTGGATGAATTAATTGATATATTGTACCTTTAAAGGATGCCATATATCCTCAAAGCCTAAGTATCACAGTGGGCTGCTGATCTCCATGGGAATACTTAGAAACATACTAGGGGTCTGCGGTCTCTGGAGGTGCAGATTGTAAAGGGATACATTTGAGGTTTTGGAGACTTGGACCAGCATAATGTGTCATGGAAACAGGAGAAGGGAAAGAGCTTTTTCTTTCCTCTTGCATGATCTCTGATGCTTTGAGGTTTGGATTGCTTTTTTTTCTGGAACTCTTCCTGATGTAGTTGGCATATATTTGATGAAAAAAAAAAAATCTTGTCTGAAGATATAAAAGAGAAAGTAATGATCATCTGGTAGAAAAGCCATATGCATATGCCCTCTCATGTTGAGAAGTTAAGTTTGACTAATTTATTTGATTTATTTAAGAATTGATGGCTGAAATTTTTCAGACTTCTTGCAATATAATGCTTTTGGACAATTAAAAAGATTAATGGTTCCTATTATTCTGGACTTTACTGCTTTTTGCTATTTTTGCTGAGTTACTATATTTTGGGTTTTCTGTTTTGGCATTTTGGGTAATGTTTCACTTCAGCACAGCAAACAGTGGATTTGGCCCTGCTGTACATTTAACTCCTGAGGTGACTATCACTGCCTGCTGAAGGCAGGTATCACTGGATTAAATTTGAGGTTGAGACTAATGCTGATGTTATTTTCTAGGGTGGCATACATAGAAGTCAGCCTGCTTGATGAGATCTTAGACATGTGGGTGAATGCCTGTACATCAGAATCCAAGAGCAAATGCGAAAAAAAACCAACAACCAACAAACCAGATCAAAACCAAATCAAAACAACAAACAAACAACAACAAAAAACTGCCTCCTAAACAAATAAAAAACCCTAGCAAAACTATTCCAGGGCAGAGTGGAAAGGGACTTGCTGCCAGGACAGACCTTCATCTGTCACATAGGTCAATGCGTAGGGTATCGTTTATCCTAGGACTTGCATCACATAATTCAGGCAGCCTGTGTTTGTTCTGGCTGGATGTGCAGTAACAAGGAGAACAAAATGCAACAGAAAAGGTGGCAGCCGCACAGTCACAATCACCCTCAGTAATAAGGCAGTAATTTTGTATGTGTACTTCTGAAAAAGGTTTTTCAGAGTGGGGCAATCGTAGACTTTACTTTTCAAGGTAATATTAAACGGCATTGCTTCTGTCCTGACTGACTTGTGGTGTCTTCGACACTTCTCAGCAGTGACTGTGACTGGCAGAATTCAAAGTTTGCTTTTTACCGGTTCATGCCGTTTCCTTTCCAGTGTTTATCAAATGCTTCTATTTGGCTAAAATGCCTTGTGTGTGTTTAGTCTTACTTCTGTCCTGCAGGTTTTTAACAGCCTGAAATACACTGATAGAGGTGTTTGGAGAAATACTGCTCTAATCGGTATGCTTTTGAAAAAAAGATTTTTAAGTATCTATACAAGCAGCTGGGAAAAATGCAGCAATTTTAAAATAAGCATTAAGACCACCCAGTTCCACGTACAGCCTTCTAATAATATTTCATTGGATGATCTGTAGCATCTCTTTATTAATATAGGTGTTTGTTCTGGTAGCAAAACTGAAGATGCAATCACTTCTATAAAACAAACAAATGTGACGTTTTAGTCAGTATAGCCATCTGTGATAAAAATAAATGGAACACATTATTTTAACTGTCATGACTGGAAAAGAGACCAGATAGATTTAATAGGTCTATTGAGTGCAAAGACATCTACGACTAAAAAAAATTTCTTGGGCTACAAAGAGCTGGAGGCAGAGACAGCGTTCAGGGGAAGTATCTGTTACGTGCTTGCCTTATTCTAATTTTCTTTCCAGCAGGATCAAAATAAAATGTGTAGGAAATAGCGTACTAGGTTAGATTGCTGGAGTCTTGTTCCTATGACCATTGTAAGGCTTTGGCACTAGTGTATGGAAAAAAATATCCATACTCTTGCTTCTTCAGAAGCAGGTCAGAGACATGATTTGAATTGCAACTGTGTAGCTGTGTGATTCTTTGCAGGTGTGGTGAAGTCCATGCTACCTTCACTCCTGGTGTGAATTATGTTGTATTGTAGGAAAATAGCTTTCTTCCACCATATCTATCTATTACCATAGTGCAGTTTGCTTTCTTTTGGATTGCAGCTTCTAGCTTCGAAATAAAAAACTGTTGGATATATGAAGGAAACTCTAGACAAAAGCTAGAGAAACTTTTGGCAGGCCTTTTATTTGTTTAAGCAGAGGATCAAATACAGTCATTACTTCTGTAGTCATTGCAGTCTTGCCCTCTGTTTGAGCCTTCTAGTTATCATTGTTCTAGAACCCCTGTCAGGTTAAATTTAATTGCTATGACTTTCTCAGAACAGTTTTTGAATTAGTAGAGAGATGAACTGATCTCTGAAGACTGGTGTTATGCTACACATCAATTTTCCTATAGCATTAGGGAAATCGTCCGTCTTTGAATTTACATGGCATATTAGGCACGTAGTGCCCTGAGAAAAGCACTCCAGAAGAACCCTGCCTCTGATGAGTTCAGGTGAATGTGAATTCGTGCCACTTGCTGAATGTTTGTCAGCACCAGTCCTGTTACTAAACCATAATTTGCCTCTTTCCTTTGCCTTGCAACACAATTCCTGAAAGTAGTATGCAGGCACCAAACACACAACATGGCAAAAGGCTTCTCTATCAAGTGAGGTGTTTTCTGACTTGAGGACTAGGTGGTGTCTCTTCTAACGTGGAACTTATGCTTAAAACATTGATATGGAAATGTTTCCTACAGTTTCAGACCCTTCTTGCTGTGGTTTTCAGAGAATGAACCCTGGATGATAGGCCTGCTTTCTTTCACGTCATTTTAGTTTTGGGTATTTAACTTAGTGTACGTTAAGGATCATAGAAAGTGGCTACTGCTCTTGCTGTTATTCATTACTAGTGCAGCTGTCTGCAGATCTTTCTTAAAGACCTTGATTAAGATAAGCTGTCTAAGGGGAAAAAAAGCAACATTTTGGGAGCTTTTTTGCAGCTATTTTTGGTATGCATTTGTTGCATACATAAGTTTGTGGTGACTTCCATAGTGAGATCTAGTATTTTGCTATTAAGTTACTATTATTAAAGGTAAAAAATTAGGGTGTGTTAAAAATGGCATAGTCAGTTGGAAAGATATTTGTGTAGTGAATTTTCTTACAGCTGCTGAAATGATGATTAACACAGCTTACTGGTCTATAAAACACTGTTCTCACGGAGGTATCTGAATTATAAAACTATGGTGTTGCTAAAGTGGAAAGGGACCTTGATCATCTGATTCAACCTCAGTACCCAAGCAGAGTCAACTGAAGCTGGCTGCTCATGGTAATGTCCATTTGGGTCTTGAGTATCTCCAAGGAGGCAGACACTACAGCCTCTCTGTGCAACCTCTTGCAGTGGCTGACCATCACTACAGTAAAATAAATAAGTACATATATCTTATGTTTAAATGTAATTACTTATATTTTGGTTTGTGCCCGTTACCTCTTATCCTGTCACTGGACACCACTGAAAAGAGCCTGGCTCCCTTTTCTTCGCACTCTTTCTTTAGGTAGTTACATACATTGGTACGATCTCTCCAAGACTTCTCTTCCCCAGGCTGAACAGTCCCAGCTCTGAGAGTTTTTTCTCGTAGGAGAGATGCTTCAGTCCCTTTATCTTTGTGGCCCTTCTCTGGAATTTCTTCGGTATGTCCCTACCTATTCTGTACTGGGAAGCCCAGAACTAAGCCCATCACTCTAGATGCGTTTTGCCAGTGCTGAGCATAGGAGGGGAAGCCTGCTGGCAACATTCCTCCTAATGCTGCCCATGGTGCTGTTGTGACCTTCTTTGCCACAAGGGCCCATCACTAGCTTATGTTCAACTTGATGTCCACCTAGATTGCCAGGTGTCTTTCTGTCAAGACACTTTCTAGTTGCTCAGTCCTCAGCATGCTTTGGTGCAAGGGGTTATTTCTCCCCAGATGCAGGATTTGGCATTTCCTTCTATTGAGCTTACTTCCTGAGGTTCTTAGGGGTTTTTTAGCCTATTTTTCTTAGCCCAATGAGATCCCTCTGAATGACAGCAGCCTCTTGTTTTATTATTCATTCCTCCATGTTTTTATCCTCTAGAAACTTGCTGAGGGGTGCACTCTCTCCCGTTATCAAACCCAAATTGTTTGGAGAATGCTTAGATAATCGTATGTGTTGGCTCTTGCATGTGTACATGAGTCTGCAATAGACAAATCTGGCCTATTAGAAACAAATGGCTTTGTTTTTCACTAAAGAAATAGATGTAGTGTCTGCTAGACTATTTAAAACACATTGAAAATTTACTGGAAGGTGTCTCCTGCTTCCATCCCCACCCAAATGGAAAGTTTCGGAATGGACAGTGAGCAATAAGGCTTGTTTTGGGGCTGTATACACTAAGAGAGGAGCCTGACTCATAAAATCTTTAAAATATAATTGCAGGAAGAACTGGTATCCAACCAAAGCAGTAAAAGTTATGGATACTTTTTTATTAATTTCCAGCTTTAAATTCTCACAAGGGGTTGAAATGTCTTAAAGTTCAAGTAGATTTAAATGGTTAAATATCTAGACTGGTATCTGGCATTTCAGTTTCTATAGAAGTATGCCATTGTAAATACTATCTTGCTGTTCATTAGACTGGAAATCAGCACCTACAGTGAGTAAAATATTTCTGTTGTGCTCTTGGAGACTTGCTTGTATGTGGTGTAAATAGAAATATTATTGATGATAATGCAGGAGGAACGTAGCCACAGGAGGCATTCACTTTGCACAAACAACCTATGCCACAGATGACCAGCTGACAACTTTGCTGTTGTTTGGTATCACTGACTTCCTTTCCTCCAAAAAGATTTTTTTTTTAATTATTTTTTAGAGGAAATCCTGTTTATTTGCTCTGAGGAAATAATTTTTTTCAGACAGTTCTTTTTTTCTTTTTTTTTGGTTGTTTTTACTTTCTATTAATCTGTTAAGGAGTGCCCATACTCCTTGGAAGTTTGTTTTCTGCTTCTGCAGTTGCAATCCTTGGTACATGAGGAGTTGCTGGTAGTGGCAATACCATCTAAATACCTTTCTTGTTGTTAATGATTTGGTTATCAGCTATTGCAGGTGTTCTGAGTTCTCTCTGGTCTCTTCCTAGGAAAGAGCATTTTACATCTATCCTTCTCTTTTCTCATCTGCTTTTCTTTTACCACAATCCTAGCTGCCTTAGCTGGAGAGCTATTTTGGGGTAGTCATTTCTATAAAGACCACAGCCTATTACTCCAACTCATGTCACAGCTTGAGAGCAATTGAAGTGATATTCTAGAGGCACTGCTTCTTGGTTTTGCTTAACTTTTTAAAGGAATGTAAAAAGCAGTTAGTGAATCACTGAAAATACACTTTTTTTTTCCTCTTCACCCCACCCAACTACTAGCTGTAGCCATCTTTTTTACTTCCTTCTGGCCTTTTTAATATCCTTTCACTCCACAATCATCTCTCAAATCTGAGCATGTTAACTTAAGCAACTTTATGTGGAGAATGGTCCTCTAGGGCTGGCTGACAGATTAAGTGGCAGTACCTTGGTTGTGAAGCAACCTACGTTTGCACATTCTCCAGTTGTTTCCCATTAAAACTTAAATCCTTGTTCTGTTGTGGCACCTTTAAAAAGCAGACCTCCTCCTTACATCTAAATGTTATGAAAACCAGGCACACTGTAGCCCAGACCCCCAAGGAATGCTTGATTGAAATAACAGATCAGAGAAGTCTGTAACTAACATTCCTGTGATTATAAGTTTATTCAAGTGACAGAAATATGGTGTCAGCTAGCTTTCTGCATACAGCCTAATTTTGGTCCAAAAACTAACATAGTTTTTAAAGGCTTCATGGATGCAGTGTTTGTGAGGGTAGATAACTTAAAATGTAACTGTATTCATTACTTTATCTCTCTCTGCAATTGTCTCACTCACTGCTGATTGAGTGGTTGGTCTGGTGTGGAGCGGAGTGTATTCCATGCTTGTAGTTACTGAGATTGAGTAATTTATCTTTCCCTTCCCTCGCTCTACTCTTTCTTAGATCCTCACAGGTAAACAAAGATACAGCTTTGGGCTTGCACCCTCTACTCTTCTGTGGTACCTTTCTGAGTTAATTTTTTCTTTGTATTTGGATTTCTTCTGCTGGTAATTTGTACCTGGTTTAACATCCCAAAAATAGGTAGGAAATGCAAGAAAATATTTTAAGAAAGAAAATAAAAGAAGAAATGTACATTGGTTATGATTTACAGTTAAAATACAAAAAGTGAAGAAGAGCAACTATAGGACTTAGGTTTTTAAAATGGTGTATTATATCAAGCAGTGAGCATGGTGTAGGAGGAAACAACAGATACCTCGCTTTTATTTTTATGTGACAAAGTGACTTGAATACATGCTGTGAATACATAAACCAGAAATTTAAATAAATTTAAACTCATTTAACACATTTTGAATTTAACCTTTCATGCTGATGAGGGTCAGCATCTATTTGTCCTGATCTGTATTAGAGGTATTTGAATGAGAAAACTGATCATGTAAGTTGTACTAATGTTGTTAATCACAAACTTTTAATTTACAATAGAGCTGAGCAAATGCATAATGAGAGCCCTCGTGACACAAAAGGCTGATTGCAGCCTTAGTACAAGTGAAGATGCATGTGCTATAAATTATAATACAGTTTAACTCCTACCCCACTATGTACAAAATTAACATCAGCTGCTTTAAACTTAGTTTAAAGCTTCCTGGAATTCTTCCAGGTTCTGATATGGAAGGTCTTTCTGTTTCACTGTTGATACTCATGTTTGCTCTCTCTCCCCCTCCCACTCTCTCCACCTCTTTCTCCCTTTGCAGGCAAGGGCAGCTCAAGCATCTCATCCGACGTGAGTTCAAGTACGGATCACACGCCCACCAAAGCCCAGAAGAATGCAGCTACCAGTGAAGGTAGGCAGCTGGTAATCATTACTCAGGTCAGGCCCCCCAGCATAATCCTAGCTATTTTCAGTAAAAGGAACCCCTCCTCCTCATTCCTTCTATGTATAGTACCATCGTCGTACTAGAAATTAAAAAACTTCTATTTCCTGTTTGCAGTAGTAGTTTCTGATTTAAGCTTGTGACAAAGCTTTTAAGATTCTTTTGCAGTTCAGAAATGTAGAGGGTTTTGAGTAATTTTGCATCTTACTTTTTTAGCAAAGGCTTTTATGCTGAAGATACGATGCGATCAGATTTTGAATTTATTTCTGAAGAATATGCTTAATAGAAGATTTTTTGGCATATGTTCTAGGTTAAATCTCAGCCTCTTATTCTCATACTGTAAATACCATGAAAATGTGAGTTGTTTGTGCCAAGTTTTCAAAAGTGTAGCTATGAACATGATGAGCTGACAAGACTTAATGAGATCAACGTGTCTCACCTGCAGTTATTGGAGTATGGGATCATCTGGGACAAGATTTTTAATGTCAGGGGAAGGAGATGTTTTATGTGCCAGTATTAACACAATGTAGTACTAACTGGCCTATGAACAGAGAAATGCTGATCCTTTCCTGCTGTCTTATATATGAATAGATGTACTTAGTTAAATGAAAGTATATTTGCCTGTATTTTACAAGAGTGTCTTCAAGGGCTTGAGAGGAAATCATTTGATCTATATGTAGTTCAATGATATAAGCTGAAAAAAATTTTTTTTTTAAATAATATATTTATGTGCCTTAACTAGTATTTCTGCTCAGCGCTGTCATAAAATGGTTGTACTCTGTAATTGTCAACTAATAGTTCTGATTTCTTAAACTTCTGTCATTGCAAATTAGGTTACAAGCTCTTGGTCTGGCTTTATTTCTTATGGTTAAAAGAAGTCATAGGCTTTGAATAGCTCTAGTTTGGCAAATCTGACTATGACTTTAGAATCTGTAGAGTAAAAGCAGTTCATGTAAGTAATAAATGACTGTATAAATCCCAAGAGTTTATTGTTAGGCATGCATAAACCCAAATCAAGAATGAAGATCTGGCACCTGTGAATCATCAAAAACTGGTTAAGAATCTCTGCTTTTTAGTTTGGGCAAAAAATTCAACAATAAATGAATACATGGTAAATAATATTAAGTTGAATAGTAGACCATGTTTCTGTAAACCTTAGATTCAAAAGTTTTTAAATACCCGAAGGAGATGAATTGCCAAGACATGAAATAAATTTAGGAAATGTATAAAAGCATTTTAACTTTTCTGTATGACAGCCAAGGGGAAAAAAAAACAATGCAAAAACCCAACAAACCACAAAGGAACATTGGAAACTCTGAAGTCAGTTCTTAACAATTGCTGTAAATTTCTGTTTTACTTCAGTTAGTAAAGCATGGGTTTTTTTCCTTATTTTCAAATCAGATAATGCAAAATAATCCTTTACTAATGTCTAAGATTTATGTTCTTAATTTAGCCCATTATAGAGCCAATGAATACCAATGTTGACCCTGAAATCTTCACCACTGGTTTGCAGCTGATTGATTCATTAGTGAGGGATGCTTAAATGCAGGCCAGCAGATGCTGTAGTAAAGATAGTTTCTTTTTTCTTTTTTTATGAGCTCTTGTGCAGATTCAGAAAGAGTTCAGAGCAGTGAAGTTGTATATCCTAAACTTAGAGGCAATTTCATATGTGAGGCTAGTTTTCCTGTGCCCTAGAAGAATGTGATTTGACAAACACATACTTTAACAACAGCAGAAGTGGTTTCTTCCTCAGCCTGTGCTACTACTACTTTCCTACCAAGTTTTTCTGCTGAGGAGTTACTAATGTGTGTCAGTTTAATATAAATTGCCTTAATATGGGTTGCTGTATAATCTGGCAGTTATTTTGCATGTCATAACCAGGGATCATAAGAGTTCTGGGAAGGCAAGTGAGGGCAGAGACACAAAAGTGGTGTTGGGGAAAAAACAGACTGTTTTTTTTTCAGACTGAAACAAGTGCTGTTACTGGAAGGCACATTTATCAACAGGTGTGTGTCTGGATTTTTTTACTATTGATGCCTCTTTCCCTATGTACAGTAGACTTATCCAGTAGGAGGGTTCATCTGAGCATAAAGACTCATTATCTTCTACAGGATGTGTAAAGTTCCGTGCTTACAAGACTGAATGCTTTTATACTGTTTGGTTAGAGTAGTGTCTAGGGACCAGATAAGAAAAGGAGCCTGATTGTGTTAGATGCTGTACGAGCAATGGCAGTTATGTCTTTTCATTGGGCTGATTTTATAGCATTTATAGCATTTTATAACCGTTAATTAAATTTACCTTTGTAGTACTCCATACTCTACAATTTGCTTGCCATCATTAAAGTAGTACCTGCCCACCCTAGTGATTGACAAATGTATTTTGCTTGTCACCATGAGAATGGTTTATTGCAGGGAGAGAAAGCTCTAATTCTGCCCTTTGTATTGTAAATTCATAGCCCTGTATTCTAAATCCATAGCAGCGTATGCTGGGCTATGAATGAGCCACGTGTTGTGTGTGGTGAGATCTATGCACCCTCTAGGTTTGGAGTGGGAAGGACTATGAAAGATTACAGGTGAACTTTTCTTTGCTTTCATTGACTGTGAAATGATCTTAATTGAACATGTCACAGACAGCTTTTTTTTGTGCCCATAGAATTTCTGTTGATAGCTGTGTCCCCAGCTCTATGAAGAACATAGAATTTGTGTCTGAGGCTGAAGGCCTTTCATGGTTCCTGTTTTCCGGCTTTGCAAACAGACCTAATTCTTTCCGGTTCAGCACAGCACGTCTTCTCTTCTGTTTCTGTAACAGTTGGCACAACACTTGTTAAATCTGAATCAGTGAAATGCATTGAAACAGCTAGAAAGGAAATCTGTGGGCCTGATCCCTTCAAGCTCTGGGGTGCTCTACAGCAGAGCAGCAGTCATTTAAAGTACTACTTAGGCAGGTATGGATTCCCAGGGACTGCAAAATGGTGTAAAGAAGAAATCCTACTTGAACGAGTGAACCATCTCAGGAAGCATCTGACAGAAGGTGTTATCTTGGCATCAATCTGAACCACACTCTTCATTTTGTCTACTGCAACCATTATATTTGTCAAGTTTCCATGCTGTGATGTTTCTCTATGTATGGTTTGGGCTGGACTGGGCACTGAAAATGAATGTCAGATGCTCTCCATGATCTGTCTCTCCAAGGAGAGAAGGGCCAGAGAAAAAGAGACTTATGAGTTTAGCAGGAACTTAGTGCCTTTAATGAAATACTACTAATAAAAAGGAAATAATGAAATATAATTTGTACAAAGCCATATCAAGCTCCTAGGATGATGATCACGTCACTGACGTGCACTGGGGAAGTCCCAGACTGGACTCAGCAATGGATGGGAACTGGACTCCAGAGCTGGAGTCAGGAGCGGACAGATCAGGATCAAAGGCAGATGGACAGACAGGGTTCTTCTCTGATGTCAGCCATTGAAGAAGGAGGGGATGACCCTTTGATCCCTCAGCTTTTGTGCTGAGTATGGAGCAGATGGGAAGGAATACCCCCCCATCCATTTTGGCTCACCTCTCCTGTCCACTTCTCCCTGCAGGTGTGACCCCTCTATACTTTTCCAACTCTCCAATGGGGTAAATAACAAAGTTAGCTGGCCTTGGCTGTTATAACAATGAGTATAAGCAAGAGCCTTTCTGCATGCCATTCCTTGGCATAATTACAAAATATGCCAAAAAATGCTTTTTGTGTCTGAGAGCAAAGAGCATCTCCACAATACACTGTTAATTTCAGAGATCAGTTAGTTAGAAGAGGCTTACCTGCAAAGTAAAATTATGAAGCAGAAAACTGGTTCTATTTTACCTCAAACCAGGACACACTATAGGATGGGTACAAGAAATGAGTAACGAGCTGCTTGAAATGGCTTATGTGGTATTTCAGTCTAGATGTGCTGTTATGGCAACATCAGTTAAATCTCTTGACAGGAGTGGGAGCTGCACTTATAGCCAAAGTATGGTACCCTCCCTCACATGGTAAATTATGAGCATCTGTAGAGTTGTGGAAGGAGATCTTATGTTTCAAAGAGGCAAAATGCTTATCATGCAGTAAATGTACCTGGGTGAACTGTGTGTTCCGTACCAATGAAGAACAGACAGTATGTGTTAGGATCCTTAGCCACGGATCCTTAGCCAAGGGTGTTAACTCACTCAGTGATGCACTGGAGAGCTGACTACTGCCCTACATCCCTCTGTGGAGGAATGCAGACATTAGCTGGCAAGACCACTCGTCTTCCTAAATTCAAATTTGAGATACCAGTGATGCACGAGGGACGCAATGATGAGGCTGTAGTGGTGCAGAAACTGAAGTCCAGTCTGCAGTTAAGTCACTCTCATTGTGGTTTTTGCTTTCTGTAGTTCAGTGATGGGCAGGTGGCAAAAAACTGGATGTTTGTCTCTGTAAATCACAGAGTATGCTGTAAGGACTGTTTGTTTGGCTACAGCTTAGCTCAGCTCAGAAGGAAGACTGTGGGTGTTCAGGGACACTCTTGTGTGTGTCCTCCACCCAGTGATTCCTCCATACTGTCTCCTCTTCTGAGGGTACAATCTTTAGCTTTGAATATACACTGCCTTTTACTTCTGTTCTAGTCTCAGACATTGTCTGCAATTCTTTAGTCCATCAATCAACTACAGTTAGAAACTTGAGAACGCATGAGTTTTTGCTACCCCCCATTGCTCTTCTGGCAAACGAAAGACTAAATGGATTTTTGTGGGCTATTTAAATGCAATTTGCTAGACACAGTCTCAGCTGGAATATTATTGTCTAAAACTTGATGTAGAAGATTAGACTGCATGTTCTTGTATGGACTTACCTTGACCAGGGAACTTTTTTCTAACTCTTAGGGTGGAATGTTATGTCCAGATTGGATGCTCCATGTTAACTTGACTGTGTTTCAAATAAAAAATCAATAGTGTTTGCACTTCATGTGTATGGCTGTTAAATGGGAATCTAAAGGCAGCTTTAAATTGAGAGCTCTTGTATGAGCTCCATGTATGAGTTCTAATTTATTTTTCAGTTTTTATAAAATCCAATTGAAGGATTAGGCTTGAAGCAAAACACTGTTTTAGCAGAGGGACTCAATGCTGAAATACCCCTGAATATATCCTGTTAAATGTTTATATTTTGAATTTTGCAGAAATGCAGTGAAATTTGCTGTTGTATTCTGCAGAATTTAAAATTGTATCTGCTTTTAGCGATATTGACTTTTAGGAATCCTCAAAAAGTAAGTATTTACCTTTGCTTGTTTTTCCTTCTGCAGTACTCTGAGAATTCTAGAGTCTGGCTTCCTCATATGATGTTCGTGTACTTTAAACATAACTTTAAAAAGACTGTATTTGGAAAACAGATTAATTCAGAAAACACAACTTTTTACACAGTAGCACTGTGATGTGTGTTTAGTGTGGAGATCAAATGCTTTATAGGCAGTATTGGTGTCTAAGATTGATAAACGCTTTTGTCCCTTTGATACACAGAGGTATAGAAAATTAGTGAGATCTTGACTTTCTATACAGAAAAAATATTTGCAGAAAAATTTGAGCTCTGTACCAGAAAATGTTTATCACTCTTCTATATAGGAATACATTAAATGCCATTTATTGAACACAGATTTATTTGGATTGTTTGCCTTTCATTTCACTTCACAAGTGAGGGAACAAAGTATGTATTATAGGATATTTTCAGGGAGGGTGTCATGCTCTTAATTTATCTTGACTTGAGAATCACATTGTCTCACAAAGCTGGTTGTCTTTTGGATCTCCAAGTAATTCTTAATTTATTCAGTGATTTAAGAGGAGGGTGCCTTGTGCTGTGTCAAATGATGGACACTATGAAAAAATTTGAAAGGTGGAACAGTTCTTTTTGATATTGAATGCTTTTGGTATTTAAAATGCTTCCTGGTGGAGAACCACCTCAGACCTGAGTTTCAGGTGAGTGCAACTGTCATTTCAAAAGAAGATAAAAATCTCAAAGAACTAGTTTACAAATGAGGAACCATTCTGTGTATTATGGCTCACATAATGGGGTACGTAGCTATGTTTAATATACTTGAGTTCCACTGAAGCTTTTGAGCAATTTGTGTATCCTCTCAGGGCATTGAGCTCATTGAGTGTTGTGGCAAAAGACTTGCTGAACAGAAGTGCTGTTTCCCACCCAGTTTTTCTTGAAGATCTTTTGATCCCTTCATATGCCAGATAAGTGTTCAGAAATCTTTTCCCTCTTTAGTTCTTTAATATTTTTCCTTTCATTTTCTCTTTAACATTAGAAGCTTTCTAACCCAACATCAGAATGCAAACCTATATATGTTCTTTCTGGATGCATGCAAGCATATGCATGATCCCTAATTATTTTGATGGCAATTCTCTCGCTGTCTATCTCTGTGCTCAGATGATTCCAGGATCTCTTACGGGGAATTTGAGCTCTTGGTTCTGCTGTTGAAATGCTGTCTAAGCAGACTTTCTCTGCAACAAGCCATGTCTGAATTCAATATCAATGCCTGATTTGCCCCTGCTTACTTCGAACTGGGCTAAGATTCAGTTGGCTTTGAGTGAACTGTGGCTGTTTTGAGTTGGTAGTGAAACTGGAGACCAGGTAGGTTTCCTAGGGTTTTGTGTTACTTTTCTAGCAGTGGAGTTTTCTAGAAAAGTGAAATGTTGCATTACTGAATGTGCCAAAACAGAATCATTTGAAGCCAAAAAATTGGGGAAGAATAAGAAGAGGGTGGGAGGCGTGACAGTTAATAAATCCAAAGCTATAAACACTTTGTCAGAATAAACAGAGCTCACTATTTAGATTCTTTTAACCAACATATCCAAATGCATACACAAATATAATCACCTCAAGCAGGGTGTGGAGGTACAAAATAGTATAGAGATTGTTCTTAGGCACTACTTTTTGTGTTTAACCACATCTTGTTATGCTTTTGCTATCTAATAGGCAGTGTTCCTGCAAAGCTGTTCTGCTAATTATAACAATACCGTTGCAATCAGCATTTAAATCAGAGTTCAAGTACGAGGCAAAAGTAGTTGGGACATTGGCAAGGTTAAAGCTGCAAATTGAAACCTTACGTTATTCTGGCTAATTTGTACTGAAATGCTATAGCCAAATGTTTAAAACTTGCCCAAATGATACTAAGAACAAATTGGAAAGGTACATAAAACTGCAGTCTTACTTGATCTGCTGCCTGAAATGTGAGACCCACCAGAGCAAGTTCACTTACAGTACAGCTAAAGAGAAATGATCCCAATTTAAAAACCTGGCATTAGCTTTTACAAAGTAAGGTCTGATGCTTAGTAGGAGTGATTACAGTTTATTCAATTACCTGTAAATCTGATTTTAAGGAATCCAAGATCCCAAATGTAATTCTTTCTGTAAAATGCTGTACCAAACTACTTAAATACTGTTATCACAGGGAAGTTCTAACACTAAACTGCTCTTTGTCTGCTATTGCCTATGCTAGATATTTGAAACAGTTTCCTTCTCTGAAAAGTGAAGAGTCACGTTGAAGTGTCTGATGATTGCCCAATATTTGCTGGTCTAAAACGCATCTTTCTTGAATGCTAGAATATCTCTTAAAACTGCTTGAAGAATATATACAACCTGATAATGCGTATTTAAATATGTCGGGCTTATCCTTTTAACAGAATTTATGAACTGAAACTAGCAAGTTCCTCCAGATTCATTCTAGTACTTGATTGAAATAATGAAATAAAATTGGAAAAGCAAGTTTTTGCCTTCAACTTGACAATCCCGATTATGATGCTGTAGTTTAGATATATTGCACAAAATATCCTGCCTTATTTTCCTATATCTTATCTTTTTGTGTAATCTTGTTAAATGACGATAATTTTTAAGACTGATAATTGCCAACAGCGCCAAAACTGGCAACGAGCTTGAGAATTACCTGCTTAGGGTTGCTGAGTCATTCTGTTCTTTTCTCTTCTGGCTGTTGCACCGTAGTGCCTGCTACTGTGTTTTCCTCAAGTTACTGAAGTTTGGCATCTCCTTATTTCTGCCAGCATTTGTCAGATTTCTCTTGGGAAGTATGCACTGAGATTGGCTGATGAAAATGGCAGTTCCAGAAAGGGTAATGGTAACTCTTATGTTCTTGTTAATTCTGACTCCTGGATCATCATTGGTTTAGGCAGTTACAGTAGACTAGGCTGGAAGCATAAGCAGAAGTTATGAGCAGGAGTATAATCTGGTTATTAGCCATCTATATATTCCTCTAGCTTTAATCAGCCATGTTCCAACGTATAACGTGTGGTATGGTGGTGTGCCTTGTTCAGCAACTGTCCATTGTGATATTTTCTTTCGTATTTAAGGCTAGTTTTCATCTTGAACTGGGATGATGGATCGGGTATAATTGAACCTCAAAATATAATTTCTGTTTTAATGGTTTAAATAAAAGATTTTTTTTTTTTTTTTTCTGATACAGGAAAACAAGTGCCCGTAGCAGCCTACCAGCTATACTGAGCTGGGAGATTTCTATTCACCTATTGCCTCTTGCATGTGCATAGGCTTACCAGAAGGTGGATAGGTTTTCTTTAAAGATGCATTGTAAATGCTTCTTTGTAAGATTTGGTATTCAATTTAAATTAACTAGTTGGAGTTCTCTTCCAACAAAGTGAAGCACAGAGATTTTTCTTAGGCATGTAGCCTACCTTTGTGTTTATGCTGCCTTGCAGATGTGAGTGCACGAGTGGGAAGAAGCTTGATGGCTTTACTGGATGATGGTCGCCTGTCATGCTGCTTGCAATGATTTGGGTATATCATAAATCTCCATTGTAAATTATTATCCTCATATCCAGATACCTGGCAGAGTAATTTTATTTTGTACCAGTGGCTAATCTAATCTATAGTCCTTTTGGTTTTCCTTAATATGAAATTGTTTCCATCTTTTATATCCAAGAGAGTGAAATTTTACAGCAGTACCAGGCATTCATCGTTTATGGCAAGTCTTTTACTTGTTCATTGTAGGCAAATAGCACTAGGTGGGAAGTCTGTTGTTTCTGAAAGACAAATACTAGTGTTAGGAGATCTCAAAGATGTGAGTAGTAGGAACAAATTCTTCTTCCCCGCTATAAAGTTTGTGATTTGCCTAATCTGAAAATATTTATATGTTCATGTAGATATAGTAAATATAGATCATATTATTTTATTTTTCCTTTCTTAAACACCTCCACCACATTACCCTGGCAATATAAGCATTTGTAAGCCTTGCCAGTTTGAGCAATAAAACCTTTGTCTGGTGTGTGAAACCTCAGAAACTGTGTACTGTGCAGAGCAGTAGTTTACCTTGCATAAGGAAGGACTTTTAATAGTAATTTCCTTACAGAACCAGAAACAAATGTGGTCTAAATGACAAAAATCATAATTTGTCTGTAATAGGCTCTAGTTTGGGAGACTAGGTTTACTTGATCTTTCTTTATTGTGGCCTGAGATGAACCATGAACTTGACTATGCTCTCTGAAATCATCACGCCTTTTGGAGCTTTTGCTTTTGAAACAAGATTTTAGTAATTTTCTGTAATCTGAGACAAAATTACAATCCAGTCTGATATTAGCTGTGAGTGCTGTTGCAGTAGAGTTAACTTTCTCAAATTTCTTTTAATGCCCTTGTACCTCAGATTCAGTTGTACTACTCAGTTTCTGTCCAGCATTGCATCCGTATTTGGAAGGCTTTTGCAATCTGAAACATGACAAACTGATCAAGAAGCTGATGTGCCTGGTTTTAATGGGAGATTGTTCTGGATCTGGCTAATATTCGCAATATACTGAATCTGCTTTGGCTGCTTCTAATAAAAAGATCTGATGTCAGTATGTGCCAATTTGTGCTGTTAATTTGTCGAGCTACCGGACAAATATATTTTTGGGAAAAAAGTTCTTGAGGAACACTTTTTGTTGACGTGGCATTGGATGAATGATGGATCTTGCTTGTATCCTTCAGTATTTAGAAAGATCGCTTCTATCAGTTTCTAGTTAAGGAAGTCAAACTCCCGTAGCTGAGTCATCAATTAAATTAAATCATTCAGATTTAATGAAATCTGAATATTTTGCTGGACTGTGCTAAGAATGTTATGCTCAATTAAGTTGCATCCCAATCAAAATAGCAGCACTACCATTCAGTCACTGGGTTCAGATTTTACAAATCATATTAAATAGCTCTTTGGGATGAAAGAAAATTGGTCTTTTGTCAGGTTGGTGTGTTAACACCTTCATATAACTTTAATTTTTGTAAATGATTTTTGTTTATACTATGTATTTGTATATGGCCAAAAAAAAGAAACGAACCCAAACCACACAGTAAATACTCATAAATACTCATCTCCACTTAATACTTTCTGTGTTACTGGTCTTTTTAAAATATTGCTTACAAGGAGAAGACTGAGAGGCTTCAAAACCAGACGTGAGATTCCATCATGAGAAACTGTTTGCCATGATTAGCCATAGATGTCCATTTTAAATTAAACAGCAGATGAATGCTGATCTGAACTGAAAAAACAAGTCTCAGAACTGATGCCATTTATCTCATATCCCTATTTCTGTTATTCCAGTTCTGATTTGGAGAGATATCTAAAGGGAAGCACAAGGGTATCCTCTTGAAATTGACGATAAATTAACGCATTAATGCATTACTAGTGTAACTTTATTATCCTTCATTCATGCTTTGACTCAGAACTTTGAGTGTTTCTGCTGCTCAAATTTTGTATCTGCCAATTTCATAGAAATCAGAACATATAAAATTAAGAGTAGCTCCTTATTTATCCCTGTCTAAGAAAGATCTTTTCTTATGTATCTTGGAAATAAGATGACCATAGAAGGACAATATCCCATGCCATGATCTTGTTACTGTTTAACATTTGTGGGTTCTAAATTAAAACCACCATGTTTAAATATGTAATATTCTGCACTGTTTGGGAGGGAAGAATAATACAACCATAATTAAATGGTAACAAAAATATTGGCCTGACTAAGGTGGGGAAAAGGCACGTAGTTGCTGTAAAACTAGGTGAAAGCAATTGGAAAAACAGATCATATTAGCTGCAGCGTTATAAAAAAATGATAATGTGGTTAAAAGTATGAATGACCAAACCTTTGTATCCTACTGCCTAGTGCTCAATATGATGTATTGTGCTTACAAACTTAGCAGACTGAGATACTACTGAAAGGATAAAGTGTTTCCTTTGGGCCCCTTCATAGAAATTGTGTCTTTTTCTCTGAATGTTTAGCCGTTTCAGGCCAGAGAAACAAGCATTTTGTAGTAGATGGTTAACAGCAAATATAATCATGGCAAATCTCAGGAATTTGGTGGCTGATGGGAAAACTGATATATCGTGTTACTTTGGTAACCAAATAGGCTTCCTGAATCCAAAAGTAAACTCATAAACTTTATGTGAAACTTACTGATATTTATCTTGGGATTGTGATTGTGGTTCTAAAAAATAATTCACATATTTTTCTCAAAACATTGCTTATTGTCCTGGATTAAATTATGATTTTACTCTTGCCGAAATCCAAGAGCAAGTAACTCTTACTAATTTCAAGTCCTAAAAGAGGCTGTATTTTTTCAAAAATTTGAAAGAGTTTAGTCAACATTTGAGGAGGTCATAGAACCTTGTAGATATATCCCATCAAAAGAAACTTTAATTTTTAGGGAAACATTTGACTGCTTGAGCCATTCTTAAAAGAAACTCAATTTTACTGGAACAGGTGTCTTGCAGATTTTAAAATGCACATTTTCTTAAGAAGCTGTTACTGGACTGAAATAAGTCATCAAAAAGTTATTCCTCTGTTAAAGGGATGTAGAAAAAAAATATCACTAGAGTCAGTAATAAACCATTGTACAAAGCCTCTATGGAAGGAAAATAGCTGAAACTTGAGTGAAAATCTGAGGCATCTTTGTCAACTCCTTTTAACCTCAGGACCAAGGTCACATTTGGTATGAAATGGATTGTTGTCAATGATACAGGTCTCCATTTATGTCCTGTCATTTCTCTATAGCAAGAGAAATGTGTGCATTTTAGGTGCTAAGGTGCTATTTGTGTGCGCTTTTTTAATTTATTTGTGTTGGCATTCCTTTGCTTGTGTCCAGGAAACTAAATTCAAGATTTGGATGAATTTCAACTCTTTTCTTCTGTGCTCTTATTGGAATTTTCAAGAAACTTGGCATGGGAGATGCTCAACTGAAAACACATCATCAGTCCTCACCTCGTTACACACTGTATAGCAGTGGCTCATGGTGTGTGTGTTTACTAATTAGAAAAACTAGAAAGGTTTTGTTGCCTTGGTTGCTTCTTGAAAATTAAACAAGTAACACCAATTGAGTTCTGGCTTTGAGTGTGTTTTAATACTACTGTGGTTCAAATATCAAGTGAAAGAATTTGTTTCTCCTTGGACAGTAATCTTTTCATATCTGACCCAGTTTTGTGGGCACTCTTGTCGTGGACTATGAATGACTTGCTCAGCTCAGATTAGATCTTCTACTGGGCTTGGGAACTTTTATTGACATACTAGCTTAACTTCGTTATTTGTTCATCGTGTCTGTGTTAATTTGATCAAAATGAAGGACACTTCTGCTCCCAGTTTGTCGGGGCATCCTATGCAGAACTGGGAAAGTGTGACATATGCTCATTGAGTCAGGGGCACTTAGGATGATTCCTCACAATGCCAATGTACAGATTAGCTGAAGCTTCCAGTATCCTGTTTAGAGCCATGGCTATCTAACATCTGGACGTAGTATAAAATCAGCATTCTCCCTTTTTCCTTTCTCAGTGTTTGAACATTGCATGTTATATTTTGGGCCCAGGTGAAATACTGTGTAGGATACTTAAACACTGATTTGTAATGGTTTTTATTTCTCCCCCCCCCCCCCCCCCCCCCCCAAAGGGTGAACTTTTGATTGTACAGTTAAATCTGATAACACTTGTTCTTTTGTGTTTAATTTTTGAACTTGAATAGAACAGTGATACATAGCTCTGATATTGAACTTGTGACTGATGGGTCTGAAATGGACTAGCATTTTTATTTTTATTTACCATTCTGCCACAAGTTTTTTGGTTCCATATTATAGAAGTACCAAACTGAATTTTATTTTGGGGAGGACAGAGAATATTCAAACTACAGGAGCTGAATTTAGACTGGGAAAAGGAAGCAATGATGACAAAAGATGAAAAAGGTAGTAAACCTTAAATTAAAAATAAATCTCCTATGCTTTATAATACTAAAAAGCTAGATGTAGTTTTGTGTTTCATACGCAAGGGTAACACACTGCTAAGCAATGATAATAGATATTAAGGCAGATGTAGGCTGTTGCATTCATCCCTTGTGTCCCTTCTCAGAAAGCTTCTGGTGGAAGCAACAACATAATCATTATAAACTAATATGGGGGTCTAATAAAAGGAGCTTTGCCAGTTTATAGGTGGATGGAAATCTGGAAATGGTAGAAGATTACCACACTACTGAAACAGTGAGATCTTGTGATGTTGAGTAATTTTGATTTTTTTCTGACTGAAGAATCCTTATGTTATTGCTGGGCAATCCTTGAAACAAGGCTTGGATTGTTTTGCTCCAGGCAACAATGGCCATCTTCAAGTACTGGTTGGAGCTTATGACTGTGGGTATGTACCACAGAACTCAGATGAGCAAATGCATTTCAGCTATGAAAAATGGCATGAATGAGCTAAAAAGAAAGTTCTTGTCTTTACTTAGCATGCAGTAGGAGCTGCTTTCCATTATGCGTAGAATGTTACTGGTAATCACAGAATCATGATTTTATTATTGCATAGAATAGCATATTACAATTGCTTTTATCTGATTCATGAAGGACGACTGATGTGATAAAAGTTGAGACTGAAATTTGTAATGCTTAACTGAAGATTACATTGGAATTTGTACAGTTCAGAGTTTAATTCCTACTTCTCTCATTGGAAAATCATATAGAAATACTTATATATTTTCTTTAGTCTAGAATGATGCTCAATAATGCAAGTCATCCCAGCAGAATCCATTTATTTTTGTCTGCTTTCCTGTGTCAACATTACCTCTTTGCATGGCCCTGGTTTTAGTATTGCTCTGCCAAGCTTTGGAAGGTACTGGTAACCAACATACTAGAAACCTGCTAGATGGTGGAAAGGCCATGGGTTTAAAGACCTGTACGCCTACTGCCTCCTTCTCTGTCATGATGAAAGCTTGTCTTGATGGACACTGTTCTCTTGGTTGAATGGATGATATAGGACCTCATGCCTCAAGTTCAGCTCCTGGAAATGTCTTGCCGTTCCTTATTCCTACATCAGTCTCTCACTTTCTGAATGTGAAATGAAGCTGTCCTCACTGCCAGCTTGTTGTTCTGAGTACGCTGGCCAAGCTGAAATGATATACATCATATTACAGGCTGCTTGCTGCCAAATTTTAGTCATATATATATTGCTCAAGCTGCAAACCTCCAAAGCAAACACAGGGAGGAAATCAAAATTAAATTAATCCTCTCCAAGGATGTATAAAGTATGGCTGCACTGAGGTTTACAAGTTGAGGGTGAGAGGGACTGTTGGTTGTGTGGGAGTCAGAAGCCACTGGTATGCACAAGCCCTTTCTATTGCATTGCTGGTGTGGGCTGGCGTTGCTTAGCATGAAGGCCTTAAGGCTTTTTAATGAGAGCTAGACAAATGACTTTGCGAAACCGTGGTTAACTATAGAACCATAGGGCATTCTTGGCAGTTTGCATTCACAGGATTAAAGGCAAATGAGTCACCAGTTTCTCTGGAGCCCTCAGAGCTGTGCATTTGCTTCATGTAACATAGTCAAAGCATCTTAGCTGAGACTGAACGAAGCTCTGAGTCTTCACTTTGGACATGGTATGAAGGTTGGGTTGGAGACCCACTTTCTGTTGCTCTTGGTTAAGAGGACTGGTTTAGGGATAGGGTTTAGTTCTGTTGTCCCTCTGCTTTGGTCTGGCCAGCAGTGCCTCTTAAAGTCCTTGATGTCTCACTCAGCTGGCACAAGAGGTGAAGGCGTAATGGCTGATGGCTTTCTTGATACACCTAATGGCTATATTTAGCCTATTTACATGTGGGAAACATGGATGCAAGGAGTGAGTACTGCCTATGGGAGATAAAAATTAAATGGCATTGCGTGGCAGACTTTTATGCAGTTGCAAAGTAGACTTGAATACTGATTCATACAGAATTTTTTTCTTTTTTTTTTCTTTCGTGGAGTTATGAACTTTGAATTTTGATAACCTCATCTGAAATCAAATTATATCCCATATTGTATAGTTATTTAAAAAATGCCTTTACAATCAATGGCATTCATAAAGAAATTAATCTTCCACAAGCAGAAATGTAGGCTTGATTGCTGAAGTGACAATCATGACTACTCTTCACCAAATATTGTGCACAGGAGGAGTGTAATAAAAACCTTGCCTGTTTTTTTATAAGCTTAAAAGGGCTTCAGCGTTGTAAACCTAATACAGAATAACAACAGTGATCACCATGATCTACCTGCTGCTTGCTCTGAAGTTTATTAAATTATTAGGAACATTTAAAATGTTGTCTTGGATAGTTTAAATGTCTAAATTCTTTTTACAAGTAAAGCTGTAAATGAGCAGCTTAATCTTGGGTTTTTCTAGGGGAAAAGCTTTGAAAACAAACACACCTGAAGTAAATGAGTTTGGAGGTTGAAGATGTGCTTTGTTGATCATGCTAATATACAGGGAAGCATCTTATTGCTGTCTTGCAATATTGTCTGCTACAGAGAATTTGCTACTACTCCCTGTTTTTCAAGATGAGACTTGCAGAGAATACTAAAGCTTTTCTGGAAGAGCTCCTGTGGTGGGAAGTTACTTGTGTGTGTTTTCCTGATGCAAATCATCTGTCCCTTCTTTTGCAAGCTTAATCTTTGTACAAGTCCTGTATGATTAATTTCTACTGTTGAAAGGCAAACAATTTTCCATGGTTTCCCTGCTAAATATGTCAATTTACTGTTGAAACTTGGATGTCATTTGTCAAGCATGTAGGATAGACCTAGAAGGGAAAGTGTAAGAATTATTGTCTGTACTTCTTGATGGCTGTACAAGGACTGACCTCTTGCCAAAATGGTTAAGTTGAAGTAATGTGCTGTGAATGTTGACTTGTTGATCTGTGGGCCTCAAATTTATCCCATGGAGTACAGAGTCCAATCATGAACGTAAGCTTACTGACACTAGGCTTGCCTTTTTTTTTTTTTTTTTTATCAATATCATTGACAGTAAAAGTTCTGGAACCAAGGTAGAAATTTGCGTTGTAATGAGATGACTGCTGAAAAAGGAGCTCTTTTGGGGAGAATCAAAGAACTTGCACGTCTTAGAACCCGTTCCTTGAAGCTGTTACTTATCATTTCAGTCCATTTCCTCACCCACAAATGAAACAGGGCAGCTAAGGCAAACTTTAACAACATATAAAAACATGAGGTTTTTCCTGTTTGTTTAAATAGTTAATATTAGCTTATAATCTTAATGAACTCGTTAACTATATTTTTGCTTTATCCTATGTGTAATAAACCTGTTTCTAATTTGAATGAGCAGGTATTAAATATCCATCACTTTGATATTCAATGGCTCTGAGTCATGTTAAAGCTCTGATTTAAACTGTAATAATTGTAATATGTAGGAAAAGCTTGGAGCACAAGACTGACTTGATAGCTGTGTAGCACAGCAGAAAATACAGTAGGAAGGGTAGCACGTATCTTGCAGCAATATTAAAAAATTCTCAACAGATTTGGCAAAGTTGCTTTGGAAATTGTATGATCATGAGGATACAGTTCCTCCCTTAAAGGTCTGTAAATTACACCATTAAAATTATTGCAAGATATGTTCGCTAATAGAGAAAATGTTTAAGATGAAAAATGTCATGCTAGTGGGCAATGCTTTTCATTGCTTTTGTATCCTTGCTCTTGCCATGCTGTACATATGCCAAACTAGACTGGTTTGTCAAATGCAAGCCCTGGTAAAAAAAGAATTGTGTGATTTTTAAGTATTTCACTGAATTTCACTGAATTTTTTGGAGTTGGAAGGGACCATAGAGATCATCTAGTCCAACTCCCCTGTTTTATTTAGTTTTATTTTTCATCATCTGTTAGCTTAATTTAAACTGTTCATGACTTGGTTGTGGTTCAATGAAACATTTGAGAATAAAATGGAAGATGAATTTTATCAAAGTTAAATTCTTAAATAGAATAAGGATTTTTCTTTGATTTTTCAAGTTCAGTGAATGACAGCGGTTAGCCAATTAATATTTAATTTTTTTCTTTTTTTCTCTAAGCTGTTACAAAAGTTCTACAATTAGAAAGCTGTTCTTATATAAATAGATACTGACATGTGCATATCTGATAGTTGTTTCCT
>BJBW01001824.1:103760-174792 GCA_004320125.1 Scolopax mira | reverse complement strand
TCTTCACAAAAATAGGTTTTCTTATTTAGCTAATATTGTCTTGGATCAAGTAGCATGGCTTGAAAAGTCTTTTGAGTCTTCAGATTTCTAATGCATGTTTTTTTCCCCATCTACCTTCCATTTTTGTCCTGCATACCTAAAACTATAGTGAGAAAATTGTTAACAGTATTGAATTGCATTACTTTTTCCTCTTTTTCTCTCTGTCTTATTTTAGAGGCCAACTTAATGCTCCATCTAGGTAGACTTGATAAATGGAATTGTTCCAAGTCTTGTGTGAGAAAACAAGGCAAGGATAGACTAGAGGGTTGAAAATCTGCCAAAACAAACTTCAGTGGAATAGCTTAGTTCGTCCGGTGCTGCACTTTCTAATGCCATGGGGCTTTTTAAAGGTATTTCCGTTCTCAGATATATGTGGCCCATCGGGTGTTGCGAGAGGCAAGTGCCTTTGTATTGAATGAAGACTCTGTCCTGTTTCAGTCATCTTGGTTAGGAAGAAGGGGCTGAGGTAGGCCCAGCCATTCTGTTTGATATCATAGAAGTTTGTGGTATTTGACGTCCAAACTGCTATTATGTAGATAAGTGGCAACAAGTACTACAGGGTCTTAAGAAGAAAAGCTAATGTAAATGAAGTTCTTTCACAATTCTTTCACAGTGCCATTTTAAATGCCTGCCTTCAGCTTGTAAAACACTAAACTAGAGTATACAAGGTTCTCTCAAGGATGAATTTGAAGTACTTAGCTGTGCGTTTATTTTCAAGAAGCATCTTGGTAGTTGATTTGAGGGTTTATTTCATTAGAAGTGTAATGACTAGACTAATGTAAAGACTAAGTTCAAGGAAAACAAGGATGAACAGAAGTCCAGAAAACCTGACCTATAAGGGAGATCACTCAAAGTTTTATTATTTCCTTCTTCTAGGACAAGGTTGGGAAGGGAAGAGGAAATAACTGTGTCTTTTAAAAACAGAAAAATCTACTACAAGGGAGAAAGGATTAAGAACATATCCTCTCTTGCTATGGATGAGAGAACTAGATTTTAATAGTAGATCTAATAGTAGATCAAGCTTTTCTATGTGCATTGAACAAGTATGTTGTAAGTTCTGGTGTCTGCTGAGATGTGAAGGAAAGAAAGATTGGCCTAGATATTTGCAGGACTTAACCTGTAGCTAAAACTACTGTGAAATAGAAGAATTAAAGATGGAAAGGAACTATTGGTGATATTTTGCAGACCCTACCACTTATCTGCTGACATGTTCATTTGTGAGGAAGTCCAGCATTCTCCTTACAATTGTGCTAGTTTCAACCTGTAAATTGGAAACGGATTGTCATTTATTAATTAAGAGTGTATATTCACACTGTGGACAGACTTTGCCTGCCTATGTAGAATATGACATCCTTCCAGATTTACTACAAAATTATGGATTTTCCCTTTAGAGAATACTAGCCTAAAGAAAACAGAGATTTGAATTGCCTCACAGGCTGGAAAAGCATCACTGACAATGTAGCTGCTGACGTAGTTTTTTTGGAAATGGCTGAGAGCTTTTGTAAAGGGTCTCCAGGAAGCCTTCAGTACTTTTGATCTACCTGTTCTGTAGTTGGATCAACTTTTATAGGCATTAAAACTATAGTAAAATCTAGCAGAAGGGCACGTAGTAGGGAGTGGGGTGTGAGTGGGGATTATTTGACCTTTTTCTTATTAGAAACATGTGAAATAAAACAGAACATAGAGGCTCTCCTCTAGATGGGAAGGAGTGATGTATACGAAAATGTGTTTAGGGAGTTCATTGAAAGTATGATACATGGTAAAATAATAAATTATTTTGCTAAAGCAAATACACATAAATAAAAGGGAGCACTCTTTGCTAGAGATGCGAAGGTCAGAGTGTGTCCTGTTACAGTCTCCACTTCAGGTAATAAAATGTACTCAGCTGCTGTATCAAAGCTTGTAGGCTCTGACTAATATAGAGTATGTCTCTGGACATTAACCTCATTGTAAAGTTTGATAAAGTTAGAACATACTTCTAAATTCTAGAGGCTAAATTTCATTTCATTAAAGTCCTTCCTCAAACCTTAGGGCGAGAGGATAATTGATGTAGGAAGGGACACATTCCCTTCCTACACTAAAGGAGGTTCCCTTTAGTTTACTGTACAATTCTCCTGGCTTTTTTTGGATGATGATTGCTATCTTGTAGTAGCTTTTTTTCAAAAGGTCTCATTTTTTTTTCTTAGTGAACTGATAAGACTGTAGGCTTAGAGTATTTTCCAGATGTAGAATCCCCCTCCCACTCCTTCTCTAGCTCAGAGATAACATGTATATATGCAGGTGAGCATGATTACTGGGAAGAGCTAAACATTTTCTTTCCTGAAGGTAAAAATCGGTCAGTACTGCAGAGTAAGAATTGTAGAATTAGTGTGAATTAGGGGCAGACACTGGGTGAGGGCGAGGAATTGTTTGTGTTTTACAGCCATCTGTGAAAAGGAAGCTAAATAGTTATCTTAAGGGGGAAGGAAGGTAAGAATGAAAGAAAGAGTCCTTGTCTGGTCAGGAAGAGTAGGTCAGGATAGGAACAAAGTAGATGATGGGGGAACTACTTAATGTCTTCTGTTTGTAAGTGCCTATGAAACCCGTTGGTCTCTACTCATTCTAGTCTGCTGCCCTCCACCATAGTATACGACAACTGCTATTTTTTAATGTTCTGCTTGCTTGATAGCAGAAGTTTGTGTAGTGGATCAGAAGGTGATCAACAGTTGTTCAATCAAGCAGGTTTCAATGTAAGACTGCAATTTGAAAATCTATTTTACATTGGATTTTTTAAAAATAAACTTAGAAGTGGTATAGGACTGAAGTTCAAACAGTACTCATGACTTTGAACTCAAGCACTCTGTATTCAGGAAATTCTGAAAAACTTTAACTTACTTTTGTCATGCTTAACAATTCTAACAATTTGCATTTCAAAGCTTTTTCTGCCTCAACTGATACTAAGACCACTCTGGAGAATACTCTAATCTGTATTTCAGGAGTAGTCCTCACAGCACTTTGGATAGAGTGGTGTTTGCCTGCCTTTCTGATGGATGGAAAACTTTGGAGTGGGTTGCATGTAAGCACTCTTCGGTTGCCTGAGAGTTCTTAGGGATGCGGAGGTAACCTGTCTAACAAAGTCATTTTGTCATTGTCAAGTTAATTTTTGCCTTGCATGTGACAATAGGTGAAAACACATTCCATGCTTGCAAAATGGTGGCTCACAGCTGCAGGGACTTTGTTAGGGGGTATCTAGCTTCCTGGTGCTGGAACACAGAGCATCACCACAGCAAACTCTTATCACGGATTTTGCTGTGAATAAACTAGCCCATTAATAATCTCCTCACACAGTTCTTTTTGGGTATTGTGCCTCGTACATGTTGTGTGTGCACTTCTTTCTTGAAAGAGTGAAAAAAAATCAGTATTTCATCTGTAAATGACTACAGTATACTATAGTTCCACACAGTAGAAAAGGTGAAAAACTAATAGGGATTTTTTTTTTTTTTCTTTCCCAGCTCTGGATTGCTTGACCTTACAACCTTATTAGAATTTTTAAATGGCAAAAAAGATAAAAAAAGTGTATGATTCCAGTGTTGCTCAGTCCAGTTGCGCAGGCAACTGAATGGAAGAATTAAACCAAACTTTTAGTGTCTGGATTTAGCTCCCAGCTTTGCTTCAGACTTGCTTATGTTGCCTGATTTTTTGCAAGTTTTCCTAGTTTGCATGTGCTTATAGGCTTAGATTTTTGGACTAATGTACTTTTTAAAAATATAGTTATATTCTGGTTTTCTTAAATGCCACATTTAAATATTCTTCAGCTATCTGAACCCCTCTGAGTCTACCCCATATGAGTTCCTATGACTATCAGATGCTAGTTTATGTGAAAGCATTCTTATGCTGCTGTGAATGAACAGGAAGCAAAGTGTATCTGTAAACTTCACAGCCATCTTCCTTCCAGCTAGCTATGATTTCCGTAAACATAGAGTCCCATTTGCTGTGACCTCTCTAGGTAAGAGAAAGGGAATGGGTTTGTAGTTTGCTTTACTACTGAACTCAGGCCAAATAGTGACTAATGAACGTAGCAGATGTTTCTACTTTTGAAGGCTTTTTTTGGAAAGAACTTTATTAATCAATTTATCCTTCCTCCCAGGAGATAACAGGACAGCAGTGTATCTGAGATCTGACAATTCATTACATAAAAGAAAATATTCACGTTGACCCTTGCTATGTTGATAGTAGGATTTGAATCTAACCTTCTGCTCTTTTTGCTCAGAAAAACACATCCAAGTAGAGTCATCCTCAAATCTTTCAGCTACTGTGCTACCTTGTGATGTCGGTCATTTTTTTAGTAATTTGGAATATAACAAGCCAGATTCTGTGTGCAAATCTAGGTTGCTCCATTGATTGAATAGTGATACTCCAGATATTTATTAATTTTACCATGAGATTGTAATCTGAACTCTGTTTTTGATGAACAACCAATCCATGTTTGATTTGGTTTGCCATTGGGCTAAGGAGGGTTGTAGAGCTGAAAGGTTATAGCAAGTTCCTTCTCTCTCTTTGTTGATGATCTTTCAAAGGCATTAATCTGTAGTTAATTGTGTTAAGCATGAAAGAGGATGGCTGTGTTGAAGTTTCTTACCAGGAAGTACAAGGAACTTTTTGCAGGCAACCTCATTTCTAAAGTCCTTTGTATTTCAAAGTATGTTCTACCTTCTTCTCATGGCGGGAAGGTAAAGGGTAGCAGCTGTGAGGACCTCTGTGTCAGATAGCCAGTGAACAAGAGATAGTTGTAGTTGCTTTAGTCATTTTTAGTAATAATGTAAGTTATGCAAGATAACGAAAAAGTGAATACAAGCATGGAAACATTCTCATGGTCTTCGTTCTTTGCACCTCTTCCCCAGGGACTCTCCTTCCAGGTGAAAGGAAGGTCCTCTCCTTGGTACCTGGTCTTGCTGAGCCCAATGGAGTGATTGGCAGCTGCCTAAGAGAGCAAGGTTTTGCACGGCTCCTTTCCCTCCCTTTCTCTCATTATGTGCAACCATTCCCCTAATGCCCAACCCCCAGTGTTTCAAACACTTCACTTCCCTCATCCTGCACCCAAGAATTCTGGATGCAAAGGTATTTTGAGCACCTCACGCAGGTGTGTCAAGAACTTACAACCTTGAAAATTGGCTTCCTTTGATCACCCTCTGTTCCATTGTTCGGGAAATATATTTAACTACAAGGGGTGAAGTCAAGAATGATGTAATTGTCATGGAGCCATTAATCAGTACAGTCACTGTGCTTTTCCAGGTGGAAAATAGTAACAACAGTTAGCTATACTCACATCTGCATAAAATATGTACGATAAATTATGTACAAAATAAAACATCTTCTAAGTAAGCAGCATTGTTTAGGGCATGCTTCCAGAAATCAGAAAAAACAAACCCACTTGATAAGCAGGTAGTTGTATTATTTCAACTGATTGCTTGCAGACTTCTGCTGACACAAAAGACTGGAAAAATGAGGGCTCACAAACCATTTTTTTGTCTTGAGCCACCCAGTTAATATGAGAATAGTCTCCTTGGTAAGCCGCCTTCTGTGCATGTGTAACATCATGATCTCTAGTTTGTTTACTTCACCTATAAGATTTAGGAGATGGTAAGCTCAGAGGTCAGTAACTTTTCAGTGCTGATTTCTCAGTTTCTGCCAGTCCTATGCTGAGATGAATGTAGGAATTAAACGAAAGAGTGACCTATGCCTAAACTTCTTTTGAACATCAAATTTTAAACAATAGGCCGACACTTATAAAGGGCCATTTTAGACCAAAAAAGGACTGCTATTGCTGTTCAGAGAAATCAGATTTAGTCCATTTAATCTATCCATGTCTCTATGAAGCCGTGTAGATCTCAAGTCAGACAGAAAACACACTCAAGCACTTAATTTCTAAGCAGCAAGGATTTCATTGCTTTTGTAACTGGACATGTGTTCTCCTGTAGTAGCATCCCTCTAACACGATTTGTGTGTGCTTACTGCTCCCATACACGATGTGAGCTAGAGTCCTTTCTAGATGAAAATTCTGGAGTTTCCAGGATACACCTTTCCTCCATGCAACATAGAAGCTTCTTGGAGAGTTGTGTTACCGTATGGCCTGCACAGGTTTGTGGAAGAGCAGAGACAGTTCTTTTGGTCTTCCTTTTCTGTGGCAGGACGCTCCAGGTCTCAGCTAGAGAGGGGAAGAACAAAACCAGACCTGGCAAAAACTGAATCTGGTGTTTCAGTCTGTGGTTATTGTAAATAGAGGGTGTTTCAGCTTAATACCCTGTGTGTCAGGATGCAGTTGGACAGGATATCTAAAAGTGGGATTACTTTTTTCCTCCTCATTTTTAAGCTTGCTTTGTTCTAGAACATGGTGTCTACTTACTGGTGATTTACTAATAAGATTTAACTGTTGCTTTTCTCTTCTTTCTCATACATAGGACTGAGTGTTTATATTGGAGTGTTAAACTGTGATTCCAAGCACCTCCAGTCTGATCTGGGCCTTATTTTATGAGCTAGTATATGCATGTGCCATTTAGTGATAACTTAGTGTAAAGAGCTTTTGAGCTGCTGCTGTTCTTGTGTGGCTTTGGTTTGTTTCATGTGACTTAAGGTGGGAAGGAGGCTCTTGACCTAAATACTGCACTAATATTTCACTTGTCTTCTTGTTAGATGTTTTCATGAGGTTGTAAGTGTACTGGAGGACAAGAAGAAGCTTAAAGACGAGTTCTGAAGTTGTTTAGCTAATCATGGAATATCTTCCTTGGAGCATGACAGAGAAGGAAAGAATAGTGGAAAAAAGGCAGCAACTGAAGGGGGGGAAAAGCTGGATGGGTTTTACAACCATAAATGGTAAAAGTAACCTTACTCTGCTGCCAGCAAGCAGAACGATGGAATAAGGTTTTGATTTACAGGAACAGCTCAGCAAGGGCCTTGTAGAGTGCTTCATGCCTGCTATAAAAATGTGATTAGCTATAAAATGGGAGAGATTTAACAAGAGAATTTAAGCAACGGCAACAGCGCTGTTTCATGCAGAACGTGGATGCCTGCTTTTAGAGTTCTGGGAATGCAAGCTAGTTTGGAAAACATGAAGTTTTCCAAGAAAGAATGTGGATTATTTATTACCTTAATAGTTATTATTATTACCTGAACAAGGTAAATTTTGGTACTTTGCCCATTCGTCTTTAAAATTAACCAACTGTAATTATTTCTTCAGATAATTGTTTCCTAGGTTTACAGTCAGCCACTTAAGGACATACAGGTAGGTATAAGACGCTTTCCCTTAATTCTGGTATTCTGTCTTGTTGTTCTGTAGCCTGTATGGTCTCTCCTTGCCTGTATATTACAGCTTTATTCAAGAAGGTAAATTTGTTAGCTTTAAGCTCATGTAGTCAGTTTACCAGTAAAACGTCACAGTTGCGGACAGCAAAGTCCTTTCTCTACTTGGCTGTTCCCCAGCCTCCAGCCCTGAAGTGATGGTAGTTCAAAGCTCAAGTTTTCTAAATGGAAACCTCATGAGCAAATGACTTACCATCAAATACGCCAAGTAATGTTTGGGGTGTGGGGGAACAATAATATTTTTGGATGCTCAGTGCCATTCTTTTTGAGGAGTCCACTGGAGGGGAGAGGAAATGTGAATCTCTTTCTGAAAGTGAAGCCTCAAGTTGACTATGAAGAATTATCTCTCCTTGTTAAAATCTGGGGCCAAATGTTTCCTTTAGAGGACTCACTCTTAGTCAAAGACAGAAGGGGGGACTCAGTTGCATACCACTGTATGACTTAAAATGAAACTGAATGCTGAGATTATCTATCACTCTTAATTCAGCCAAGTTAAGCCTTCTTCATTTGTTTTACTTGCATCTCAATAATATTACTGCTATTTCAGATATTTTAGAAACAACTGGATTAAGAATAAGAAAATCCCTGAAATGTGCAAGAAGTGGGACTAAATTATTAATTTAATTGGGAAGCAACTCAAAGGTTGTCAGACAGTAGCGTAATAGAATGTATTATTGGTATAAACTTATAGGTATCTTAAGATTTTTTTTTTGTTTCTTTTCAAATCAAATGGAAGCTTTCTTAACCTCTCATGAAGGAACCTTTAAGGTTTTTGTCTTAGTTGTTTGTATGGTTCATGTGAAGACCATTGATGTCATGTCTTCTTAGAAACTTAGACATAATTTGAAGTTTCATTTTTGTGTTTGAAGGTATCACAATTACACAGTTGAACTATTGCATTTATTCTGCCATGTGTACGTTCAAAATAGCAATATGCTTTTTAAGTGCGTATAAGTGAAAGCTAATAAATACACTAATTTATATTAACAGTTCCACAAAGTCTATGTTTAAGTATGGTTCTGCCAGCATTTCAATTATAAACTCTTCATTTCAAGGTTTTGAAATTATGCACAGTGGTAAAACTGTTCCAAGATATCTAGAGGATGTTATCCTCAAGAGATCAGGGATAAAAGCCCAGTACTCCAGTATTTACTTGAGGGGTTTTTTTTAGCATTCATAAAGAATAAATGCAGAGATCCTGAATGTGATATTACACTGTCTACTAATTTTACTTGAAAAATATGTGTTGAATGAAATCAAAATGGTTTAAAACTTACTTTCAATATATTTTCACAGTAGGATCAATAAGCAATGCTTTCAAACTGCTAAGTAAGTAATAAATTTCCTTAACTGAAAGAAGTAACTGAGAGGATCCATACAGGCAAAGTTTTTACTTTCTGTAGTATTGTACAATCGCTTTGGGAGCAAGGATTGCTCAAAAATAAGATTATTTTTTTTCCACTGCAGATACTGTGTTATTCATTAGTATCATGATATACTGAGAAACTATTGCACAGTAACAATTTTATGGCTCTCTAAGTATGCTTACATCAGAGTTGTTATACAGATGCAGAATGTAGAGTTGAATTTGGAATATCTTTTCTTTGGCAAAAATGTAAGTGTAACTCTCCTCCCTGTATTATGTGCTTTTTAAATGCTGAAGGTTTAAAAATTTAAAATTAAGCGCAATGATGCCAAATTGGTTGCTGAGTAATTATTTCTTAAGTATTAAAAAGCCATTTTGCATAGGCTCTGCATACAATTCTGTTTATAACCAGGAAAAAAGTTGAGATTCACAATGCATTCGCCCTCAAAGGGGAAAGTATTTAAGTAGTTCAAATTTCAAGATCAGTAACATTTCTTGGTAGTTCAGAAGCAGAAAGAGGTTAAAAATTTGGATAGTTCTGCTAACACTGAAGATTTAACTTACTGATGACTGAGGTGAATGATTGACTTTTCCAAACAATCAGATAGTTACCCACCGAGGGAAGTGATTCCTGGAAACTGAAAAAGAAAACAAAACTGCATCAGTATTTCCAAAATTGAAGGTACATCCCAAGTAGATCCAGGATCCCATGGCTATATGTGATAAGAGATCCTGTCAGTATCTGTATATGCACTGTTATTGTATGTTATTCAGTGTGTGTCCCTGCTTGCAAATCTTAAATGAGGATGCATCCACTTTGAACAATAATGGTTTAGTCACATATCTGGGGAGAAAAATAAGCAGTTGTGTCTTTGGTCTTGTTTTATTTTTCTCATACTGATCAATAAATTGTGATGGAAAAATTATACTTTACATTTTGCCTTAAATGGAGAAGTACCTTGGAGAGGATACTATCACTGTGCATTGCACTAAGTGATTCCTTGCTATTTTGTGGGCATCTTGTGTGCAACCATGAGCTTGATCTGCTGTGTTCTTGTTCTGATCTCTCATTTTGTAGCTGAAAATTTCTTCTCCAAGGTTAAGAAGCAGTTATTTCTTCCTTTCCTAAGTAATAGTGGATCATTGCCTTACAACTAAAGAACTTGCCCTTCTTAAGAATGTGTTCTTTGCTTTCCTACACCAGCTCATGAGGAAATAGAAAATACATTGATAGCAACTTATTTGCAGGTACCAAGACTCTTGGCTCAGTGTAGAGCACAGAATTAGTTTCACAGGTTTAATCAGATCTGGTCAGTGATATGAGGGGTCAGCCCTTGTGTAGGAATATCCCATTTTAGGTTACATCTCAGGTAGGTCATAGTCCATCAGCACCCTGTCCACTGAAAGGTGTTACTTAGGTGTGTGTAAGTGGACCAGTATAATTGTGCCAACTCAAAAATGCATGGCTAGGTACCCACGGGCAAGTCTGTTTGCCCATTTAGTGTGCAGGGAAAGAAAAGGAGTCATGACAACTTTAGGAATTGAGAATATGAAGCTGAAGAGAATGGAGTTGCTTCTGCTGAGCTCCAAAACCCTACAGAGAATTTGTTATAGGACAGAGTGGGGGAGACTTGCTTGTAATTCTCCCAAACTCCAGCTTTTATCCTAACCTGGTTAGGATGTGTCCCCTGGCTAGTAACCTGCTTGTAGGTACATTGGAATTAATTCCATGGGAACCTGCACAGAGTACTTCAGGTGGGGAACACCGCTAGGAACTGTGTAAAAAATACTGAGTGGTTCCACATGTTGAATTTCCTTCCCTTTGTCATTCACATCACCATCAAGCATTCTCTCTGGCAAGCACACCCCTGCTTTCAGGTATTTAGGCTTGGCGTTGAGAAACAGAATGTAACATTCTTTACTCTCTCTTCATGTCCTTGCCTGTGTTTTTCCCTCCCTTAAATCTCATATGCTTACTGTACGTAGTTGTGCCCTTTTGTGCCTTTTTGGATCCTTAAAACTCCAAACTTTATTTATCCTTGCCTACATTCCATTTTATACCCATAGAAATTAATTAAATTTCCTGTGCATACCTACCTCCCCCCCTTTTTTTTCCTTCCCCCAATCTGAAACTTTGTGCTGTTTCTCATTATGCTTTGTGGTGAGGCTTTGAGAAAATTTACAAAGTAGAGTAGGCTTAATCCCCATAACTATCACTCCCCACCACCCAACCCCCTCTATTCTTCTTTAACAGACATAAAGTTAACTGTGATCTAACCTTCAAGGACAAAGATTGCTTTTTAGCTTTTAAGGTTCAGTTACTGCTGATGCTTGAGCAGAGGGAGTCTTTGGGGCATAACTGTTCCTTCTGCTCCATGCCTCTCTTTCTTCATCCTTTTTTTGGGGGGGGTGTGGGGGGGTGGTGTGTGTGCTGGAATTTGTGAAGCTATGGAGGGCCATATTTCTTGACAATATGACAAGCATGGTGTTACCTCACCACCATGGTTCTACTTGGTTTCTTTTGGAGATAACAGTTCTGTGGGATTGTATGGGGTACCTCTGAGTAAAACTCTTTTCTCAGTAGTGCAGGTTCTACAGCATAACTTGATTTTTGGTTTCTTCTCTTAATATTCCTGGTGAAGTTAAGCATTCTCCATATAAATGTGCGCCACTTTCATGGCCACAATGAAAAATTGAATGTCTGTAGCTGTTCTGCCTCCAGCAGTGCTGTGTCCTTCTGCCAACTATGGAGAGAATCCACATCCGGTGTGAATATATTCCTTTTCTTTGGGACCACTTGTCACGGGTATGATTTTGAAATGGGTGTACTTCAGAATGGAGGGTCACTAGGGCTTTTATTAGTAATAGGGATATTGAAAAGTAGTGGTTGTGGTTAAGCTTTTGAAATACTCTCTTTTGTCTGTAGAACTGAATCCATGTGCCCAGTTAATGGCCTGGAAGCGTGTGTTGTGTCTTAAGAATTCATAGATTCTTGATAGATTTGTTTTGGGTAAAGCCAAGAGGCAAGACTCTCTTGGGAATAGCAACTCTGGTTACATGTGCTGCTCTTCTGACAGTTTCCTCTGTGAAGGCTGAACTTGTAGGAAATGAATTCTGATCTGGTAAGAAATGTATTGTAGTTATTAGTCCAGAAACATCACTCTTCCTACTGTTAACCTAAAATTATATATATATATGCACACACACTCTTGTACAGTTACCATTTTATAGCCATCAGGAGAAAGGGATAAAAACACTAAAAGGCTTTAGCCAGGCATAACTCATAGATGGTAGTGTTACCCCTAAAATTATGCTGACAGGAAAAATAGCCTGCTTCATTTTCTGTTACTGCATTTTTCTCAGTCATGCTTAATTCTGCTACCTTTGAGGAGATTATTATGTCTAGGACTTAGACACAAGGACTTAGTCCACCAATTGGCCACGCCATTTTGTGATGGGGAAATTCCTTAATTTTTTCTCTTTATTGCTCCTAGGAAGGAAGAAGTAAGAGCTCATCTGGGTTTTCTAGCTGGCTGCACCTGGAAAGTTGTGCCTGGAACATCTTTTGTGAAAATGGGATTATGTTCTTCCCTGACATCTAGTGGAAAAGTAACAATTTATGATTATGTAGGCTGTTACCTGAATTCAGTTTGCTATCAGAGAATAGTTTGGGTTGAAATATCATTCTGTTCAATTTAGGAAAATCAAATTTAAATCGTACTAGCAGTTGAAAAAGCAGTCATTGCATTGTGGTAGATTGCCAAACAGAGAAGGCAGCCATATGTAATGTAACCTCACAATTATTTTCTGGAGAGCTACGTGTACTCTTGCTTTCCCTGTGATAATAAATGATCTAGATTTTTATGATCTTCTGTGCTGAACCAAACTTATTTCCATCCTTCAAGCCTTGTCTTCTGATACATGTTGTCCAAGTTATTAAAGCATTTCAGTATTAGACTAGTGAAGGAATCCTTTGCAATTGCTCTGATATGAACGGAGTTCAGAATATTTACGATTGTGTAGGCACAAGATTTGTGAACTGGTTTAGTTTATTATAGGCAATCTTTGACTGTTTGATTACTACTTGGTGATTGCTTAAGAATGGCTTTGGGATCAGCAAAGAAGAGCTGTTATAAAACCAGCAGTACTCCTTCCCATTAACAGAATTCAGCCTTTAAGAACATTTAGGAGAAAAATTGTTCTTGTAAAAACTAGCCTCTGATTTGTGAATTTTATTAAGAACAGTATTATCATCACTACTACTCAATAGATAAGACTTTGAAAAGATATTCTTTTTCATCTCCAGAGTGCTAGGAGAAAAGAGCTTTTCCTGTCCTAGGCACAGAAGAGCAAGCTTGTGATGACAAATGTGAACTGTATTAATGATGCTTTTTTGGACAAACCATAAATACTATGAAGAACTATTTTCCTGTAAATGTGTGTCCTTACACACACTTAAATTTCAGCCTCTTTGCAGATGGTTGTTTTGGGGAGAGACGAGTGAACAAAAGCCAAACAAAATAACAATTGAGCATCTTGGTGATAATCAGAAGTTTCTCATTTGGAAGTGTTTTCCCATTTATAAATTATTGCTTTCAGCTGTGAAAATAACAGGCTTTTCATGCAAAGAAAGAGGGAGGGAGGATGCATTTAAGTAAAATAAATATAAATTCTGTTTTGCAAATATAGAGTCATTATTTTTAAGATCACACAGGGATTCCATAAATAATACTTGCATTTGTGGATGAGTTATTTCCTTCGGTTGGGTCAGAGAAGCCCTACATGAAAATGTTAAAGCTGAAGCTGTGCTGACACCCTTTTTGAATCAACCTCTTAAAAAAGAAAATAGCTCAGTGGTTGTATGTAAACAGAAGACTGAAATAAAGTTTTTTTTTTTATTGGTTGCACTGACATAATCTAGCAGCAATAATTATCTCAGGGCTGGCTAACTGCAGAGGGCTGGGAGAGGTTTGCTGTGTTTGAGTGAGACCCACCAGTCTATCAGAAGATGTGACGTTTCAAAACACTGCCAGTCAGGTTTGTTTCATATCTCCCATTTTCCTAAAAAGCAGCCAGACCTTTATTCATGGTACCTTCTCTCCGTAATGAGTACAACTGCTGTTCAGGCTTTGTTCCAACTCTAGTCAAGTATTTTACAGAAACATATTGTGACTCAACAAAGTGTGGCTTGGTAATCAGAGTGGAAGCCTCCAGTGAGCGTGCAGTATCGGATAGCTGGGCAATAAAACTTTTTGCTGGCATGTTCCTTTCTCTGACTATTCAAGCGTTACTGAAGGAGAAAACCAAACCTTTGTGTAAAGGGGCTACATGTGCCACCCAGTTGGAGTTTCAGGTCTCTGTGGGTTTCTTCTATTTTCTTTAAGAGCAAAGGTCAGAGTGCCATTTGGCTGGTTTCTTCAAACTCCCCCACACCCCACAGAAGTGGGTCCAATTCAGTTTGAGACCTCCACTGAGCGCCCTGCTCCCAGAGCAGTGTTACCTGCTGGTCCCACACGGGAGGGCAGGCATTGAGTGAAGTAGTCCAGTGTTACATTGGTTTTGTGATTTTTCAGGCAAAAAGGGTGGAAACATTTTGATGTTGGGGTTGCTTTGAAACAGAACAGGTAGATATTGTGCCATGTGCCGTGTTGCTGGGTTGTGGTGTGTGTAGTGGCTTTGCTTTAAAGAAAGACAACTGTGTTTCTCTGAGATAACTCAAGCCTCATGCCAAAGTATGGTTTAGTGAAAATACTGTGTGAAAGATGCTTTAGTCAGGCATGTATTACTGGTTGTTTTTTTTTTTATTATACTAGTCA
Source organism: Scolopax mira (assembly GCA_004320125.1). Classification (NCBI taxonomy): domain Eukaryota; kingdom Metazoa; phylum Chordata; class Aves; order Charadriiformes; family Scolopacidae; genus Scolopax; species Scolopax mira. Next base: position 160,236 of record BJBW01001824.1, on the reverse strand, counting down.
AAGGAAGAATTTTCAGCAAAAATTTATTAATAGGTAGGCAACGACTATAGGTTTCGAAGGAGCTGGAGATGTACTACTTGGAGCATGATGTCAGCTTACTTGGCCTTTCTTGAGGTGATGTACAATAAAAACCAAATGCAGTTTCACATTCAGCCAGGCTTAGTTTGCAGAGCCGAATGTTTAAATAGCTTAAACCTATGCATATGATAAGGGAATGAAGAATTACTCAACATGGTTTATCTCTTCAGAAACTTGAATAACATGTTAAATGAAAATGGTTCTGTAAAAACAGCAGCATGTCAAAAGAATATTACTACAACTAATGCCCTCTGCATCCTGGGAAGACACATGCACAATGTGGTCCCACACCATAAAGCATGAGGAGTCCAGTTTTTAATTTTTTTATTTACATTCTTTTTTAAACATGAATCGAGGAAACAGGGAAAACTACTGGGGGATATTTGTTGGTGGGTTTTTTTTTGGTGGTTTGTGTTTTTTTAGCTCTTTCTTTAAAACAGCCATTCAAACTTAGCCCAATCTAAGTCTACTATTGGACAAAAATGGTGAGTAGCTGCAGTGTGTTCTACCTAAAGTACGTTGCAAAAAATAATTGTATCTCCATTTGGCCTGGGTTCAGCCTCGGCAGGCAATGGTGGTTGGATGGAGTTTCTCTTTCAAGATGGAACGAAAGCTACTGCTCCCAATGTGTTCTATTGGGGTCAAATTGTTGTACGAGACTGGTAGTGACTATTAACTATTAGGTTGCCTAGGAGTAAACTTTACATCTTTAGTTTTGAAGGGTAGACATCTATGGTTGCTAAAGCTAATTGGACCAACATTGCCACAAAGTAAGATGCCAGGGGGAAACAAAGAGGTGAGGACAAGCCACCGAAGGCTAATCTGAAAGTTTCTTTTAACTTTTGATGAATTCTATGGCACTTATTGATAATACTAGAAAAATATCTTTCGATCATTATCCTTTTTGTGTTATTGTGCTGGTTTGCATATTTTGCCTCATAGAACGCAATTACTTGCTTTCTGATTTCTTTTGGACTAGTTTGTTTTGGAAGATGAGCAGGCTGCAATAATTAGCAATTACATTGTCAGTTTGAGTTAACTAATCTATCCTAGTTGACCAATCTAATCTATTCAGATTAGATTCAGACCTATGAGTGTAACTAAGGAGAAAACATGCATGCCAGGAAAAGTAAAAATTTTGAGGAGCTCTGATGTGAACAATAAGCTAGTCTGCTCTTGTGTCTTTCCTAGATGAGATTTAAGAGATTTGACAGAATGGTAGGTTCTTGGGAGTCAAGTGCTTTGTGGTCTGGAAGCCATCATTTCTCTCTCAAATCTCTCTCCAGATACTATTCTTAATGAAAATGCTGGGAGTCTCTTGTGGTGGGTTATTAACTAAAACCTGCCTCTGACTGTGGGGTTTTAGCTCAGTTTGGAGTCTGAAGTTTGAAAAAAAGTATCTCATTTATTCATTAGTGTTAGTTTCTAATAGATATTGCTCATGCAAAGTGGGAATAATTTTTTCTGATTAAGGAGTTTTGTTTTAAGATAGTGGAGTTTTGAAATAGTGGAGTAATGTGTCATTATTTGGGTGCAGATTTAAATGATAATTAGAGTACACAGTTGTAGTTCTTGAACCACTGGAAAACAGTATGTTTCACTAGAAATTGTCACAAAGTATAACAGGAATGCTCATATGCATCAAATTGAACAACTGTCAGTGAGTGTTGGGTGAAAAACCAAAGAATTCCATCGATACAATATTACTTTGCAAAAATATGTGACAAATTTTATTCATGAGCACTTGTCTACATGCTAGGTTTCAAAACAGGCCTTGTACATGAAGACTCCCAGCTCAGACTCAGGGCTTTACACATGAGTTTTGAAGTCGTGTCTTAGCTCTACAACTAGAAAATTGTTTTGATTAAAATGAGCTACATTGTTTTAATAGGTTAAATACTGTGCCTAAATGGTTTGACGTGTGGCTTACCTTGGAACCTACCCTTATTGTTTACAGTGTTAAATAAGTCTTATGTGATTTCTAAAAACATAGCAGCAACTTGTAAGTGTAGAAGAAATGCTGTTTAGATTATTATCATGGATGCTTTTCTCCAATGGTGCACAGCACAATGGATGTGTTTTCTGAATATGACAGCAGATACCAGTGAAGTATCAGCTTGATAAGAAATAAAATCTGCGTGTGTTTTAAGCAGAACAAATAGTTGAAATTCTTGTATATTAATAAACTAAATTCTGATTTTGGATAAAGATTAAAAATATTTAAACTGTTTTGATTGATTGTAGGCAATCCTGCTTTAGCAGAGGAGTTGGACTACATAATCTCTAGAGATCCCTTCCGACTCTGTCAAATCCGTGAATCTGTGAAATCAACAATATTGTCTTTAAACAAGTTTTCTGCCAAACATGACACATTATAATGTCAAAAATGTTGCATGGCTGATTTCTAGCTATTAGTGTAACATGAGTTTTGTTCTGGGGGTGTTCACAATATTGGTCCATGTATCTGGGGGGAAGTCTATCAACGCAATAGGTGCAAAAGGCAGTATCTTAAGTTATCCTTCTCTGTAAATGTGGAAGTTCAGAAAAAGGAAATTCTAACATTATTAGGATCATTCTGGCAGGATTAGTTGTTGTGGAAACATGAAAGAAAAATTTGGTTGGTTCTTCTCTGAGATTGTCTAGAAGTTATGAACTCCTTTCTCATCCCCTGCTTGCAGAGGATTGTTCAATGTTTTATAGAAATTGCTGTACAAGGCACTAACCCCACTAAGACCTGTCATGTAGGGTTCAATCCTACTTCAAATGAAGTGTGCCTGTAAAATATTTGGGTTTGATCAGTGTTGCTTCTAATGACAACTCTTTTTGTCTTAATGTGGAGACCTATGTTACTAAATGTGCATCAGCTGGATAATGTTCTCTGACCATATATAGTCTGCCTCAGAAAATGTACTTTAGTGCAAGTAGTATAGAAGCTATCTAAACATAATCCTCTGGCTTCAAGAGTCTTGGTTCTTCATGTTGAGAGTGCATACCTGCTCAAAAATTGGCAGATAACTTAGTTTCTTCCAGTAGCAGAGCTGGCAGACTATTGGCTGATCACCAGTATATTAAGTTATTTGGTTCAGGTTTTTTCATATTATCTCAGTTTAACTCTGGGCTTCCAAGGCATTGCTTTGCTGTGAGAGCAAAATTTGACCCTTACTCTCAGGGTGATGGCACTCACTCTGCAAAAATTGAGATGTATTAAACATTGGCTATGAATTTCATAACTATATGAGATAAATATTAGATGGGAACTAAGAGTGATAAATATAGTAGTGGAGAAGAAAAGCACTGTTAGGCAGAGAGATTTATTCTTTCTAGTACATGACATTTTGGTTTCTTAGAAAGGCAAATTATTTTAGACACTGCTAAGTGTTAGACTTTTTAAATGTACTAGATCTGATATTCCAAGTTAAGCACAGCTTTCTGTGTCCAGTGATACTAACCTGTCTTCATCAGCTGATGCAATTTGGTTTGTTGTGTTTTGTAGTGGCTGAGCAGCACACACATGCCTTTGTCTAATGGAGTTAGCTGTATTTATATGAAAGGAATATAACAAGTAGGATACTTGTTTCTAGTCACTTTGTAGAGGTTGTAGAGGTACCAAAATAATGGGGGGAGAAGGAGGGGGAGAGGGGGAAATAATGTGGGTGTTTGGATGGGTTTTTTGTTGTGGTGTTGGTTGGGGTTTTTTTGAGACTTGAATATTGACTTGACGTAGTTTAAAGTTAGAGGATTATTGCTATTGGTTAACTTTCTAGGAGCTGCAAAGAGAATCACACTATCAAGAAACTAAAGAGTAAAACAAGTACATCTGTTTAATAATATGAATGGCATGAATATTATGGGAATTGTTGGGGGGGAAAAGAGGTACATTCATTTAGGTGTTATGCTGCATTGCTGTATGATCAGATGAGCGATACATATGTGAGAAGCAAAAGCCATGCCATTTAAAGGGTAACAATACATTTTGGGGGGGGGGGGGGGGGGGGGGGGGGGGGGGGAAATCCTATGGGGATTCATACATTCAGGCAGGATGTTATCACCGTAATTTTGTCCATGTCTAGGAGTGCTAAAATGGCACCAATCTACACTTTTGTATTTGTATTTCCAGGTGGTGGTGTACGTTGTGTGGTCATTCCACTTATGTAAAATTTAAGAGGGATCATTAACATTTTTTTTGGTGGATGGGTGGATTTCTGTAATCATAGCTCAAATCAGTCTGTCACGTAAGTGATAATTGTCTGTGCAAGCCTGAGTATTACTTGTATTAATAACATGCACCTTAATTTTCTCTTACTCTATATATGTATATGAAACTTAAGTGTAAGAAAACAGGTAAGAGAAATTATAGCTATTTTAAAAAGTTAATTTAAAAGCAACTGTTCCAGCTACACCATGTCACTACTAAAAGGTAGTGACTCTGCTGCAAGCTAACACCTGATTTTAAAACAATAGTTAGATATTCTGGATGCATTTGTGAATAACTGTGAAATCAACTGAGGAGAAAAGCATTCAAAATGAGTATTAACAAAGTAGATCTTAATTCTCTGTATGTCTGCTGCATACACAATATTAAAACCAATACTTAGTGTTGATTTAGAACAGGCTTGTTGCAGTATAATCAGATTTTTATGACAGAACAAATGTTGTTATGATCAATGGTTTCCTTATGCTGAAATGTTTTTCTGCAGTACTGGCCATTCAGCCAGAAGAGCAGGTGAATATAGTCCGAAGTCCAGATCCTTTTTTTCTTTTCCTCAGTAAAAGAAGCAGGGAAAAATAAATGAACTCTTACAGTGCCAGTATATTTCCATTTGAATATATTTAGATTGGTCAGCTGTTAGCCCTGACATTGAGTTTTAAAGTATTTGGTTCACTTATCTATGCCAAAAGTTAAGTCCTTGACATATGTTTGTAAACTCAAGCCTCCAAGCATCACTTAAAATTTTTTGCCCCTGTTAGTTAAATGCTATAAAAACATCTTTACAAGCATTAAGTTTGCAATTAAGCTGTTTAAAGATTTGATGATGACAATAGTTCACCTGAGGGCTTGTTTTATTACAGAATTTGGCTACTGAATGACTTGGGATTGCTTTGAAAATTCTAATCTAATTGTGCTATTCCTGTGTGGAATTAACTCATGTTTTAAAAAGTGCCTACTGTTCTCAAATATGGAAATATGGTTTGTTCCAACTCCCGGTACGCCTGTTTTTATTTATCCTAGAAAAGCTCTTCACTGAGTTTTAACCTATCAAAAGCTAACCCTATCTGATACATCTAGGCAGAGTATCTTAAAAGTATGGAAGGCTAATAGAAGGCTAATAGAAGGAAGGATTCACACTCATCTTTTGACCCCATGGTCTTTAAGGAGTGTGTTTGATTTCTGTGTGAGATGCTCCATATCTGTTCTGTTGCCTGTAATTTTAAATCTGATTCAGGTGAGGCCAGTCTACCTCTGCATCTGGTAAGTGCTTCTATTTTAGGGCACTATAGCTGTAAGCAGGGGAAGTTTAGATTAGATATTAGGAAGAATTACTTTATTGAGAGGGTGGTCAGGCACTGGAACAGCCCACCCAGTGCCTGAAGTGGTGGAGTCACCAACCCTGGAGGTGTTTAAGAAATCTGTAGACGTCACACTTCAGGACACGCTCTAATGCCTGAGATTGTTGAGTTGGGTGTTTTGTTTTGTGATTTTTTTTTTTGGTGTTTGTTGTTGTTGTTTTGTGCGTTTGTGGATGTGTGTGTATGGTTGGACTAGGCGATCTCAAAGGTCCATTCCAACCATGAAGATTCTGTAACAAAATCTCCTCAATGTCCACATTAATGTTGCCTTATGAGGTGGGGGATGGAGCTGTGGAGCAGGATGAATAAAGTCAAAATAAATTCCATGCGTCTGTCTTGCCCAAAGGGTGTGATAAATGAGTTTTGTCCCTGATAGACCTCTGCTTTTTCACCTGTCTTGTGCTTCAGGAGGTTTCAGGAAAGCTCTCTCCAAGTATGGTGCTGCTAGTTAAAATTCAGCTTTGTTTTTCTTGTTGCAGAGTTGTTGGATATAGTGAGGGAATGGGGGAAGAAGGAAGGGCTGAATTTGTTTAATTGGCAATGGCTTTTTCTGGCACACTAGCATGCTCTTGATGATGCTATTTATGGATGCCCATTGCCAGAAATAACATTCATGTCAAATTATACTTCATGGTTGACAAAAGATTATCTCTCCAGTATGTTACCATATTTAAGACATTTGTTCACTCCGCTGTTATTTATTGTTCCAGACCCCTTTGGTGAATCTTTTTAAGTCTTTTGCTCGTTCCGTATTTTCTTTCACTCTTTAGAAAAAAATGAAGACCTATAATCTAATATTGGAAAGTTGGTTCTGGCAAATGCAAAACAAAAAGTCTTACAGTAATTTTGCAGCTGTTTGTTTTCTGTATCCAAACTGCTTGCTTTCTCAGACATCACTAACTCTGTAACTCTCCCACTAGTCAGCTACTGTTCCTCTTGTTATATATGAAGAGGTTTTTTTGACTAGTAGCATGCATTTTTCATGGAAAGAGGAGGATTCTTTGTTGTCCAAAACAAATGCAGATTTCAAGTCCTAAAGCACAGATTTTTAATCTGAATTCCCAAGTTTCTTGTCTGATGGCAGTATTCAGCTGGCATCTGTGTCAAGTAGTATGTTCTTCTGTGCTGTTTGAACAGCCAACATCTAGTCCAAAGCTGCTATAAATTAAATATAATTATCAGATTTCCATTCAAATCTTTTAGCTGAATTTTGATGGGAACTCCATGGTTTTTTTTCTGGAAACGAGCATCTGTTACAGATAAGCTGAATTACTATGGAATCTTGTTTTTAAAGGGAATTAAGATCCTATGTGCATTTCCAGATATTTTCCTTGGGATATCTATTGCAAATATGCAAGTTTGTAAGGAAAACTAATGTTCTAACAGTCAACACTCCCAAATGCAGGCAGCTGTCTTGTTTTTTCTGTGTCTGCAGCTGCCCATCTTGGGTAACCAGATGATTTTTGTATTCTCACCTGTTGTTTGTGCATTTAAAGGTTCTGGCTGCCATGCTAACACCAGCCGTCTTTTTCCCTCGGGGTTTGGCCATGTGGTCATCAAATCATAGTGGTCAGCTGCTGAGACCGATTAAGTCATTTAGCTGTTCAGGTCTGAAATAAATTAAGCAGCATGAAGTAAGGCCAATCTCCCCTACACAGTTGTTAGACTTGTATCTCTTTCCAGAAGAAAGACACATTATTTGCTTACATAGTACATCAAATGGCATATATGCTTGGGGTTTTTTTGCTTGCCTTGGAACGGCTGCAGTCTTGGAAGGGTTGGAAGAACAGTGGGAGCCAAGTGAATTACCCAGAACTCCATGGGACTCATTTTTGCAATTCATCTAGGAGCTGGAAATCAGATCTGCAAGGCAAGAGAAACTTTCATTGCGAGGCAAGACTCTTGAGGAACAGTGCTCTGCCATGGCAATAAAGCTACCCTTAGAATTTTTTTTACTTAAAATATGAATTCATTTCCTGACAGTTTAGTTTTGGTTTGGTTTGTGGTTTGTTGGTTTCTTTGTGTGCGGTGGTGGGGTTTTTCTGTTTGTTAGTTTGTTTTGTGGTTTGGGTGGGTTTGGTTTATTTTAGAGTAATGGGAGACATAATCCTAGTTCATTAGGATATACAGATATAGGTACTCCATGGTAGATTACCCCTATCTAGCCAAAAATGTATTAATAGGAAAGTCTTCGTATCCTCAGGCAGACTTTGCCTGTTTGTTTGAAACAGAACAGCTGTCTGGAAATGTGCAACTCATTGAAATCTAAAGTGAGGGAAAGATTCTTTTTGCTTTGCTGCATGCCAGACCCTTTGTATTTATTTCTCTCTTTCTTTCTTTCTTTTTTCTTCTTTTTTTTTCTGATAGGTAAAATGGGGAGCTGCTTCTAAACTTTACTCTTTTGTTTATTCAGTGTTTGTGTGGGTTTTTACTAAAGACAGTTTTATGTGATGTTTTCCAGAAAAATGCTATTGTCTATAGCATTATACTGTCCTTTGCATCTTTCTACAGGAGATAGACTAACATATTAATACATTGAAACAGAAGAAATAATTCCATCCACTGATATATCACAATTGAAGGGTAGGTCAAATGATCATAAGCATATAGAAATATATACCAAAAAGGTAGCTTGTGTATTATTGGAAATTTGGTCAAAAATGTACCAAGATATGCACATCTTTCCCAGTCAGTTTTGTGTTAGGAAAAATCACGAAGATAAATAATTTGAGTAATCTTAAATTATTTTTAGGGTAGTTAACATCTCAGTAGCACATAATATTTATCCATTATGATGATGTAACTTTCAGGATAAAATCATAGAATCGTAGATAAAATAATAAAAATTAGCATGGTTGGAGATATTGTGGAGTTGAAGTACATGGCTGTATTTAACTCCCTTTCAAACTTGCTGTTAGCATTTCCTATTGCTCTCTTATTTGTGGCAGCAATATTTTAAATAAGCAGCATGTCATCACTGATACCTGCACCTTCTTGGTGGCAAATGCTTAAGGATTAGCATCATTTACTTCCAACTTCATTTAACATCCAAGTGGAACAATGGCAGCTCCACAAATCTGATGATAAAATGTTATAGGAAAGCAGACTGGGTTGTAAGTGGATAAATGAAGGACTTAAATTTGCTAAACAATTTGCAGATGCTAGAAGCACAGGGGATTAAAATGAGAACAGCAAACTTAAGGCTTACAAGTATGTACTCTCTGGGCCAAGTTTGCAGAGGCCTCTACTTGGCATCTTGCATGCTATTTGGTTACTTCCACTCACAATTGACTTGTTGAAGCAAAATTGGAGCCACAAAAAACAAAATGTGAAGTCCTCCTACCATAATGTGCAGAGGCAAACAGTGCTTGTACCCATAAATCAGGTGTTTAACTATCTGCAGTAACTTGAATCTGCAAATGATTGAAAGCTTCCCTCTCCCTCCTGTGTGATGGAAGTAATGCTTTTTGAATGTTTTTATGCATACAGTAGGCAGCTCTGAAATAAAGGGACCTTGTCACCTTGCAGAATAGCTAAAATTTCTTTCAGAACTGCAGCTATACAGTATTCAGCTCAAATGCAAAACCGCCCAGTTTTTTGACATTCACATCTGTACTTGGAAGTGCAATTCAAGTCCTTTTGCAGGATAAAAATCTGGAAAAGCCTTGATTCCAAAAGTACTGGAATTGGTGGTTCTAGAAACCACCACTGGGGATATTCTCACTGTAATGCTGAGGAGTGTCAGCTGTTTGAATTTCTATGAGTTCATATTGTCAGGTATGGTAAGTAGAAGCCTTCTCAAACATTGAGATATACTAATTCCTTGAGCCAAGGGACAAAGTGCATTTATATTAGCAGTATCTTGAGACTTGCAATAAAACTGAATTACTAATGTGAGCTTTTCTGGCTGCAGATATCAGAGTCTCGCTGAAGTGTTTTCATTTGTTCAGACATCTTTCTGGGAGATCAGTGACAGCTGGAATATTCTAAAAGTGAGTCATTTATCTAGATAGCTTCCAAACCATAGTGGTCGGTCAAAGATTGCAAATGATGGAAGTGGAAAATCTGTGGATTTAGGGATCTTTTGGAAGTCCTTGTTCTGGATCTTCTTCCCTGCCCCCATTTCCAGTAAAAGTAAAACGTTTTCTGTCTCCAAAGGGCAACTCTTTCATTGTGAGAGTAAAATATGATTTTCCTACATTATTTTTCTGTTTTAGGGTAAAACAATATATCAACAAATGCAATAGAAGCAGTATGTTGCTAAAGGTTGTAAGAATTGAAGAAGCATGTAGTATGTAGGATGACACGTGGAAATAAATGCTACAGCCTGTTTTAGTCTCTTCCAGACTCATTTGGTCAACTTCCAATGTGTTCCTAATTTACTTCCAGATCGTAGATTTGTCCTTAGTGATTTTGTAATTAATCATGTGTGCTGTAAACACCTCTAATTCATTGATGTTATAACACCTGTAGTATGATGTTTATACCAAAATCATCTTGTGGGACCAAGGCATCAATATTCAATAATTGGCAGAATGAAGTACTAAATAATTACTTCTTTTTATATGGGGCACTATTATGAATGATTTAATGCCATGAGGCACTCCTGAGTTTTAGTTCTGGGAAATTTAGGTGGTATTTTTTCATTGGGTTGGATATAGGTTGACTATGCTGGGAAGAGCTACTTTGGAAGTGTTTGTGTATGTGTAGCTAATGTAGGTTTGTGCTAGCAAATCTGTTGCATCTGTGAGTACATCATCCTCTAGTGATGTTTTCCTATATTTATAGAATATTTCATGTTAGAGGACAACTTCGGTGGAAAAGTTCTACTTCCTGCTCAGAGCAGGGTTCACAGGTATTTATCCAGTTGGGTTTGAGGTAAACCTCCAAGGACACTGGCTGTACAAGCTCTGAGCCTGCTGTCCCACTGCTTGATTTTCCTTGGGGTAAAAGGCTTTCCCTTTTATAGTATCTGAACTCCTCATTTCAACTTACTGCCTTTTGTCCTCACACCATGCACCACTGAGAAGAGCTTGGCTCTATCTTCTTGATAACCTCCTTGCAGGAATGGTAAACTGCTGCTAGCCCTCTCTCCCCACCACTTCCACCATCTGTCTCTTCTCCAGGCTTAAGCCCAAGTCTCTCAGCCTATCCTCTCAAGGTAAGTGCTCCAGTACCCTGACCACATTGGGGGCCTTCTGCTGGACTTGTTCTAGTTTTTCAATGTCTCTCTGCTTTCAGGGAGTCCAAAACTGTAATTACTGGAGATCTGGTCTCATGAATGTTGCATAGAGGGTTCTTAACTTGGCAGTCTCCAGCCTGTACCTTTGTGTGGCTTTATTCCTACTCACTGCAGGACTTTGCATTTGTTCTTGATGAATGTCATGAGGTACCTGTTGGCCCATTCCTCCAGTCTGTCTCAGTCCTGAAGAATGGCAGCTCTGCACTCAAGTGCAATTATAGTTCTCCTCAATTTGGTGTGATCTGCAAACTTGGTAAGCCTGCACTCTCTCACCTCCTCCAGGTCATGGATAAAGATGTTAAACAGGACAGGTCCCAGGACTGACTGCTCTAGTGCTTGTTACTCGCCTGGGTAGTACAGCCAAGTAATCACTACCCTCTGGGGACCAATCATCCACACAGCATTTTGCTCATTTGGTTGTCCAGCCATCCAGACCTTGATGTACCAATTCAGTTACAAGAATATTGACAAAAATAGGATTAAGAGGTTTAAAAAAGCCAAGATCACTGTATCGCTGAAGGCAGTCACAGGGGTCAGACATGATTTCCTTTTGGTAAAGCTATACTGACTGTTCCAAATCACTTTGTTGCATGTGCCCAGAAATGAGTTCCAAGAGGGAAGCCCCTTGAACTCTGAAATTTGGGTAACTTCTCAGATGGGAGAGATAATGAGTAGAATTTGGATGGGCCCAGTTCAAGAAGTTGTTAATTGCAGGACGATTATTCTGCTGCAGTTTCTCATACCAAGGACTTTGCCATGTAAAGATTTTCATATGCACTGACAGAGCTGAAAACTCCATGAATTTTCCTGCTTCCCATAGCTAATACAGATTAACAGCACAGAAGGATTGAATACTGAACAGGCAAATTGTTTTGACACAAAGCATCATTCCAATACCAGACCCTAAGCTGACCAAAGCATTCAGTGGAGTGTCACATTTTAAGATGCTTTGTGTGGCGCAAGAAACGATCTTTTGATGAACTTTCAAAACCACCCTTGAATTGGCTGGTGGTTTCCTAACTGCTAAGTAGATGTTAAATGTCTGGCAGAGATGTTCCTAGGGCCCTTCAGGAGGCATGAAGAATTTCCGCAGCAATCACTCCGTTGCTGTTCCTTGCAGGCAGTGCTTGGCTTTGTCAGCTTTGTTCACCCCTTCTAGGTCTAGCCCTACCGCTTGCTTGCATGGGGGGCTGCTTTCCTCCAAAGGCATCCAGTCTCACCGGGGCTTCTGCCAAGACTTCTCTCAGTGTTCCCCTGTGGCTTTGTTCCAGCAGCGCTATAAAGGGCAACCCTCCTCTTTTTGTTGGTAGCCGTGCATTTTTAAATGCAGCACGAGATCCCGGAAACAATAGATTTTTGGCTGCTCAGAAGCTCCTTCCTCACAGCCCCTCTCCCCAGTTGCCTGTGCATCAACTGTGTGCCCTCGGTGGGGGGGTGTCATCCCCCATTCAGCTCTGGCACCTGGCAGCCCTCCAAAGCAAGGCTGTCCCACGGGGCCCATGACCCTAAAGCCCCACGCCAGCTTTCTTGCTTCTTCCCCATCCGCTCTGTGGAGTCCCTGTCAATCGGGACTCCAAGGCTCATGCCAGTTTTCACCATGGTGCTTGTGTGCCCAAAGTGGGACTTAACCTTTCCAGCAGAGATGACTGATTTACTTAATTTGACTCTTCTATAGGGCCTGTAATGTCTTTTGTTGTTTTGGTTTTGTTTTTTTTTTTTAAACATACAAGCAAGAAAAGACTTAATATTTTTATTTAAATGCTTTTGATTGTTGTTGGCTGGGTATATGCAGCTGCCTAGACACCGCAATTTTACAATTTTTGCTGTGGTTTATACAGATTGACGTATCAGGGCAAAGAATGTAAGCCACAGGAAGCTGAAGATGAAACCAAGCAGGGACTATTAAACTGGTAGCAGTGAACAATTTAGTTGCAGTTTAGAATAGTATTTAATTTATGGAAGGTTCAGTTACATTGTTCCATTTTTAATTTGACACCCCAGCAGCTGAAAAGAAGCCCTTTACCTATACCTATGTGCTGCAAACCCCTAGATACAGCTCTTCCTGACCCTAAATTTGCATCATAATTGCATATGCCTCGTAACATTTTTTGTTGCAACAGAAAAAGCAGTACATTCCTGAAGACTTATTCCATTTCAGCTTTTCTTATAAATTCTGTATTCGGTCGACTAATTTAAGTCTGTATTTAATTGACTGAGAGAATCGAGTTTATTTACTGTGTGCAGAGAGGTCTTTTCTCTGTTCAATTTATATTCTCATTCTAATACATGCAGTAAACTTTTACAAAAACAGACTTCTGCCTTAACTTTTTACAAAGGGATGAGAGATAGTACAATTTTAATAAAAATACAGCGGTTTATATAGTCTGGGAATATAGAGTAAGATAGAGATCCAAATTTGACATCAAGGTAACTTACAGTATAAAACTATTCCAAGCAGGACAGCTTTTTCATTATATTGTCAGAATTTTCATTTGTTTCCTCATTTATATCTATTTTGACTTGTAGTACTGTTTTCCTAATACTTGATGGAAGAGAAAGTGTTCGTTTCACAATAAAAAATTTTACATTTATTTCTGAAAATCTTGAACTATTGTGCTGACTTCTTCCTAAAATTGGGAAAATGATTGGCCATTATACCACTCTTCTGGAAGACATTTCAAGAAAAACACATCTTGCCAAAGTATTTCTACTGAAACTTTTCCAGTCATTTTTCTGTAAAATTGAGTTAACATTGACACATGTTAACACACTGTGTCCTCAGCATGTCTCAGAATTGAGACCAATGTCATTAAGGATGGAGGAAGTGCTTTTCAGTGTCTCTTCATGTGTAGAGTAATTTGGGATTTTAGCAACCTTCATTTACTCCCATATAGATAAATCGATTTTTGGAGATGGATTAACTGTATGTGGAGGCAAAAAGGCTATGTAGAACCATGCTTCAAGACTTTTTTCTTTAGCACTGACACTCTTTATTCCTTCAGATTCTTTCTTTTTCACGTAGTGATGAAATAACATTTAGAAGGTTAAAAAAGTTTTGCAAATCGTTACAGTGTGTGAATGTCATACTGACTATCGTAATAAAGGTGGGCAAGGATTTTACTGGATTTTTCAGGAGGAGAACAAAGAATTTGAAGGGATGTCTTGGGACACTGGGACTGCTTTGCTGGTGGAGGAACGGCCTCATGCAGTCCCTTTCATTTACTTTTTGAGTCCTTCTTGAAAGTGCTTTGTCCCCTCCCCTCCATTTCTGTGGGAGATTATTTCAAAACTTTATTTCTCTGAGGATCCAGAATATTTCTTTCATTCAAAGCCTAAAATTGTCCAGGGCCAAAATGCCTATTTGTTCTTAAGCAACATCCTTTTGCTAAAACAGCTCTTCTCTTACTACTGTATCTTAGTTATCCAGCCACTCCTAAGCGATCTTCATCTGCAATTCTTTCTGGATAGCATCTGTACTACTTACATTTTATTTATATTTTTTTTTCCTTCCTTGCTTTTATTTTTTTTTATGTAGCTGAAGAACTTCATACTAGATGTTTCAATCTTACAAGTTTGAATTAAATTTGATTTTTTTGGCAGTTTGTCTCATTCTTGTGCTATTTGACTGTGACCAGTGCTTCTTCTGGTGTTTTCTTATTCCCCAGTAGCACCGTACTGTATTTCAAGCAGATGCCTAGATGTCATCTTTCAAGGAAATCAGTGATGCTTTCTTACAGACTTCCTTCCCTCCAGGGCATTCCTCCTGTGGGATAACTTCCTGAGTTCAAGCACGTATGAATCTCGGCCAGCCCTCCTTCTGTTCTAGTAGCTGTCTTCAAGTAGTTCTCTTATTGTGCCATTGTTTGTCCTTGTTGAAACTGAGTGCTCTCTTTCTAGGTTGACTGATGGCAAGTCACTTTTTCTTGGGTGGCTGTAGGAGTTTGTTGGCTCTAGTGTAGATAGAGGGTTCCTTTCCCAGGAACCTACACTGTCAAGAGAGTTTTGGGAGCTGGTGCAGATTCACTGGGATTTTCATCAGAGTCCTACCATAGACTGGGCATAAATTTGAGGATGTCAGATGTTTCAAATAACATGCTTTGAGCTCAATAAATGCTCATTTCCAATGATACTGAATTAATTGGAAAAAAAATAAAAATCACTAACTAGATTAGTCAATCTGGATTTATTACATTTCCAGCTGCAAGTTCTGAGTCTTCAGCTTTGGAGTTCAAACCTAGCCTTTCCCTTTCAGGTGTCTCAAGAAACTCATAACAAAATGATATGGCAGCTTTTAACTGCTTTGGACTCGCTAGGGTATGCTGCCTGTCTTTAAAGAGCAGTGTTTAACTATCACTAGAGTTCATCTCAAAAGGCCTTTTTTTTTTTTCCAGTTTTATATTTGCCAAACTGAGAATGCTTTTTCCTGCTCGTTTTTGTGGATGTTGTGGTGCCAGGCTTACAATTTTACTGCTTGAATTCTTAACCATTAGAGTACTGCCCAAACCATTATGTTAATCCTATTAAAGATACCTTTTCAAAAAGGTATGTTTTGAGCTTAGACTAGATGATCTCCAGAGATCGCTTCCAACCTCATTCAATCCTTGAAGAGAGTCCATTTTCCACCTGTGTCAGCCGCCTCTTGTAGGCCCTGTGCTCCATCTATATGTTAGCTTTGGGGGTCCTCTGTCGTGCTCGTTGTGGCTTGGTCATGTTCTTTCTTTCATGGGGAGCCCTGAAGTGGACCCAGTCCTTCAAGTGGGCTCTGACAAAAGCTGGGTAGAGGGGAAAAGTGTTTTTGCCTGCTGTGCCAACTCTTGTGGCTCATACAGTATGAGCTGTGGGTAACCATCTTGGCTGTGAGGATGCACCTCTGACTGGTGTTGGACTGGCTGTGCCTTGGGCTGCTTAGGTCTTCTGCCAGGCTGTTGCCTTTGTCATATGTGATGATATCCTTGGGACGTGATGGGATTTGCATTGGGCCATTTTTATTTTTCTTTTTTCACCTGTCAAGGTGTTTCTCTACGGTAGCACATTGGCTACTCACCCTGAACTGGTGCTGTCTACAGACTTGCTGAAAGTGCACTCACTCTCATCATCCAAGTCCTTAGTGAAGGTATTGAACGATATTAATCTCAATATCAACCGTTGAAAGTTTTAAACTTAAATTATTTATCTGGCTTAAGACAAGGAATCTATATGCTTCATGTAAGTATAGGTGAAGCGTGAGTATGAACTGAGTGATTAAACTGCATGATGCCATCAGCCAGAGTCAGCTGTTTGCCAAAATATCACATTTTTAGTGGCACTGCAGCAGTAAGTGTTTATAAGGAGCGAACAAAAAATATTTCCTGCCTATGGTGCAGGAAATTGTATATAAAAGGATCTATATAAAAGGATTCCTTAGAGGAATCACTTAAACTGTGGCAGGTGCTGGTTTATATTTGCTTTTTCGTCAGATGATCTGTGATGTTTTCTTGTAGTTTACTAAGAGGGTATGAAATTGGATTTGATAGGGCACCGTGAGCTTGAGGTTGTTCTTCAGTCTTTGCTGCCTTCTGGGGAAATGAAGGAAACTGTTCATCCCCACCCTGCCCAGACATTTTTCTTTCTCTTGGAAAGAACACAAATGCAGACACACATACAGTCCTTTCAAATGTTAGGCAACAAGTTGTTGCCTAAGATACCAGGCAGAGTTGTTCAAAGTTGCTTGGAGGGCTGAAATGGCACTGTTATGCACACAGAAAATAATAATAAAATAATAATAATTAAAAAAAGCAAGCTTTTAAAATGCAATTGTTTGGCACAAGTAGGCTACTCTTGTTCTCTGTAAAATTTTCTAATAGAAAATCCCTCCACCCATTTCCATGAATTATTTATACAAGTTTCAAGCTTTGGACAGAAATGAAGCTGCAACTTTTCTTATAACTTTTGCTCTAGAAATGCTGGTGGTTTAGCCATCTTCAGGCTTAAACTTCAGTGTAGCTTATATGAATAATTCCTCCTGTAAAAATGCTAGTGAAACCTAGGCAATTTTATTGTGATTTGAGGTAAATGACATGAGTTCAGCAATCATTTGTAGCCTGAGGATATGGTGTGTTGACTCCAGGTGATCTGCTTTGTTTTCCTGTGTTAAAGCAAAATAGTATTGCGTGCCCTTACATGCTGAGTAAACTTTGTAGCATCACCAGCACCACTGGTAACAACCCAATCATTTACCTGCTCTTATGGGCAAGTTTTGCGACCAACAAGGTAAATTTATCTGAAACAGAGTTAATTTTTAAATGGCAAATTTTCCTCAGCTTGCTTATGTAGAGGGTTTTTTGTTTTCTGTCCTCTCTACTGTGATGCACAAACACTAATCTGTCTTTTTATCCTAGTAGAAGACTAGGATAAGGGTGTGGGATGCTTAAACTGCTGTAGGCTGGCCAGAAAAAAAGGAATCAAAATGACCCCAATGGAAGGAAATAACAAAAAGCAAAGAAATTGACAGAGGTTCTGCAGGTACCCAAATAATGCCTATTTTTCTCCACTAATACCTTGGATTTTTAACATTCTGCTATGAATCTGTCAAACTATGAAAGCTAATCTGTATACAGTTGTGGAGGGAAAAGGGTTTTTTTTATCCACAGGGAAATACTAAATGCTGAGTAGAACTGTGGGTAGATTTTTTTTGGATGTATTCAAGGTTGTTTAGGTGTGTGGCTCAAGACAGTAATTTGAGGAGTGTAAGGTGCGTGATGGGTAGGTAGGCATATCTCAGTGGGGCTATGCTGGTGCTCACGCTGACAGATATGGTTCCGTGTAAGCTGCTCTGGTTTGATATGAAGTCCACACTACTTTCACAAAATGTATACCTATGGGACAATTGAAGTGAGACTTTTTTATATTTTTTTTTTCCCATGCCATGTCAGCCACAAAAAAAGCTTACTTAAAGTTTTAATGATTGAATAATTACATCAGTTGGTGTAAGAGAAATGCAGTGGTAAGCATCTGAAATGAAATCTGAGTTGGTAATACATGGCATTTGGTTCTCCTCATGTGCATTGCCTCAGCAATAGCTCTTGTTTATTAGAAGGCCTGAATTGGATGGATTCCATCATTGCATGTGACATTGCATGTGGAGTATGTCAGCGATGCATTTTAGAAACAAATAAACATAACATGTAGCACTTTTCCAGTAAACTGTAATTTTGGTGTGTGAATGTAATACCTCTCAAGGCAGTAGAGTTGGAAGCAGATGACTTCTAGCACTTAGAGAAGCGTGTCCCTCCATGGCAGGTTAAAAGCAGCTTTCGTGATTTGTTAGACCTAATGAATCGGAAACAACCTTCAATAAACTGTAAAGTTTAGTGTTTCAAATCTGCATGTATTGATTTAATATCCCTATTAACTTGAAATATTTGTTAAAAACATCTCGTTTGCCTGTTGCAAGATGTTTAAGGATATTAACTGTGTGTTAAATAATTGACCAGAATTGATGACTTGTCTGGGAAGGTTGTGAAGATGTGCTGAGTAGTCTCAAATGCTACTCCAGAGCTAGCGTCGTTCAAAGAGCTGCTTGTTGTTGGCTCAATGTGCAGCTACCTGGATGAATTGAACTTCTTTTCTGTTGCTTGCTCCCATTCACGTTTCCAAAGGATGTGGGAAGGCCTGCAGAGACGTCACAAGAAAATGTAAACTGCACAACCACAGATCATGCCAGCAGGGAAATGGAGTCAGTTCATATGTGATAACATATCTCTTCTTCAAATTGTTGGAAACTTCAAACTGTCCCACTTTGCCCAGTGTTTTGGCCAGGTACAGCAGAAGATCCACACAGAGGGAATAAGATGCTGCAGGAGGTAGTGTATTGTGTTAATGTTGGAAGGAACATGATTCTTTGATTTCCTCTCCTTTGTTGCAGTGTGCTGCTGAGTAATACACAGCATTAATTTTTTAAGTAGGTAATTTCCTTTTCTCTCCTTACTAAAACAATTGTAGCAGAATGCACACCAAAAATGTTTCTGCTTTCTGTCTAGGGCTGAGACAGAAAATGGCAATGACATACCACAGCTGTCCAGGACGGTGGCAGCAAGAACTATTGCTGTTGTGTGTAAATGGAACTTGGGTAATATGGGAACTGTTTTCTACATCGGAAATAGCTCGAATTGTCTGGAATGTGTGTGCAAACGTTCATTTTTCTAGACAGTGAACCCAGCTGACTTTGTAGTAAATCAGTAGCCTTCTCCAGGTTGTATCTAGGTCTGGCTTTGGCCCTCTGCCTGACTGAGAGCCCTGGAACGCTTCAATTTATGTGTGCACGGAGCAGTACAAGTTCCTGATAGTTTTCTCATCTGTGTGAAGCTGCACAAAGCTTCATGAAATCATGTTGCCTTGCTCAAAAGCAATATTACAGGCTGTTAAAAGTAATTTCAAATAAGGAGTCAGTCTACATCAGTCTACTCTTCTGAAAGTATTGTGCATCTTTCATATCTGTTTAAAGGAAACGGATATTTTTTCTTAATTCTATTGAAATTCCAGGTGGTTTTCCTTGAGTTGATGGGAACTAGGAAACTCGTCCTTGAGACACATGTTTTATTTGCTACTGTTTTTCCTGAGCATGGAGGGAGAATATTCTCAGACTTAAAGGAATATTATAATTGGGATTTAAAAATGAATAATTAGGTGTCTTATTTGGGGTTTTGTTTTCAGCTTTTTTCTTACAAATAACTTGCAGTATGAAGACAAGAACTCCAGATGGTAAGAACTTGAGTTCGCAGCACACTGGGGAAATTAGGATAAGTGATCAAAAAACTGATGAAAATAAGAGCTCTTTGTAGCACTGTCATAAAAGATGAACTATTGTCTGGTCACACATAACGTATTTAGTTGGCGAATAAAAGAAACCTTTCCCAATTTTGAAAGTCATCTCTGTCTTGAAATTTGGTGAATCCTTTTCCTAACATGAAGGGTGTGCGTGCAGGCCTCTGTAGGAGTTCATTTAAATTATTTTTATTCCCCCAAAACACTTTGTGCATTTGTTCATCAAAATGCTATATGAGTAAGCCTCTCCCAAGTCAAGAATGGGTGAGGTAGCAGATTACAATGTTCTTATAAATACCTTTGTTTATGCACGATTTCTTGTTCATATGCGCTCTAAAGGATGACTTTTAAAAAAATAATTTTTTTTTTCTTTTCATCTGTCCTGTGCTCCCAGGGCAGTGGCAGAAGAACAAAAGCTGGGAATAAAGAATTTGCTACCAAGTTGGCGTAAGCATTTGCGATACTCCTTTCATGTGAATTTTCTGCTAGCCAGATGCATCTAGAAGATACTACTTGCTGCTGCCAGGGCACTTGTTACAGTCTTTTTCATCTCTTAGGCAGACAGGAATAACTGTTGCTTCAGGGAGACAAACTGGTGTTCGCTCAAGTAGGAGGTTCATAGAAGAACTACCAAATGCCTGTGTTGCTATATTTCTGAATGTAGGGGAGAAACTTTGTCAGGGTGGCTTAAAGGAAAACTTGTCCCAACAGCATTGTAATTCTGGGGTGGCTTATTGACTCTGATCATGTGTCAGGTTTCCCTGTCCTCCTTAAGATAATTATTTGGGAAAGGTGGAGTAGGAGGAGAGTGAAGAATAAGCTCCTGATGCCAAGGCAACAGCTGGCAGCTGGCCACCTTATTTAATGTTTTATTTCCTTCATGACCTATTGTTGTCTGCCTTGACCTTGATTTGAGCTTTTTGGTCCTGGCAACAGTGAGATCAGATTAGGTTAACTACTATATTGTTTAAAACTTACTAGACTGATAGCTACAGCAGTCTTTGGTGTAGTTTTCTAACAAGATTTTAAACCAAAAATGAACTTGACATGTTCTGAAACAAAAATACTTCATTGTTTCACCTCTTCACTGCTACAAGAGTATAAAACCGTCAGTAGATTTCAGATTTATACTTTATAAAAATCCCTGATTTGTCCCAAGCACCACTTGATAATGTTAAGGGTTTCAAACCTTCAATCCTGTTGATTGCTGGAAACTGTTACGTCCTTTTTTGAAAAGGTATGGTGTAGATGTTATTCATTTTACCATAAATTGCTGTCTTGCATGTTATATAAGTCTAATCATTTTTCATTGACCCTGAAAAAATATATTGACAAATTCTGCTTTATTACTCCACTGTAGTTACAGGGTTCTGTTGCCTTGAGCTGAGAGCAAACCCCGAGTAGCAGTAGTTGCTGGTACTGCTTATAGGCAGCAATTCCTTGGATTTCCAGTAGAACTTCTTTTTACAGTATAATTTGGAAAAGTTAGTCAATAATTTGGAGTGAAGAAGTTAGTAAACTTAGTTATAAGAGACAAGTGTGTATAATGAGAACTGCATTTTAGAGTTTGGGGGAGATTTTTACCAAGTGTTACTGTCTTTATTAGAGGAGAGAGGAATGTTTGAAGACATGACCAGAGCTTGAAAATGCTAAATGCCTGTTGTTAGAGACCTGCTGCTGCTGTTATGACAATAGTCTTATAGTAATTTTGGGTTGGCAAAGCTTTTGAGCACTCCTAGGGTCACCCTAAAAAACTCAGCAAAATCAGCATCATGAGTAAGAAAGCATTAAGTCTTTTCCTTCTGTCCACCCCCTAATTTTTAATTTTGCTTTATGCCTCAGAACTGATTTTTCTCCCATGTGGTGCCTCTTCCTGCTACGGCTTATGTGGTAAGGGAATGTTGTAATTTAATTTAATTAAGTCTTGAAGGCACTTTCTTTTCAGCTGAGGCTGCTGTGACATTCCTTCACTAGTAGGCAGTGCCTTTTAATTGATTCACAATAGACTCAGGATCTGAAGTGATGGAAATTTTGTTGCCAATTCCCTCATTCATCATGGGTTAAAGTGGATGCTGGGTGCCAAGACCCAGTGACCATACGTTGTTAGGATGTAGTTTTTTTCCTCATTAATAGATTTAAACTTTTTTTCGGTATCAATGACTGGACATACCCAAAATAAGTCTAACTTCTGTCCAGTGGTAACTGGACAAAGGAATTGTTTTCCCCTGCAGGACTCCAGGCACTGAGTGAAGCATACGTGCTCCATCCCCCTGGCTGGGGAATCGGCACCTTGCGTTGTCTCAGCGTTGTGCTGCAGCCTCTTGGTGGCTCTCACTAGAGCATAGACAACCAGAGCATAGATTGACTGTAGTAAGCTTTCTTGACAATTTGCAAAACCCACTTAGATCTAGAAAACGAATTCCGTTCAATCTGTGCAAGTTCATAAAGAAATGTTGTACAGTCTGGGTGTATGGGCATTTTCTGCTCTTCCCCTTTAAATGCTACACCATGCCAGGAAATCTCCCATCTGAGATGATGCTAAATGCACTGGATGTCAAAGTAAATGCTTGCTGAGAAAGGAGTCACAAGAGAATTTTATCTTGTATTATAGAGAATATGATTGGACACAGACTATAGAAGGCCACCAGCGTAGGTACTTGGGGCCTGCAGAGATCTCATGTGAAAAACAGCACAACCCTTGCTGTTTCAGTCAAAGGCCATCCCTGAGGAATTACGGCTGGTTACGTGGTAACTTGGCAGCATCAGTATGGTCCTGGTTTGCCCTGTGCTGTTAAACTGTTAAAGGCTGTACAGTTTCTCATTGTTGGAAAGAACTTTTCCTATTGTATTATTATTCTTCATCCCTTTTGTTTTCTCATGGTGCACCTCTCGTTTTTATAGTTCTTTAATGAAGAGGTGCTGTGTCTTCTAGTCTGTTTCCATAGAAACACCCAATTAGAAGAGTAATTTGAAGAGACTGAGACACAGCTGCCAAACTTCTAAAGAGAAAGAAGGAGGGGGAGGGAAAAGGGGAGAAGATTTGGGCTGGCAAAATGCAAACAACATTGCCTGTCTTCTGCCAGCTATTTCCTAACACTTGTCTGTAAACTCGTATCTGACTGTACATCTTGCACCCATTTGGGTTGAGCTGCATCTGTAATGCATTTTAAAAGTATAATTGAGTCTGGTGCTCAGCATATGTGATGTTAATGCTTGGAATGTGAGAATTTTTTGTTGTTGCATTGCTTCTTTCATATGTTTTTTATAAGGCAGTGGCCGAGGCATTGAGACCAAAAGGGGAGGGGAGAAGAATTGAGGAATCTCCCACTTGCCAATGCCTCATGTTTATTGACATGTTGAAAAAGAGACATTTTTCTGTCCTTGCTTGGCACAGAGCAGGATAACCCAGGTACCTGTGACTCAATGGATCTCAAACCGTTTATAAAGGGAAAAAAACCCAAACATGTTCCACTGAGTCATTTCTCTGGTAGTCGAATGATTTCTGTCGTCTTTTTGCCAGCTGGAGGCAGTCAGGAATAGAATACTATTAGAAAAGGAGAATGGAAAGCAAAATGTATGCAACAAAATGGAGTATTAGATGTATCTTTTCCCATAGGTACAAAATCTATTCTTTGCATATATAAAAATATACCCCTAGAATCATCTCTGTATTTAAAAGGGCAACTTTGCTACTACATTTCACAGGGGAAAGAGGATGAAAATTTAAATCTGTCATGGGATGCTATATGTCTCTTCTCATATGCATTGAAATCTGCACTGTACTGTGATCGCAGCTTGCACATACCACTTTAATTTCTGTTTTCTCAAACAGTGATGGGGCTTTTTCAATATTATCTTTACTTAGTATCATCTAGACTGACCAGAAGGCTCCTTGCTGTCCTTCCCTGTAGGTCTGACTTCCAAGATTCACAACAAAAAAACTCAAACCACCTAAGTAAACCCAAACCAAACAAAAAATCCTCTCTTCAAAAACCCAAACAAACAGCAAACAAAAAAAAAAAACCCCACATGAAGCCCACCCTCAAATCCCCTCTTTTTTCAGAGATGCTTTGGCACAGGGACATGTTAGAAAACTCTCTGTCTTTAGGGAAGGCAATTCCAGAAGCAAGCTAATGTTCATGGTCGATTCCTACTCAGATCTTTAGCAAGATAACCAGAGTGGACACTCCAAGCCTTTTGGCTGGCAGACTTTCAGCCTCTTGTGGAAGCAGCAGTAACTTCAGGTATATTCCCATTTGCGGTGCCCCTGCTGGCCCTTGGGCAGCTGAGCAATTAGATTAGTGCTGTCTAAGTGCTTTCCTTCTGCTTCTGATTGTGTCTAATGAGCTGTGTAGAGTTTGGTTGTCAAAAGTTTGCACTGTGATTGATATATTACTGTTCCTGTGGAAATGGATTTGGCACCACCTGACGCGGGGATTCCAACCCAAATAGCCAGCATAGATGTCAGTGACTGATTACACAAGTCTTGCTGGCAAATTTTAGCAAAGCATCACATGGTCAGGTTGAAAGGGTCTGATTTGCATTCCCTCTGTGCTGTCTGGGTACCTGCTCAGTGATAGAGGGGTTGCATTTGAAGTATGCAGGTTGAAGTCAGTTAATGACAGCATCCTTAGATGCTCGAGGAGGGTGAGCACTTCATGACCTGTTTGTTGGCTCAAACAAGGTGAGCCTTCTTAGGTGCTTCCCTTAACCTACCTCTAAACCTTCATGAAAGTGAGGTGATTTGAACAGTATTTTTAAAATCTTAAAAATGTAAGAAGTTGTTTCTGACTGCTTAGGAAATTCCTGAGGCTTACTAGGGAGGAAGGCCTCGGGAAAGGAGAAAGTTGGTTCTATGGCTCTACAACTTGCTGTCGTTGAGTCTGTGCATGTTAAAGATCAATTATTTGCAAGTCGTGTTGTTCAGCTGGTGGGTAATCAGGATGGTTCCTGGGTTAAAACAAAATGGGGAAAACCTTGCCCAGTGTTTGTGGCCTTAGGGTAAAATGGGCACTTGGTTATCTAAGAGCATTCTGTACTTTACTGTGATCACAGCTCACAAACACCACTTCAGTTTCTCAGATGTATCATCATTCATTTTGCCTCACTGTCAAACTCCCGTGATTGTGAGTATCTTGGATCTGATGGATAACTCATAATTGATAATGCTGCAGTGTTTGGGCCCTTCAGGAAATGCTTTGTGGGTTACTAAAATTTCCAGCCGCTTTTATCATGGAAGGTAGAGGCAGTTTAATTTAACGTTTGAAATTCAGTTAATTGAAATAGAAATCTTGTAGGAATCTCTTGTGACTACCTTTTGCCAACTACGTACATGTTACATTGAACCTCAGGGAAAGCAAGGATGCTCTACGACCTTAGGCAGTGTAGTATTGTAAGAAAGCAAATACTTTGCGTTGCTTAATGATGATTGGATCAGAAAACTGTTATTCAGGTTGAGTAACAGATGTTTTGTGATTAAGGTGTTGCTGCTTTTTTTTGCTGTAGAATAGACAGATCAGTCTTTTTCTTCTTTTTCTGTTTACGTTGTCATGCAAATTTTCCACAGAAGAAGAGTTTCTCAACATTACCTTCATAGGATGACTAGGCTTAAAGGATGAAGCAAGCAACTATCCCCTAAGAAACAAACCCAAACCTCCCTAAAACAAAGAAATTATAAAAAACACTCATTCAAACACATCTGCAAGAAACATGGAATGAACCGACAAACTTAAAATCTTCTCTTAAAGGAGACTGACAATATCATGTTTAATACCACATGTTTATAAAAATGTTGATATGTATGCATATAGGCCCTTATTAGCCAGCAGCTCTGATTAATATTGAGCGCTTAAGCGAAGTGTTGACTAGTGTGTGTAGTTAATTAGATGTAAGCATCTAATGGACCACTGTCAACAGTTGCTTCCTATTAAATGGTTATCTCTATTACAGAAATATGTTGCTGCAGTTTTCTTTCAATGCTGGAGTTAAAATCTATGTATTTTTAACTTCATGTATTAAATGTATTAAATGTTATGTATTAAACTCTACTTGTTGAGTAAATTTCAAGCACACCTGAAATTGATATATGCTACCTGTTTCGAGAGATGTCAATGGTATAAAGTTTGTTTTAGTTGTTTCCACTAACTAATGCCACTTGTATTTTTGGCAAATGACATTTTGCTAAAAATTATTTTCTTAAGGCCAGCCTGAGCAAGTAACTTCACCTTTCAGTTTCTTTTTAATATCCCTACATTTAATATGGACAGTTAAGTCAGCTTGGCATCAGAAAAGATTTTTAAAGGAAATTACCTTGTTATACCTAGCTTTTTTGGGGTGCTCTTTAAGTACTTGTAAGTTTACTAGAAAAATACAGTTTCCAGTCTTGATGACACAACTGTAGCAAAGCAGGAGCTGTGAAATAGTTTCTCGCAGTTCAACCAGCCAAAATCTGCAAAAACACATCTTCTGCGCAAGCAACCAATTAAAGCATAAAAAGCAAAGTACCTGTTATGACCAGACCTTTCTATAAATTCTGTTTGTGTGATGTTTCTTTTTGAGAGCAAGTACTTATTTTTCTGCTTGTAGATCTGTAAGTCTTTGCATACATGTGGCTTAAGCCGTATCACCTGAACTGCCTGCTTCCTGCTCCTTCCTTTTTATCAGTAAGGGTTGTGCCAGTGTCAGTCTTCGAAGTTTTCTTTTTCCCTTCCTGGTATTCTGATTAACTACGGCTCTGCTGGGTAGCTGGTTTGTTGTTTTTTGGTTCTTTGTTGTTATGGGTTTTTTTACAGCATTTATTACTGATGTTTTCATAATGGAAAGTTTATGATCTAAAGTTAATTGTTAGATGATTTTATTTGGTAGCAGTGATTTTCTGCAAACTTCCAACGCAATTTTGGGAGGCCCCAAAGCCCACTTTTTTCTGCTGTATTCATTAACTCTTTCTCTGCTTGTATGACTGCAGCATTCTTTTAGTTACTTCATAACAAAGAACCTATAACTGTTGTGGTTTTTTTAAAAAATTGTATTGAAACAAAAAGACTGCTTTATGTAATATAGTAACATTTTTTTTTAGTCCATACTTCTAAGGACAAGTGAGGAAAGCAGCAGGAGCCAGACTCTGATTTCTATCTTTGAACTCATTTTCAGCATCTGGTTTTAGGATTTTATTCCAGTGGAATGATGTCCTACTTTCAAAGCTACCTTTTGAATACACCTTGTACTGGTTTTCTTCTATTCCTATCGACATGACTGAAAATACCCTTAAGCCTTCTCTGAATTCTGGGTGGTACAAGAAAATAAATTATGAACAAGACTTGCAGGACAGGAGTCATAAACTTTTTGCAGACATTTTTATACCATGTACACACCCAGTTTATCTCTAGGATGACCTTAGCACGTGCCTACTCTTTGCTTTGGAAAAATGAAGAAACAGCAAAATGTGTTGTAAGTAATTGGCAGATACAGTCCTACTCACCAACAATAAGCCAGAGTTGTAACTGTGAAATCCGTGAAGTTTAAAACAGCTTAGAAAGACTTTTTGAAGGGAAGTTAGTAGATTGGCAGTTCTTGAAGCATATTCTTTGTCCTCAAAGCATTTTTTGCAGGTGCTGGAAAAGACATTGAGTTTATCCGATGAGTGACGGTTATTATTTAAAAAAGTCACGTGTTAGAAAAGCAGGCGCCACTAAACAAGAAGACAGTTCCATCTGTAATGTTTTTGCTGGCAAAGTGAATCAGATAGCGTTCCAAGGTCTGTACAACGCATGCTGCAAACCTCTAACACTGGAAAGAACTTGAGAGTTTAATGTGTTCTGGCTTCACGTTACATAAACAGGGGTCCCCGTGGTCCTATATTGATTGGGCTTGTGTTCCACCACTATTTTTGTGGGTATACGCTAGCCCATAAAAATCACATTTTTGTTTTTGCCTGCCAACTCTCTTCCATTGCTTTGTCTATCAGACTGCAGCCGTAAGTGCTACAGCTGGTGTGCCGAGGGATCCAAGGCAGAACAGTCAGACCACTAGATTTCAGGCTGATGAGCCTGGGAGAAACCCTTGCAATTTGATAGTACAATTAAATGTATGTCAGGAATTGTCAGAAGTACTTTATGCTCTTTTGAAGATGACTGCGTATCCCCTGGTATCAGCACAGGCTAACATCACAAGCACCACAAATACTTTGCAGCACATCTCTAGCAGCCGTAGCCTAATAAAATGACTACTGTTTGTAACCCAAGCGTACTCAGATGGGAAGAAGACCCTGAAGTGAATGATCATGTTTAGTAGACTCCAGTTATTTCATCTATTCCCTCTCTTAGTCTTCAACTTTTTTTAGTAAAACTTTTTGTCATCCTTACACATGAGTGTGGAACATGAAGTTTTAGTGAAATTGGGAAGCTTTCCTAGCTTTCTTGACTGGATAACATATGACTATGCAGTAGGATTTAAGAAGTCATAAAAGTTCTAGGAATTTATTTAAATTTTTTTTGCAGGCAGCAATTAAACTGACTTAATAATCCTTGTACAAAGGAGACTGCAGCTTCCACTGACAGTTTATACAGTTACCTGGTGTGTTTAGACTTAATTAAAATACTGATTTAAAATAAGGAAGTCTGATACCTGTGTAGTAAAGAACTCTGCAAACTAGCATCCTTAGGCTCAGGATTCAGTTTATGTGGCCTTCTGCTCTTTTCTGACATATATATCTACATCTCTCTGATGGGGACAGACATTTTGGTAGGGCCAGTAGGTACAGGACAAAGCATAATAGTTTTTAACTAAAAGAGGGTAATTTTTAACTAAAAGAGGGTAGATTTCAACTTGATAAAAGGAGAATTTTTTTGCAGTGAGAGATGCCCCATCTCTAGAAACATTCAAGGTCAGGTTGGACAGGACTCTGAACCACCTGGACTAGTGTAAGATGCCCCAGCTCATTGCAGGGGCCTTTAAAGGTCCCTTGTGACCCCAACTATTCTGTGATATCTAGAAGAGCAGTGTAAAACCTTAGCTTAGTTTTGCACTGGCCTGCAAATTTAGTAGAGAGTGACGGGGTGAGAAAAAAGAACATCTTTTTATTTAACTTTCTCGAGTATCACCAGTGTCCATGTGAGCAAGGTGCTGATAACTCTAGTTTTACTGCCAAGGAGTGAATGATAATGAGCTTATTTTTCTCAGGTAATGAACTCATCCTCTTGACTTCAAGTGTATGATATATCAGTTGTTTTGGCTAGCATGCTTATTTATCAGTTGTATTTGGCTAGCATGCTTATTTCCCTGTGCCAGTCTCATTAGGACTTTATCCCAAAACGATCCATTCTCTGCCTTCTCTTTGTGAATGGGAAAAATGCACTGGTCAGCAAATACGTTCTTTTCCTATCTGCAGCTTCTGTTCTTATGATCCCTTCCCTTTTGTCTGTTTTCACAATGCTCCCATGTGCTATGCCATGTGGAGGTAATGATTAATGGACAGAATTGGACAAAATTCAGCATGCTGTTCCGCCACAAGTTAAGCAAAGATTCACTAGGGCTGTTTGTGTGGAAGTTATGAGCAATGTGTCTTAGCACTGTGTAGTGTCCCACCCCATGAGATCAAATCTTTCTTAAACATCTACTGTCTTTTAAGGAAAGGGGGCTTTATTGACTTCACTCTGGAGTTAGTGCAACCATACTAGAGTGAGATGATGCCCATGTAAAACTGAACCAAGAAAATGTTATCTGAGTGCAAGAGGTAGCTGCTGAGTCTTGGAGCCTCTTGGTAAAGCTGTTGCTCATGCCAACTGTATAAACAGAAATATTGGAATAATTTAAAATGAAACTAGAGGCAGAGTTTCCAATGTATTTGTGCACTCTGGATTTCTAGCAGGATGATCTTGCAATAAAAAACCTTCAGTTCAGTGACTGTCATGCGTTTTATGACAGCAATCAGTTGACAGCCTGAGAACTAGCATGCATTTGGTCATAAATCCTCTGAATTTATTATAATTGCTATAGTGTTGCATAGAGCATTCAGGTGTACTTCTAACTGAACTTAATAAAATTAAAGTCTCTGTAAATTTGGTTTGCAATATTAATAAATTCAGAGTGGGCTGACAGAGTGGAATACTATGTGGATATTTCCTAGGCCATCTAGCACATCTAATATTCGTAATATTCTGTTTGGTCTCTGGTTACTATTTGTGCCAAGGATTGCATTACAGAAGTCATCACTCTAAGGAAAAAGGCATTTTAAGAGTATTTGAGAATAAGGATGTTCCAATGTTCTGAGTTCATTTTCTGGTGAGATGAATAAAATCACGATAACGATTGCTCGAGTCAATAAATAATGTCTGTGTCTCTGGAGGGAATGCGCTGTGCAACAAATAACTAAGCATTTCCAGTTTAGCTTCCAGTTGTCTAAGGCAATGCTTTCACTCACCCGTTTCCTATTGCAGCACTTACTGTCACAGGATCAGACAGTGGCAAATGCACTGAGATCCCTATTGTGGTGCTATGTAATACAGATAAGAATATTCCCCCAAACAGTTTTTAATTCATATGGAAAAGATACAGCTGAGGCAGGCAAACTAAAATATCCACAGTTAAACTCCCATTGCATATAGTTTTCTTAATGATTAGCACAGTTTCTCTAAAGATCCTGTCTTCTGGTTGTCGATTTCCTTGTAGCAACTCCGGTTGCCTCCAGCTTTTATTTGCCAGATCTTGGGTGGGTTTGCACGGGATCGCATGGGGATGCTGCACAAGGCAGGCCTCCGTGTGAAGCACGCAGTGTAAAAACCTGGGACGTGGTCAGTCCTGGAGGGGGTGGGTGAGAGGTTGTTAAGTGTCTTATTTCTACTTCTAGCTTCCATAACTTTGGCAGATGAAAGCTTTCTTTAATCTCTGTAAAATAATTTTTAACTTAGAGTAAAATTTATATAACTGTACAGTATTTTAAGAGATGTATCTGGAATTCATCCAAAATTCTCTTTGCGTATAGTCTTAAAGAGGCTTTCTTTGTTTTTCTATGCATCCTACAGCTGATGTCTAAGATGTGATAGCTTATGTCTACCGTGATGCTGTCAATTCCTTATCTGTATGTTGCCTATTGTTGTATTTTACAATTTCTTTAATTATCATTCTGATATGTAATTATATAATACGAATATCTATTATCGTAACACATTAAATATATATTATTATGGAGTATTATCTAATAACTTAAAATAAATTGTTATATAAAAATATTTTTATTTAGCATTTTTTCTACTGTTGTTTCAGGTAGTATTGCCAGGAAGGCTACATCTATATTTAATTGAGCAAATGCATAGCAGGACAACTTCTATCATTTTATAATGATCTGAAGCAAATTGAAGGACTCCTTCCAAATATGTACTGTACATATTTACCTCAGTGCTTGTGGGGAGATTTTTGTCTTAAGAACAGAGCTGTGTTAGGACTGCTTTAAATATGCTTCCAGTACATGCTTTGTGTACCACATCAGTAGCATATTTCATATGAGAGATAATTTAGTAGCTGAACATCAACAATATAAGAATACAAGAGGTAATGCTCCCACCAGTGCCTTGCAGGCAGGAGTGCTGCAGTGGAAAGAGGTGAGGTTTGAAAAAATTACTAGACTGTCCTTTTTTTTTTTTTTCAAGGAGAGGGGAGAGACACCACCGCACCCTCACTCCTCAAATACAATAACTATAGCATAGAGGTCACAGAAGAACAGTCAGACTGAGGTTAAGTAATATCTATCTCTCTGGGAGTCTTCTCCTCCCCAGCACGTGAGTCAGAGACTACTTTGGATCACAAGCACCTGAGATGTTGAGTTAAAGCAGTGTGAGCTGAATCAAGTCTCTTGTTTTCATAGTATAATTGGGTTTCTTGCTGGCCACTTAATCTGTATGGCTTTGCGGGATGGAATATATGCTGTTTAGCATGACTGGTCACCATGTGCAAAACAGATCATGCCTAAAACAATCATCTCTTCATCTACAAGTAACAGATGCACTTTTCAGCAAAGGCTTATAACTGTGGTGAAGAGTTTCACCACTACACTTGGTGCAGAGTTAACTTTTTCAAAGTGAAGGAGTAGGGCTTCTAGCAGCACTTTGCAGCCCTGACACTACATTGGGTCAGTGTAATGGCACTAGCAAAAAGTTTTCTAAGGTGAGCATCACCTAGTTCTCACTTTTTTTTTCCAAAGTGGGACAATTTGCTCTTACGAATGAACACCACAAAAATTTCCTACTTGCATGTGGGATCCTGATCCACTGAAAAAACCAAAACCAAAGCACAGCATATTATGTTTATATCTGCCAGTAGGGCTGAGTGAAACAGATAACTGAAATCCTTTGATGCTACAGAGACCAGGCACAGCTGTAAACCAGCTGAAAATCTGCACAGCAACTACTGCTGCTGCGCACCCAGAAGGCTCTAGTTATTGTAACCACCCAAAAATAATTCTAGAAAAGTCTTTCAGTTTCTGGACTGATACTTCTGCCCTGGCTTGTAGAGTGGTTTTGTCATGCAAATGTCCTCCACTCCAGCCCCCCTCCCAGGGGCTGTGGGATCTGGAGCTTGGCCCTTGTAGGGTGGACCTAACTTAGAGATGCCAAACAGGGCAGGACCTGGGTTTTGGAGCTTAGGGACTGAACTGCTCAGCATCTCAGACCCTCCTTCGTGTTCAAGGACATAAAGTCAAGATTATTATTGCAAATAAATGTTCTAGCTTTAGGTCAGTGTTCTTGTTTCTCCTAAGAAAATCTATGGTCAGAAAAATTAATCATTTAAGCAGTCAAAACTGACAGCAGTTATTTGATGGAGGAAATCGCGCAAGGAAAGAAAAATTGGCAAGAGATTGTGGGAATACTGAAGTGGCCTTCTGCATTGTTGGAAGTGACAATTTTCTTCATTGTTTCCCTCGGACTGTCCTTTATCTTCTCGCTAGTCAGCTGGATAGCTTTGTGCCTGCTGTGTTTCGGAAAGGTTGGGACACAGGGCCGTGCGATGATCACACAATTGTGCGCGGAGCTGCGGCTCCTGTATTCTTGCCATGGAACAAAAAGGCTATTGTTTCCAGCCTAATAATAAAGCAGGAAAAAAATCACAAAGGTCTTTCCTCTAGATAGAAGGCTGGCTTAGCAACTGGCGGGAGAGAGCTTGCAAGGAGTTTATCTGCTGGAAATGGCTTCTCCAGTCTGCATTTTTGTTTCATCTTGGTTTACTGATGGCTGGAGAAGATACTTGATAAAACAACTGCAAAATCAGGTAGGGTAGATCTCTGACTGTGAGCTGATGATGTGAGTATTCTAGTACTGGAAACTGGGGGGTTTTCAGGCTGTGTTACAGTTCAGTTTTTTTAGAATTATTAAATCCTAGTGGAGGAGCAACCGTGCCCTTGTGTATGTGAGTTCCCTTGTCTGACTGGAGGAATTTTAGACCCTTGTAAGGAGCAACATACATGAATGAGAAAATACTTAAGGATCTGCCAAAGTAGAATTAATAGTACACATTAATCCTTTCTTGGAGGAAGGTTCTGCTGAAGTAAACTGGGATATGAAGCCTCTTCTAGGAAAATCCACTCCTGAAAGGTAATGATGGAACTAAATACCTCAAGTGTTAAATCTAATTTTTATGGGTCAGAACAACTCTGAAGAGTGGCTAAGAACCCTTTTTTTTTCATTTAATATCAGACTTACCATACTCTCCCTCCCCCTCATGTCAGTTCAAAGGGGCTGTGTGGCAGGCTTGGGTAGTGCTACATGTGGAGTGATTAATGTGTGATATGGTAACTTCTAGGGTCACCTCAGGTGGTAGAACTGTGACTTCACTATTCATCCACGTGTTGGAGGAAGGAGATACAGAAACTACCTTCCCACATCAGATCTTCTGCCATTGCAAGATTGGATTCTTACTACGTCTTATTCTGTTGTCAGTAGTGCTGTCTTATGTTGACCCAGTGGTTGTATTAGCCAAATGTAAATCTATTTTACTGTTAATACATACATTGATAGATAGATACACACACATACATAAAAAAATAATAAAAATAATGAAACATTTTTTCTATAGTTTCTTGTACAAACACTTGTATGTTTGTATATAGACACTGCCTTTTCTAGATGAGATCACCTGTGGCTTTAATCAACTGCCCAACAGGTAATATGATGTTCAGAAGTGCCTATAGTTAACAGCTGTTAACAGTCTGTCTTTTGGCACAAACTAAGCTTTATTGAATGGCTTGCACTAATATGGTAAAAGTGACTTGTTCCTAGAGATGTACAATATTGAAAGCATAAGAAAAACACTACTTCATGGGGAGTTATAGCAACTTTATGAGGGGTCTGCAGTCATCAATGATTTCTTGGTGAAACTGAACTTCAGTACTTCTAGAGTGAGAAAAATTATGAATATTTAATTATCAGGTAGAAAATATTGCTTGATAGATTTAGGAAACAAGGGTGGCTGTTTTTTCTTTTGTTTTTCTTTCAAATGCTATCAAACATACTGAATATTGAAAATGGTAAATGCCCCTCTTTCGGACAACAGTCTTGCGTTGCCAAGTAAGATAGAAACATGTTAGGGTTTTTCCTTTGTTGATTTCTCTAACAGAAAAATAGGAAATAGTCATTTTAATGTTAGGTAAATGAGCATTATATCCATAAGACTCAGAATGCTACTTAAATTGAGTCAGTGTTGTAATAGCACAGGAATGAAAAAATTTTAATTTCCAGAGGAAAACCTGGAAAATGAATACGCCCCATTATACATAATGATGGTGGTGATTAATACTTCATTAGAACCACTTTACTAAGACCATCAATAACTTTGTCTACGTATATAATGAAGTTTTACCAACACACTTTGCTCAGTTATCACAAACAGTTGCTTCAAGTGCAAAGAGAGAAGTCTTTGGCTATTTAAACCGTATGTATGCCTTTTGGCAGCACTGTTGTATAGGAGCTGCAGCTGATCAACACTATGCCTTGAAATAGAGTAATATTATTTGAAATACCTGCTGCACTAAAAATTTGTTGACTTTTTTAATGTGAAATCTTTCAGAACAATCTTTTTAGTGTTCCAATTTCCCCAACTTTGTTTCTTTCTCTTTCTCCCCATATCAATTTAGGTAATTAAGTTTTACCTAGGTTTTGGAGAAGTTGTTTTGGATTCCTTAATCTCTACCTGCTGTCTTACCTGAATATTCCTGCCAAATACCGTAGAGCTGGTTGGGGTTTTTTTAGGTAATTGGTAGTATGCTCCAGAGGAAGGGAACTAAGTAGCCAAGACAGGAAGAAAGTTTATGCTGAAATGCAAACACTGTAAACCTGTAAACAGAAAAGTTGGATCCATTCTAGCAAGTAGTCTGAAAACCATCTGCAAAAGGAATTGGAGGTAGGGATTTACAAATTTACGCTTGAAACAGTGAAATGAGAGAAGGAAAGGTCTTCTGAAATAGAAAGTGCATCAGAAGGAAGAGTAGGATTTTTCTTCTGGAAGGAACCAAGATTGCTTCTCAGCTTTCTGATATATCATCTCCAGCCTGGCTGGAGAGCAACAAGAACTACGGGCAAATGGAGGCTACTGTGGCTGGCTTACTGCAATGTCCTGCCCAGAGAGTCCTAGTCTGTCCTTCTTGGAATGTGATAAGATAAATGATGATGGATACCTGTTGGTGCTGAATTATTCTGGAATTAGAAATCATAAGGTATTGATTTACTTCACTTTGTAAGCAGGAAGACAAGTTGCCTGATAGCTTCACATGGCTCCCGTTTCTTTGTTGGACTGATGGAGAGGTTTATGTAGATGAATGGTGAGTTCTGGCCTCACTTCCACTCTTAGGTATAGAGTGCCTTGTCTGTGCCATCGGCCCTGCTGACTGTTCAGGAGAGGCAAAGTCTGTTTACAGACAGAATTTCTGGCAGTTCCCCTATGGACCGAATGAGACAACAGGTTGGCCGTCCCTATGTCCTGCTCCGTTACTGTGGGGTGACACTGAGCAAACTTTCAGCAGTGATGAATTCCCTTTCGTAACACAGGCAAGAAGTGCTGCGTATGGACAGCAAAACACTGAAATGTCTCCTTGTTCACTTTCTCCCAGTGAGACATGATATTTTCATGGTTTTTTTGTGGTTTTGACAGCCATTGAATATATCGGACTGGCAAAGGGACTGTAGCACACATAGGGCACATGATAATGATACATTGTCCAAAGAATCATAGAACGTTTTGGGTTGGAAGGGACCTTAAAGATCATAGAGTTCGAACCCCCCTGCCCTGGGCAGGGACACCTCCCACTAGAGCAGGTTGCTCAAAGCTCCATCCTTGAACACCTCCAGGGATGGGGCATCCATAGCTTCTCCGGGCAACCTGTTCCAGTGCCTCATCACCCTCACATAAAGAATTTCTTCATAATATTGAATCTAAATCTCCCCTCTTCCAATTTAAATTCTTTACCCCTCATCCTAACACTGCACAGAGTCCCTCCCCACCTTTTCTGTAGGTCCCCTTTAAGTACTGGCAGGCTGCTATGAGGTCTCCCTGGAGCCTTCCTTTCTCCAAACTGAATAACCCCAGCTCTCTCAGCTTGTCCTTACAGGAGGGATGTTCCAGCTGCCTGATGATTTCTGTGGCCCTCCTCTGGACTTGCCCCAACAGGCCCATAAATGATACAGCTCTTCCCCTGGGGGACACCACTCATTACTGATCTCCACCTGGTCATAAAGCTATTGACCACAACTCTTTGAGTCCAATTATCCAGCCAATTCCTTATCCACACATCAGATCCATGTCTCTGCATTTTAGAGACAAGGATGTTGTGTGGGAGAGTATCAAATGCTTTCAAAGATGTAATATGACACGGTGCAGAATGTACCTAACTCTGTGATTCTTGACCGTTAAGAAATGCTTTCCTCCTATTTCTGTGCAAGTTCTCAAAATTTTCTTTTTTTTTAAGTTCCAGTTTTTGATCCTTTACTGCTCCAGCCACTGTTGAGTTTCACGTTAATCATGCAAAGTTCTGTGCATCAGCAGTTAGCTCACCCACTGAAATGTGGATGTGACAGGCAGTTGCGTTTGGGGAAAAGAAAAAAGTTGTTATAACACAAGCAAAGATTTTCTAATAATTCTAAAGAGTATCTCCTACACACAGTTTCATGGGAGGGGCTTTGGTGTTGGGGCTTTTGTTAGGTTTTGGTTATTTGTTTTTTGACAACTGGTTAGTCTGACCAGTGTAATTAGAAAAATACTTGTTTGGGTTATCTTACACTGCTTTACAACAAAGATTCTACTTTCAGCTCTCTTAGAACTGACAAAGGCAAGATGCCATTATTTTGTCCTGCTTAGTTCTTTCAGTCTGGATGTGGACTAGTGAACCTTGTCTATAGATGTGCTGAACTGGCCTTCAATTTCCTTTGACAGTGGTTTTCAGGAGACCGTTTACAGTTTACGGCTGAACAGACTGCACGTGAATGCTCATCTGATAAACTAAATGGACAGTGTGCCCATATCGTGCTCTTGCACCAGTAAGGTTTTAACAGGGTATTGACATAGTTTAGCTGACTGAAGAAGGCACCTGCCTTTCTGCTTTGTGTGTCTTAATGGAATACTTTGCCCACTTTCACTTGAACGTTGATACAGTCATGGACAGTTGAGGTGAGGGTTTTTTTCTCCTGAAGCTAAGAGTAACTCCAGCCATTTGCCTTTGAGTATTTTTAAACGATCCTGTGTAGGTTGGACACACAGAAACAAAAAGATCATACTTATACTAAGAGTTCATGGCTTGTAAAATGATAATCAAAGCAAGCCAACGAACTTGAAGAGCTGCTAGATTTGAAACTTTGTAACATGCCTTGAATACTGCTGTGTACATCTCTTCTCCAGTTTTGGATTACTTAGTATTATGTTGTGAGAAACCATAGCATTTTCTTTCTACTGTTCACACAGTAACCGTTTTGATAAATGATTGTGTGATTAATGACTCTGAAGCTGAATACTAATGACTGAAACCTTGTGGGTTTTCTGTATGCACGTAACAAATATATTTATCAGTATTTAGTTTTCAATAGCTTGTCGGGCAGTTGTTCTGCAATTGAACAAAGCAATTAAACAAAGACCCTGCTGTCATTTGGCAACGCTACCATGAGCAAAACCTGTAGTTATGTTAGAGACCTCTCATGTTTGGTATGTTGTTGGCAAACTGTTCATTTTATTTGTGATGGCAGGTCCCCAAGCATCTGTATGCTGCAGCGCACAGCAGATGTAGCCAGAATTCACATACGCACAATTCTTCCTTAAAGCACTTTCTTATCATAGAGGGACAGTTTAGGATAGGAACTTCTTGGTTCATGGTGTTTTTTCATCCTGTCATGCTCCCGTCCCAGCTCAGTTTATAATTCCCTGGCCTTTTGTGTGCAAATAACAAACATTTAAATCCCTGTATTATTTTAGTCTTAATAAGTACTGTTGCTTTTATTTTGGGGTCAGGTTTGTTATTTTTAAATGTTTTCCCATCATCTCTGCTTTTTGGAAGGTTTTAAGAGTTATTAGTGACCTGTGATAATAGCAGTGGTCCTGTAAAATGCTGACCATAGCTTTTTTTCACTTTTTTCTTTTGTTTTATTTCTAAGGTTGTTGGAGTCTTGAAGGTCACACAACACTGGAAATTTGCAAGTGTTAAAATTGAAATCCTATAGTTATCTTTGTCCTTAGAGGGTAAAAAATAAAATCTGGTAAAAAAAAAAAAAAAAGAGAAGTTTTTAGAGTTTATAGCTTCCAAAGTAAAACTACAAACACCAAAGACCCAAATTCTATTGAACTTACTCAAATGCAGTAGTACTGGGTAGTCTCTGTCCCTCCTTCCCCTTGAAAGGAACTCCATACAGGGGAATGAATACAAACATCAGTCTCGTCTCTGATCCTAACCTGAAACTTGGCCTAGGAAGAGGCCATTCTCCAAAATGTTTTTACAGGATCTGGGCCCCAGTCAAGCTCTGAGAAATTAGGTGAGTAGTTCAGTTTCTGCCTTTACCATACAAGCTTGTGCGTTTTCACATCTTTATGACCCTTAAGTCAAACAAAACTAGGCATTTCTGGCTCCTTCTTTTGTGTTGTAATGCAGGTCAGAAAGCAACAGAACTATGGGAGTGGCAAGCCTCTGAAGATAAATGCTGCCAAGTTCTTCACAGGCTTCATTTGAGCTGCATGTGTACACTGGTGATTGAGATAAGTACAAGCTGTCCTGGGATGCTCATAGGGAGTTGCTCCTTTGAGCATGTAACATTTCATAGTTGCAAGATTCTTTTTTCATTACTTTTTTTCATTAAAAATTCTAGTCTAGAAGAAAGGGAGACACAAATGTAATCAGAAACTTGAATTATAGGAGGTGAGCAAAACAATATGATTTTCAATAATTACATGTTGAGTATCACAGAAAGCAGTTGCACGTTAAAATCCTTCCTTAGGCACTACTTTAAAGATGTGTTCAATTCCTTTCCTTGCCAGTTCATGGAAACTTGGGGTGCAACTTTGCACGGCACTGATTTAATTGCATAGCTGTGCTCAAGATGAGATTTTGCCTTTGTTTTGATCCATAAAGTCAAACCATCCTAATCCAGCAAAGTAAGGTAAATTGTCCATTTCTCATCCATTGCATACCCAAAGTGTATATGTTCATATTTTCAATCTAGGATACTAGGGTATCACAATATGTTGTGTAAAGCAGCATTCTTCTACGAATGCCTTGCCTGTCTTCCCATGTGTCGATTGAAGCACCTTACACCATTTCATAACCATATAGCTTCATTGTCCCTTCCCCAGTTATTCTTGCTCATCTTACTTCGTTGTGTCTTGGCTAAAGTAAGAGGATAAATTCTCTAGACTAGAGCTTGTGTGTAGCTACTACACTAGGAAGAGGTGCCATAAAATAAAATAATAAAAACATGAATCGAGAAGGTAGGTACAGATGGATTGATTCAGGGACTAAGGAGACTTTCAGTAAAGGAGTGTTTTTAATTGCTTGATTTATTTAAGTGGGATCAGTTAGGAGCTCTTCTGAAAACGTGTGTGATCTTAGTAAGATATATCTTGATTTCTATAGTTAGCTAGTCTACTTAGCTAGCTAGTTTTGTTTAGGAGGCTGAAACTGCTGTGGGCAATAATTTGTGACTTTAGGAAGAGGTGGTCCTCTGAATAAATATGAAAATTGCTCTGCTGGATTTTCAGCATGTCAAGGACACTGGGGAGGGAAACCCTGATGAATGAGGCGGCTTCCAACAGCCAAGATCTATAGCTTTAACTTGGGTAGCAGAAACTGGTGGTCAGATAGATTAGCAGTGCTTTACATAGTCTTATCTTTCATCAGTCAAAGAGAGAGTGTTGCCATTTTAACAAATTCTTCTAGGACACTGTTTTGTTATTTAACACAAGCTTGGCAGACCATCAGACAAAATGATTCTTCTGTTCTCCCTGAGCTATTGTTCTTTCCCTCTAATCTTCCCCAAAGTCTGTTACCGAAACCCACTTCTCTTCTGCAACTTCTGTCAACGTTTCTCAAAAAAACCTCCAACAACCCGAAACAAAATAAAACCTTATCACCCTGACCCCTAGAGCTTGTCACATCTCATTAAGTGTGTGGGTGTGGTGCTCTGTTCCAGTCCTGCACTCCCTGAGATGGAGTCACCTCTGAATATGCATGTAGTTTAGTCACCTACTTTATTTTATGACTATTTGATCTTAGATAGCAATGTGTGTGTATTCTATGTGGCTGTAATTTGCACCAGTGTGTACACTTACACAGAAAAGCTATGTGTAGTTTGTCACTACAGCATCTTTTCTGCTAGTGGTGCTGGATGTGCCCTTTCTATTCTTAGGCCCTCAGAGGGTCTTCTCCCCTCCTCTCATAGCTGGAGACAACACCTTGTCTTCCATGGTACTCAGTACAGTACAGCCACTTATTTCATTGTGTGAGTAAATAGAAATGCATGTGAGATGACCCTTAGAGGCCAGAAAACATTGATTAACAGCACTGGGCAGTTTTCATATGAGGAATAACTTTGTTTGCTCCATGGAAACAGCATTCCTCACTAATTCCATTATATATGCAAACTTGTTAAGCTCTTTAAAAGGCTTGAGCCTGTGAGATGGCTGATGCTGTGAATTGCTATGGAAGTCACAGGGTGTTACAGCAGGTGTTGTTTCTTGCTTGCAGGAGGCATTAAGATTCCTAGTAGACGAGGGAAGGAGATGCTGGTGTATTTATGAAATCAGTTAACAATGCTCATGTGACTGTTGCATCTCTAATGCATATTTTAAGCAAAGCAGGAGATGGATTAATCTCTCTTTAATTAGAAATCTGGTATGTGTGGGAGGGAAGAAAAGGATTCTTCTGTTGAGTAGCAGCAAGTTATGCTGTTAGCGTAACTTGTGATGGAAGCTGGTAGTTAAATCTCCCAGATCATAAAAGTGACAGTTGAGGCCACAGAAGCGGTTGGGAGACTTATTACAGATCCTGTATTTTCCTGTGAGTGCAGAATATGGTATTGCTCTTTCTGAACCCTACAAAAAGCTTGCTAATTTCTGTTAGCTAGGTGTACAGTAAATTCGTTTATAGACTTAACATATTTTAAGTGGCAGCTGCCAGCAGGTAGAATGGAAATAAATGAAGAAATAAAATGTTTTTGTGGTGAAGGATATGAACTTTATGTAGTGTTAGGTGGGTGTGGGAATGTTTGCCTTTAAGATAGCCATCAGTGAGAAGAGAAAGTCGGGCTGGATGGAAAACTGATCCTTTCTTGTTTAGGTCCTTTCCCAGCATTTTGAGCACTGCTGGTGAGTTCTGCAGGGTTTGATCAACCTACTGTCAGGCTTCACAAAGTGTGTAATGCATCTGCTCCTAGGTCTGAAGTCTTCAGTGTGCTTGAGTTCTCTGGAAAGTTTGGGATGGTGTTTATGTTCAGTCCAAGCCTTTCTAAAGTGCTGCAAAGGTGTGGGGCATTTTTACTTCTAACTCTTTTTTTTTTTCCCTCCTTTTTCCTAATTTCTGAGCAGGAAAACTTCTCTGTCAATCAGTACTTTCATGGAAGTCAAGTAATTGCTTCAGATCATCTGTTTGTAGCAGGCAGTGAGGAAGGCTGCCTGCAAATAGTGTTCCCATTGCCCTTTCCATGTCTGCCATGGCACAGACTGACAAAGCTAATGAATTCAAAGGCTTTTGTATAATCCAGTTTCATACTGCTTGAGTCCATGCCCTTTAAAAACATTGTGTATTTTACTTTCCCCTCCTCCTGTTCACCAAGGTTTTTCTAAACTGTGTGCACACACGTATGTATATTCAAATAAAAACTACAATGCACACATATTGTATTTGTTTAATTGCCTATGCTATCAAAATTAATCAGTAAGACTTGCTGGTAATATTCTGTGGAACTGGAGATGTGAGAAAGCAGATGGTTCGTACTGAAATGTCTCTTGCCTTCTGGATGGGCTTAACAATACAAGATGTGGATGCAAAGTTATGGTGCTTGATCCTTGGGCTTAACTCAAAGGCATGGGTGCAGATAAAGCCAAGCATCTCAATTCAGATAGAGCATATCTGTATGTTGCTGGACCAGTGTATTTTTTTCCCTTGCCTTTAGTAATTTGAAATTTAATAAGGGAAGACAAAACACTTAAGTAGCCTATTATTTTCAGAGATGGATGTCAAAGGCACTATTGACACTGAGAATGTGTTGAAAAAGCTGATTTGTTAAAATAAAAACTTTAATAGGAATACGTGTATATATGTATATATATATGTGTGTATATATATATATATACACACACAATAGTATCATCTGTTTTTTAGACGGCCAGAAATCCAATTACTATGGGTATTTGTCTGAAACTTGGACCCAAATCTGGTCTCTCCTTGAGTAAGACAAATTCTAGTTTTCAGGAAAGCTTCGAAGAGACATGTTTTTATCCTAGTGTGAAGTAGAAAAATATTCTGTTTACTAAATAGTTTGCTGTGACTACTCAGTATCCTGGGTAGAAAGAGCACTTTGCAGGAAAACAGACACCACTAAATGCCTCAGCAGAGGTATGTTGTGCATGTTGGTCATTCAGTGTTTTTTCAACAAGGCTGCAGACCTGCAGCAGAACCAAGCTACAGTGACCTGTGATGCCCAGGAGGTGCAGCACTGCACAATAAAGCTTAGCCATTACCTGTTTCAATGCTGCCATGGGCTGTTGGGATGCCTATACCCATTTCACAGATCAAAAGAGTGGTTGCTGACTGCTCAAAGGTGACTGGGATTCTCCAGCAGAAGGCCTTGCACTTCCTTCTGCTGGTTCATAGTCTGTGGAACCACAAAGACAAATAATTTTCACGTGAACCTGCTGCTGGAGGCACAGGTCTCTGAAGTCTTTCTTTGCAATTTGAAGCAGTGTTTGCTAATGGTCCAGGTTCTCAAGCTAATGTTTTTTGTATATGGTAGAAGTGTATTTCTATAGAAACATTCACTACAAGTAATAATCAGAGTTAATAGGTTGTGATCCCATCAAGAAGCTCTCAAGCAGGATGAGTATATGAGGGTCTGGATTGTAAAATTTAATTTAATACTGAAGTGGAGTGGCTTTGCATTCTAGCCAGGTAATTCATAAGCTCTTCCTACCCCCTGCAGGCATGGTCTGTCAATTTTTGAAGATTAAATACTTAAGTATTATTAAATAAATTTCTTCTTAGTAAAAGTCTCTCATATTTGATACCAAATACAGGTCTCCCAAGCAGCATTCAACGGCAAATGGACCTGAGTGGGACTAGGTTTTTTTGGAACTGAGGGCAAAAGTTTTGCAAGTGCAGCAGCCTGCTTATGGAGAAAAGCAAGCTTCAGTTGTGGGTCTGTGCAGTCGGACCCCTGTCATATGTACCTCATTGCACTGATTTTGTAGGATGACTGTGAAGTTTTCCATCTTTCTGTGTTAATCTTGACAGACTGTACTAGAGCTTGCACTTGAGACAAAGCAAGCCTAAGCAGCTCCCAGTGTAAAATATTCCCTGAGCTGCAGCATCACTGAGAGTATGTGGTATTTCCTGGTTAACTTAGAGCACACAAAGTCCTGAACTTGTGCCACGTGGACTTGTAATTGAAGGAAACAACACTGAGAAGTAAAGAAGGTTTATAATGAACTTTTTTTTAAATTCTTTGTCAAACTATAAAATCAATTTCAGAAGTGAGATTATTGGTTATAATATGAATCAGCAAGTGATCAGCTGCACAAAACT
Source organism: Scolopax mira (assembly GCA_004320125.1). Lineage (NCBI taxonomy): Eukaryota > Metazoa > Chordata > Aves > Charadriiformes > Scolopacidae > Scolopax > Scolopax mira. The sequence continues at coordinate 116,296 of BJBW01001824.1, read as the reverse complement.
CGACAAGCAGCCAGGTACCAGTGGTGTCCCTCAGGAATTGGTATTGGGACCAACACTGTTTAATATCTACACCTAAATATAGGTATAAAGTGTGTTCTCTGCAAGTTTGTGGGTAATACCAAATAAGTGGAGTGATTGATATGCTTGAGGCCTTACAACATTTAGCAAAGGCAGTTCCTGGGTCCTGCACCTGGGAAGGAATTACCCCATGCAACAGTACAGGCTAGAAGCCAACTGACTAAAAAGCAGCTTTGCAGAAAAGGGGGACTTTGGAGGGGACCTCGTAGACACCAAGTTGAACATGAAGCAGCTGTGTGCTCTTGCACTATAGAAACCCAAGAGCATCTTGGGTTGAGTAGCAAAAGCGTGGCCAACTATTGTGGTTTAACCCCAGCCAGGAACTGGGACCACGTAGCTGCTTGCTTACCCCCTGTAGGATGGGGAAAGAATCGGAGGAGTAAAAGTGAGAAAACTCAGGGGATGAGATAAAGACAGTTTAATAAGTAAAGCAAAAGCTGCACATACACGCAAAGCAAAGCAATTAATTCATAGACTACTTCCCATCAGCAGGGAGATATTCAGCCATCTCCAGGAAAGCAGGGCTACATCACACATAACAGTTACTCGGGAAAACAAAACGCTGTAACTCTGAATGTCCTCTGAACATTTCTTCTTCTTTCCCCAACTTTGTATGCTAAGCATGATGTCACATACTATGTAATGTCTCTTTGGTCAATGGGAGTCCGCTGTCCTGGCTATGTCCCCCTCCCAATGTTTTGTGCACCCCCAGCCTACTTGCTGCCTACAACTGCTTAAAGCAAGAGTAAAGACAAAATGGATCCAGACTCTTCTGGCCATGCTAAGTAAGGTGGGTTAACCTCTAATTATGCTGTTGCACTGGCTGTCATATGAGCATGCTTGGCTCTGCTGTTGTTTCCTCAGCAGCAGAAATTAAATCCCTACTATCCAACTTTCCATCACTATTTTCAGTTCCTGTGTAGTACTAACTAACCCAGAAGTACTTTAAGCTATAGCAAGAGGTATATTCAATGACACAGGCATAAAAATAGTAGCTATATAACATCTTCTGATATTGTCATGATATTCAAGTGGGTTTTTGAAGATTCAATTGATAGTCCAGATAGTTTCTAGGAAGCTTTTGACTTTCTGAACTTGAACGAAAAAAATCTATTACACTTCTGTATTTGTGTCATGAAGGGACAGCTTTAGTGTAAAATCCTGATTAGAAACAGAAGTCCTCTGAAAACACTGAACTAAGTTATAATTGATCAGAGCTTATTCAAGTTAGGTTAGATTTAATGGATAGAAGAAAGTAATTAGGCTATTTGCATACAGCTTGCATTCTTGTAGCTAAGCATGCTGAACCCAGCAGATTTGCTGAGATGTGAAGTGATACCACTTTGTTAATGAAGGGGGAACAGAAGGCCTTATCCAGCAATACACTGAGTGTACAGAGACTATTCAGAAAAATCTGGTCTCCTTCATTACTTCTTAGAAGGGATTTGGCACCTCATTGCTTGTGCTGCTCAATGAGCTCAGTGGCCATGAAATTTGCAGGCTTAGAACCTCTGGTAGCAATAGTGTGACCCAAGTACATGTATATCAGGATCTACAAAATTAGAAGATACAGAGAGAAAGGTTCTGGTTAAAATTTCATCCAAACCCTGGCTTGTCACTGTTGTCATTCACAGATCTGTGAATTTTCTTGTGAAATACCTGTCATAGTTTCTTTTGAAATACTTGTCATAGTTCTTGATATTTTTTTAACTTTTTTTTTTTTTTTTTTGGTACTAATTTGGATGAATTCTGGAGTTTTGACAAAGAGTTCCTGTCACCAAGAGTTTATGCCCTTTGATTCTAGTTCAGTATTCATTGCAGTAATCATCTAGATGGGTGGCAGGATTGGGGGGGAGGGGGAGAGGGTGTGTCTGTTATGTTTTTGGTTTGTGTGGTTTTGTCTTGTTTGGGCTTGGGGTTTTTTTTCCTAGGTTCTATTCCAGAACTTTCATTCTAGCTTCTTTCCCAAAAATTTGCTGTTGTATATTTATGCAAGGAAAAAAGAGAATGAAGGAGATTTGGGGAAAGAAACAACACCTAAACAGAAATGTTTGTGGTAACTTCAATTGAGAGAACTTTTACCCAACACTTGGTATAACTGCAGAATTGTAGAGTAGAATCAAATGGTAAAGGACCAGTAGGAGCAGGACTGGAAGCAGCGTTAATAGCAGACTCATCATTCAGTTCCCAAGGAGGAGAATCTTGCTATCTAAGGCTGCCCAAGCAACACACAACTATCAACTTCTTTTTCAGTCACAGTGATACCACTGAGTGTTATTAAATCTGCCAAGTAAATTGATTGCATATACTCAACAAAGCAGTAATTGCTTTGTGTAGGAACAAAACTCGGCAGGAAACTTGGAGTCAGGCCTGGACTTCCTCTTCCAGACGAGGAAGATGAGTGTGAGCAATCATGTGGGTAGAGGTAGGGTCATTTCAAATGTATTGGAAATGGTTTAATTTTAAACCTGTTTACATTTGACCTATTAGGCTGAAGACATTCTTTCTTCATTAGTCTTGGCTTGAGAAGATAAGCTTCTCTGTTTAGAGATTAAATGAACTGGAACAAATGAGACCAAATTGCTTTTTCCAAATGTTTATAGGCTGTAATAGTGCATGCTGTCATATAGAGAACATCACCTGCACTTTTCTCTAGTTGGAGTTTGCTTTCTCTTTAGGGTGTATAAGCATCTTGAAAGTGATGGGGTTTTCTTTTTGAATAATTTATTTGAAGTGCCAGGGCTCTAAGCAATAATTTTCAATGGCATTCTGCTTAAAATAAGACCTTTCTAATTGTTCTCTTTTTATTATTATTATTATTATTCATCCTCACAAGTTTATTCCCATCTCTGAAAAGGCTTATGAAAGTTCTGGCAATTTTTAATTAATTTTTGCTTTTTAATTAATTCATCTGTCACTCTTCCCCTTTCATGTCTGTTTGATATCCATCTTCTTTGTAGTGTATCTGTTGTTTCATAACTGGCTTCTGTCCTTATTAGTTTTCCCAAACTCTCTGGAGTTGCAACCATGCAAGTCCTGGGGGAAAAAAAAAAGGGGTAATTTTCTGGTTGAATTTATGCTCCTCAGATTTTTCTTTTAGTGAGGGGAGGGAGGCAGGTGTCATTTTGAAGCGTGTGTGTAGTAGTAATTTCATGGTCACTGTGTCTGTGGAAGGTCCTTCCCAGGTTGCTGCTTTTGCTCTTTTTAAAGCTAATCAGGCTGGCAGGAAGCAGGTGCTGTAGGAGTGTTAATGCAGCATGGAGCCTTTTGTCTTTAGATTACAGGCTCACATTCACCCTCTGGTTGTAACAAAAGTTGTAGTGACTAGTGTCATGTGTTGCCTACCATATTTGTTGGCTATGCTCTCTCCTGTCTAATCTCTGGTAGAAAGATGACCAGTATGGAGAAAGACTGAGGAAAACTTTGCTTGCTTGGCAAATTGGTATAAAAACTGTGGGAACAGAGATCCAATATTTGTTGGATGACTCAAAATGAACTCATGGCAGAAATACCACTGAGGAATTTCAGGTTAAACTGTTGTAAACTACTCTCTGATTCCTTGCTAAATCAGATTACCTGAGGTCATGGTTGCTTTAGAGGCTTCTTGACTGATTTCTTCTTAAAAGTTCTTGAGCAATGTGTTAATATACACAGCAGAGAAAGCTGACTCAGGAAAGCTGTCCTGTAATTTCCACTTCAGTAAGAAATTGTGTCACTGCATCTGCCAATTGAAAACCTAATTGCCTTTTTGTTCATCTTAATCCTTATCATCTTCCTCTGGATAATGTAAGACTGAAATGAGCGTGCAACTAGAGCAGGTAACAAAGAAGTAAACCACTATGTTTTTGAACATGTATTTTCTATCATGAACTGTCTGAAGTTTAACGTGTGTTAATTAGCTGCTTCTTTTAATGCTAATTCTTTCTAAGCTTGCTTATTTGAAGTGCTTATCATCATCCATAAATGACTGGACACCTTGAATTCCTATCTGGGGACTAATGCTTGCAAAGTTAATCCTTCTCCCTGTGTATATATTTTCTAGATAACTTCCAAGCCTTCATTATGCAACGCATCACTCACATTTTATCCAAGAGTTGTTTTCATCTGAGATACCTACAATTGGTGTATTTTGCTGAATGTAATTATTTTCCCTTGCTGATGGCCATTAAGATTGTATACGTCGGTGGCCAGTAGTAAGCCATAACACAAATTAAGAGGACGTGATTCAGCTGACAAACTGCACAAGCAGCATAAAGGAACAGAAAGAGCTTTCAGTTGAGTAACCTCTACTGACTCAGAGGAAACAGAGCTTGCTCCTGGCTGTCTCTTCAGTTTCCAGAGTGTTGCAAAAGCCTTGCCAAGGTTGTTTAGCTTGTTCTGCTCTAGACCAGCATTGTGTGACTGGCGTTCTCTTGCCACCGTTATCCAAGTTCAGTTATTGTAGTAAAAGAACTTATCCATAAAATCGTAAAGCCAGTTGCAAACTCCCTAAAGGTCAGATTTCTTGACTGGGGTTTTGCTTCAGGTCTGCTAATCTGTTAAGGTCTACTTTTGTTTTAGGAAAAAGATTCCCAAAATATATGAAAACACATTACACTAGGAAATAATGGCATGAGTAAGACTTTTCCACTTGCAAATGAGCATGTTGGCTACTCTTGTCATACACATGGGTTTAAATACAAAACAGTTTTAAGTTGCACTAATTCTCTATATATGAAGTATAATGAAACTTAAGCGAAAACAAAACCCTGCTGCTGTTTGTTTTGTTTGGATATTGGCAAAGTTTGAAGCATGCTTTTTCTTCCTCGTTTCATAACTAGTTCAATAAAGTGCAGACAAAATTAACTAAGGATTACTCTGTCCCTCTTTGTAAGTGAAAACAGGCATCTCTGTATGCTCTGTCTATTGTTAAGGTATGCACAGTATTCGCATAATATAGAATATTTTGTTCCTGCTGTGGAACTACTTTTTGCAACCTCATTTTGGGGGAGTTGAACATGGAAGCGTGGGTTTAGGTTTTTCTTTAGGAAAAAGAATTTTGCTTTAGAAAGAACAATAAAAGTAAGCGCTAAAAGGATTTGAAGGTAGTATATGTGTGAAGAACTCCAAAGTAAGAGTGTTTTATCAGCATTATCCACCCTTCTTTTTTTTCCTCCTTCTGCCCTACTGCATCCTTAGCTGAAATGAGGTTTTTTGGCCAAAGAGCAAAAATCAGTCTACACTACATACTGACAAAACCTGAGAACCTTTCAAGCAAGCTAGAAAATGTCAGGTGTTGAAAATTATGATTATTATAATTATTATTATTTAGAGTGTGGGATGGCATCTTCACAATAGTTTTAATTTGCCTTCATAGGCTTAACGTCCAGTTACTTTGAGCTGGGCCTTTCCATTTCAATAGTATATTAAAAGTGCTGTTTTGCGTTGCCAGTACTTTAGGTAAGTTTCTTCCAGCATCTTCAGAGTTGTGGATTGGCAGCTGAGGTATGTTGTCACTGAAAGTTTTTGAAGGTGAAGCTTTCTGTTAAATGAGAAGCTATTACCTTGAGCTTTACCCTATATGCCTTCATATGTATCTCAAGGTGGTGAATCTTCTCATAAACTTGAATATTCTGTGCTTTAAATTGTAGACTCTTGTTTCACTATTTCTTATACCTTTTGAATTTCCAGCATTATTTTTGTCTGACTTCTCTCTTATATTTTGTTACTCATCACCCTTATGTCCGTCACCTTACACTTTTGATTCTTTTGAAGCTCTAAGTAACATTTTCCACAAAATTTTTATTTTCATTATTGTAGTGAGTAAGAGGATATGAAAAAAAGATATACTCACTGCAACTGCAGGAGCCTAGTCTTAAACCAGATGCTGTGCTGGAATGGTGCAGTGGAGAATCAGGCCCAAAATAATGATTGATTTTAATTTATTGTAAACATGGGATTTTTTTTCCAAGCAGGAATTTTTTTGGATGAAACGTACCCAGAATGTCTGAATTGACTCTAACATTACAGCCATCCAAAACATTCATAATAAAATCCAAACCAGCTCAAACGTACTTGGTTTTTAGTGTTTCATTATAAACCCTTAACTCGGCCAAGGTTAGCAACCCCCGGAAAACCTGGCCAGAACCGTGAGGGAATCTAAGAATGAGAGAATCTAGGTCAGTTTATTCTTTGTGGATGGAAACATGTAAAACTTGACGGTTTTACGAGATTTCAGCTTTTTAGCCAGGCAAAAATTCAAAGTTGAATTAAGCTCCAAGTGAGCAGTAGAGCTAAAATGAGTGGCCTGCTTCCTACATGGTGCCTACGTGGTCCTCCCCCTTGCCTGAGTTGAATCTGCCTTGCACTGGGTCTGAAGAGGAAGGTGATGCTCAGCCCTAATCTTCTATGTGGCACAAAAGTATCTATAATAGTCTTCATTTGACCTTTTGGGGCATTATTTCAGAGCACAGGGCAAATAGAAGAGAGGACTATGGGCAGATCTTCCAGGAGAGGACAGTGAGTTGACCCTGCCACTGCCGGTGCTCTGTTGCAGTAGCTCAGGACCTGGGAGGGAAACACTTCTTGGAGCCGTAACTCTGACTGTATAAACAGAGTGCCACACACACGAGAAAAAGGATTTTTTGTCTCCAGCACAGAGTGCTCATTTATCCCCAGCCTCGGCGTGTTTTTGGTGGGTCTGAGGAAGAGGGGAAGAATGTGCCCAGTACGTAACACTTAGCTGTGAACTGGGGAAAAGGCTGTTCCTAGCTGAGGTAGTGGAACATTTGATGTCACCAAGTGTAAGATTTGGTAGTGTTTCTTGTAGTCTTCATCTTTAAGTGTTAGGAATGCATTAATGGGTAGGTAGGTTCATTCCCAGGACGAAACTCCAGTGGTACAGGGCTCCTTTGGTGCTAACAGCCTCTTGCTGGTTCAAAGGCTAGTCAAGTCTGAAACAAGCCCAGTGTGGAAAATGGAGGTGGAAAGGGTGCTGCCCACATCTTGTCTCATACCCATATGTGGTCCTCTCATGTGTGAGTAAGATGTCACAGAATTTCTGAATGCAATGGGTGCTCCTGTGTGGCTACACAACGGTTCTGTTCGCTGTCCTCTTAGACACATTGTGAGCAATGTGTGGCCTGCTGTGCAGAGACATCTTTTGTGGCAACTTCGTAATAACAACTGATAAATCTTTGCTTTTAATAGTTTCTATTGTAGCTGCACCGTAGCTGGGAGAACTTAGGAAGTTTCACAACAACAAAAATCATTATTATGAAAGCCGTTTTTCAGTGGAATCTGGACTTAAAACCATCCCATAAAATAAATCACCAGGCTACTAGACAATTCAAAGCACCAATTATACCCAGAATTATTTTGGGTGCTGTGACATTATTAGTGCTAAAATTGCTCTTTGCCTCAGCCAGTGGAAACTCTCAACAGGTTTTTTTGTTTGCTTTGTGTGTGTGAGGGGGCTTTGGTTTCTTTGTTTTGTTGGGTTTTTTTGGTACATTTGAAGCAAACTCATCTTCAGTGTTTGTATCAATAGCAGTCGTTTGCAGACTCACAGGACAAAAATCAACATGTGGATAGAAACGTAGAATGTGAAAATGAAATGTAATTGCAAGACATCCTGGGAAAGTAGTTTGTTTTCTCAAATGAATATAACCAGTCTTCTTAATGAAAATGGTGGGTTTACCCTTCTCACAAATATAGTGTGGGGGGAAGAGTATTAGAAAAGCAAAGTGAGTGAAATGAAAAGTCATTGAAACAGAGATTGGTATTTCTGATCTGGTTCTCAGTATTTTAGGAGCTCCTGTGTAACTGTAGAAATGGACAGAACAGGAATTTGTTTCTCTGGGCAAGTTATGAAGAGAAGAATACACTAAATCTGTTTCCCTTGAGTACTATTTCTGACTCACAGAATTCAATTCTACTTAGTAAGGATCAAAATTATCTTAACCAGGCCATTTACATCTGATCAGGGTTGATGAATAAGGCAAAAATAAAAGAAAAAGAGGTGGTAAAGAGGATAAATAGCCAAGTACTCCTCTCCTGACCTTACATACAGAAAGAGGAACAGAGCTGATTTTCATTCAGACCCTTCAATTCATTTTATTTTCATTTCCTCTAAGAGATTGTTATTTATAGAGTTGAATGCCAGGCCTATAGCTTGTAGTCAGTCCCCAGGTTGCCCAGGCTGTGAAGGTGTGGACAGGGAGTCGACTGTGAAGTCTTAGGTGTCCCAGCCTGCCTCTTACAGAGACCCCCCTGCTCTTCATGCAGCCCAAAAAGGGGAATTTCCTTTTGTGCCATAGGAGCCAGGTAAGTGCTGATCGCCTGTTTGGGGACTGCCTGCTGACTGGGTCATGGCCTGTTAAGCACATACAGCTTTTACATCACAGGGGACTGAGCAAAAGTGATTACTTCTGTGCCAGCTGAACACTGTTGCACAGGACAGGGGACTGGCTGTTGTGTGCACAGGTCTTGAAAGTCACTGGAAGAGGCCATGTGGTCTGAAAATCGGGTAATTCAGCTTGGACATCAAACTGGTAGCATCACTGCTGAAGACTGTGAGTGGGGGATGGTGCCTTGAAGTAAATGAAATTTTGCTCTAAGTTTGTAGAATCATAGAATTGCCTAGGTTTGAAGGCACCTTTCAGATCATCCAACCATCAACCTAACACTGACATAAACCATCACTAAACCATATCACTAATGTTTTATAAACATGGTTTTCACCTTCAGATTCTCATATGAGGAAGTGAATATGAATTTACATATGAAGAAACTGAAGCTTTCCATTTACACTTTAGCTGGTGATCCTAATTTTCCTGAAATGCATATCAAAAAATCTCACTGGGAGCTGAGACTGTGTTTTGTTTAAACTGCTGGTTTTCACTCCCATTTCTCATTTTTGGTGGGGGAGGGGGTAGTGTTGGCATTCAAGTACTACTGGCTCCCTCTTGTGGTTAATGTAAAAAAAAAAAAAAGTAAAAATACATCGGTGTTCGTTGGTTCCTAGTTTTGATTAATTTTACTCTGCAGGTTTTAATGCCTACTAGAAATGGTGGTTTTACTGTATCTAAAACCTTTCTAAATGCTTTCCCTGGTTGTTCTGCAAATGTTTAACATGGGGGGGGGATGGACACAAACTATCATAAAAGGCTGCAGTTGAGTAGTAACTGTTCATTTCAGGTACAGATGGTCATTTGTGTTTAGACAGGTTTCAATGCAGTGAACTAGTTGCCTGGGGAGTGCTGGCTCTTTGCAACCAAATAGTCCTTACTCCTGCTCCATCAGCGAAATATTTCTGTATTTCAGCGTTTTCACATTTATCATGTATAAATATATATGCCTGTGTGTGTGTACAGAATTACATGAGGTTGCTGCTTACATTTCTGATCATATTTTTAGTACATCATCAAAATTTTCACTTATACAATTACTCAGCTGATAAATTTACAGCTGCAGTGGAAAGTATAGTTGTGTGGCCAGTGATTAGAAGATTTCCTTCAGATTTTTCTAATGAAATAGAAAAATTGACCTGTGGCTTAGTGGCCAACTTTTTGTCCTATATCTCCCATTTTCATTCACTTCAGTCAACCAGTTAACAGTAAATTGGAGGGAAAGGTCTGAGATTACTGTGTGTTTATGATGTCTCTTTGCCTTCTTTGATTTTTTTTTTTCTCTAGTAACTTATACATGTTTTTACTGCTAATGTAGATTCTGTAATTTAGGGTATTTTGCCATCTGATCTCTGTTGTTAAAGGCTTAATTTTGGAAGTGCCTTTTAGTGGCCTGGCATGTTTTCTCTTCCATCACAGCAACATGGGAATCTTTGCTCTTGCTAGCACATGTTCCCCAGGCTGTTCCAAGGCACTTCTTTCACATGTCATTAAACTACATCATCAGATATTTAATGACTAGATTACACTGCCTTTGTTCTTAAAATGAAGGATTAAAGGCACTTTGTTCATCTGGTTTTAGAAACAGTTGTCCCCATGACTAAAGAACTTGTGTGCTTAAAGAAAGTCATTAAATGAAAAGTTACATTGGTTGTTACAGGGATTTTAACTTTTTTCCTGTGTGCCAGTTAAGATGTATGTGATGCTAAGTATGAAAAGAACATTTTTTTTTTCCCATTGTCTTCAGAACTTGTTTAAAATACAGAAGACACAAAATACGTGGTAGAAGTCTTAACTGAGCTCATTGCATTTAGCATAGTTACTCAGGATTGATCATGGAAATATTGAATTGAAAACATGGAGGTCTTGGTCCTCATTCATATAAGATCCAGTGACCTAAAGATGTACAGATCTTTCTTAGGGCCACCCATTATTTTAGGTTTAGTGTGGAGCTTGCCCACCGAAATTCCTTGTTTCATTCCATTGGAGGGAAGCACTGCGCTGTGCGCAGGTTGTTGGTTACATTTGGTCCAGTCAGTGAGTGCTACCAATCTGGCTGGATCTGAAATTGGTTTGAAATGTCTGGTCTCCTGAAACACATCCAAAGCTGGTGGGAGCTACAGAGGAGAGGGAAGCTGGGAGCAGGCACCTGCTCCTCTCACATACTTAGGTATACTGTGGTTCTGTATCAAATGCATCATACTTCTACGAGGCTTGGACAGCCCCTGGGACATGTCTGTAGATACCACCAACAAACTGTACTGCTCAGGCAGCAGGGCACCCAAAAGCAGCAAAAGCTTTTAAAAAGAGCTTTTACTTTTTCTGGGTGTTTTTTTTTTTTTTTTTGCAACTCAGTAGTAGCACCAAGGAAAGAATATCACCTCAGTTGCTTTAATGCTTCAGGTTTTGTTTTGGTTAGCTGAAAATCTTCCATCTCCTTCCAGCTGGAGAGCGTCTGCCTGGAGCAGAACTGCAGGTCTGTCAATTGATTTCAGAAACTATTGATTCTCCAGGGGCTGTAGGAGACAAGTGCTTAATGATTTTAAGGGATTATTGGATGTGCATTTATTTGCAAAAGACCCAGTTATTTAACCTCCAGAATCCATAGTCCGACATATTTTGGCTTCTGATAATGCACAGATGTACAGTGTGTGAGTGGACATGCTGAGATGAGTAGCAATTCTTACTGCTGCTGCTTAATGAGCTGTCAGGCCTTCCTGTCCTGGCAGGGGGCAAATCCTGTGTTCCTCTAAAGTGCTGCTCACACTGATAGACCCGTTTTCTGTCGGAGAATGCTGCTCCCTTTGAAACCAAGGTGTGGCACAGGATGCTGCTGCTCCCCCACCTCTCACCCAAGCAAATGAAAATAAGTTTCTAACACCACCATATTTGCCACCCACACAATAGTATTTGCTTTGAAATATCTTTATGGCATGTGTTTTTCCACACTCTAATACATTATCAATATCAGAATTAAGCCTATAAAAATAGTCTTCAGACACCTTTCTTTAGAGAATATTTTTTACATTTTCTTTAACTGTGAAACAAAGCTAAAGGTTAAACTCTTAAAAACTTGACTTTCTTTTACCACGTATTTTTCAGAGACATGGAGTTTCTGTATTTTACAGTATTTTAAAAGTCACTGGGATTAAAAGATTAGCCCCATTGTATCTTCAAAGGATAGGTGTTTATGCCTCGCTTCTAAGGAAAATCTAGATATACGTATACACAAAGTAAATTCTAACTCATCACCAAGCTTTGGATAGTGTAATGCAAGACAAACCATTTAGATGGCAAGCCAAGTTACAAAGTAGGCTTTGTCAGATCTGGGATTAGAATGAATGTTTCTGGCTTTTTGCTGATTATATCATCAAAGTAAATTCTGAAGCCCTTGGTTAAAAATTTTCTTATGTCAGTAAGTTCTTAATGTAGCATTTTGTTGGGCAATAATAGGGAAACATCTATTGTGCTTTCCGTATTTTTGGTTTTCATGGCACAATGGTTTTTTTTCTCACATGGCTCAACAATATCACATGCTGTCTCACACTTTGGCATGTGTAAGTGCTGTGCTAAAGGAAGAGTCTAGGTTTTAACAGCATGCATATTATTATATTATAAGCTGCAATGCATATGTCTTAATTTCATTGATCAGGCTGTGTTGTTTTTTCTTTTTTTCTTGCTCCTTTGTAAAAAGAATGTCCACGTCATTCTGAAAGTGGTCGATTAAATAACTGCTCTCCCTGTTGCAAACAGGTTTCTGCTGTACAGATGTACAGATTTGCTTGATACAGAACGTAGCTTTTGGAGACATCAGACATAAAATCAGCAGAGATATGTTTCACCCAGTTCTTTCCTGAGCAGAGAGTTACCAGATTATTTCATAAATATTTTTTTTTAAGTTTGCATTCTTCAAACTGTCCATTGGATTCTGAATAGGTGAAGTAATCATAGGATCATAGAATGGTTTGGGTTGGAAGGGACCTTAGAGATATTCAAGTTCCAGCTCCCCTGACATGGGCAGGGACACCTCCCATTAGAGCAGGTTGCTCAAAGCCCCATCCAGCCTGGCCT
>BJBW01001824.1:74497-103728 GCA_004320125.1 Scolopax mira | reverse complement strand
CTCCCCTCTTCCAATTTAAAACCATTGCCCCTTGTCCTGTCACTACACTTCCTCGTAAACAGTCCCTCTCCAGCTCTTCTGTAGGCTCCCTTCAGATATTGAAAGGCCGTTATAAGGTCTCCCCGGAGCCTTCTCTTCTCCAGGCTGAACAACCCCAGCTCTCTCAACCTGTCCTCATAGGAGAGGTGCTCCATCCCTCTGATCATCCTCGTGGCCCTCTGCTAGATCCGTTCCAACAGGTCCATGTCCTTCCTGTGTTGAGGACTCCAAAGCTGGACATAGTACTCTCCACATACAGCTGGTTCATGGCTTCATATGTGGGCCTTCTTTTCCCTTCTGGATTCCTATAAGTAACTTAAGAAATGAAGCTGTAAGCCAGTAACTAGCCAGCAGTATGCTCAGCCTCTCTGGTCTCTTCCAGGCTGCTCCTGCTTTGCTCTGTTGGTGGTGTCAGGCTGTGCTCCATGTTGTGCTGGTGGGGATCTGGCTTTGCAGGGCTCCTTCTGGCTTTGCACGATGCTGGTGGAGTCTTCTTTTAGCTTTTATAACTGTGCATGTCTTCCAAGACAGCCAGACCTCATCAAATGATGGTAAAGAAGCTCCCCAGATTGGAAAGCGGTGCCAAGCTGGGTACTTTCCCCAAGCATTAGAACAAAGGCAGATAGCAGATACATCTGGGCAGTCTCACTAGCACAGTTCCTTCCCTGGGTGGGTGCCAAGTCTTGGGAGAAGGTGGCAGGAGCCTGCAGCCCATCTGAGAATGTGCACGTGGCAAAGCAGAACCTTCCTCATCTTCACTTTTCTTCCCTGTGCTCTGCTCTGCTTACAAGTATCTAAAGGAGGCTGGGTTGAAGAAGGATGGAACCAGACTCTTTTCAGTGGTTCTCAGTGACAGGATGAGGGGCAATGGGCACAAGCTGGAACATAGGAAGTTCCATTCAATTATGAGGAAAAACTTCTTTACGGTGAGGGTGACGGAGCCCTGGAACAGGCCGCCCAGGGAGGTTGTGGAGTCCCCTTCTCTGGAGATCTTCAAGACCTACCCGAATGCAGTCCTGAGTGATGTGCTGTAGGCAATCCTGCTTTAGCAGGGGGGTTGGACTAGATGATCTCTAGAGGTCCCTTCTAACTCTGGCAATTCCATGACAATTCTGTGACAAATAGATCTGAAAATTTTCATTGGGTTAGGTTGATGTCTTGGGTACTGTTATTGATAAATGTGTTGCTGTAAATGAAGTCCACTGAGTAGAAGTCCTGGACCTTTGCAGTCAGGGGTAACGTCCTCCTTTCACTCTGTGAACATGGACAGCTCTCCAGCCTCTTGGTGACCTCTCTGATTTTTGCCGGTATGTTCAGTTAAGATCTAACAAGAGACCGATGAGGTACTATATGCCAACAGCTACATTTCAGTGGTTGTTAACCATAGGGGTGGGAGTTTCTGCGTTTGTTCTCAGACTTATTTTCCCATTGAGCTTGAACCAGGTTTCAGCTGTTGATAGTGCCTCTGAGACATCTATTATACCTGTGAGTATAATGCTCAGCAATTTCCCCTCCAGCGAGCACATATTTGAAGCAGGGAACAGTTTTGGTGTGCCAGGGGGCTAAGGGAGGCCAGAACTTTGGCAGCAAGTTGCCACTCAGGAGCCACTGGCTTGCAGCCGGCCAGTCCCTAGGGCATGTCTTTTAGTAGCAGCGTGGTTATCCTTCCCACCAGACCATGGTGAGGTGGCTCATGTGCTGCACACATGTTGTGGCATCTCAGGATGTGGAGGAGGGAGGCCTGTTGAAGGAGAAGATCAAACCAGAAGAGAAGACTCCTTTTGACTCCTTTTCTGTGGGTTAGTCACCAGATGGTGATGTTGCATGGCATTGGGTGAGCTCAGGGTACGTGAGCAGCCAAAGCTCTTCAGATACTCCAGAGTAGCAACTTTGCACTCACAAAGGGGAAGGCAGTGCTTTGCAAGAGCAGATGAGAGGATGCAAACTGGTTGTGGAGTCCCTTCCAACCCCATATCATTCTGTGATTCTGTGATGGTTTTGTTCCTGGAACTGAAGGCTCCAGATATTACTGAACTGTGATATAAATTAAATGGTACTTATTCCTTTTTTGGAAGAGTTAAGCAATTAAATGATTTAATAATATGGGAGACGCCTTCCTTGTATATTAGCTCTTGCATCAGGCAGTTCAATAATAAGGTAATAAATTGCTTTTTTTTCCTCTCTCTCTCTCCATTATTCCTCTTTCATTCTTTGTAGTTAATTAGGGATATTCTTAAGTGTTGCAAAGATGGTGGCAGAATAATTTTTCTTAAAAAGTTAAAACCAGATTCCAGCATAATGGTAATTATTTCCAGATCTAACTGGTGGTGATTCTACAAGAAGAATAATCTCTTTGAAGAGTTGCAAAATATCTTTCAAGTTTCTATGAATTTAGTAATTTCTCACATCCGGAGGGGAGTGCATTTTACCTCTTGTGGACACAGAGCCACAGATCTTTCCTTCCTGATGTGACAGTATGCCTTTTTTAGAACTCTAAAAGTCAGCTAAAAAAATGGGTAGAGGCAATCCATCTCATAAGTTGCTCTAGAGATTCATTGGACTTGATGTTTGAAAAAGAAAAGAAAATCTTATTTCCAATAATAATGTATACTGCAATTTCCAAATGTTATACATTATTAGATTTTTATTTTTTTTTATCCGAAGCTGAGTAGTCCTCTATCAAATCTGCGTTTTCCTACTGGCACTTACAAACAGTTATCCTGGACTTTCTGTGTAAGATAAATATCCTGAGCTGCTTGAATTTCCTAGTCTGATGAAATATGTTTTAGTCATTCTTGTGGTTCTTATTGATCTCTCTCCAATTTTTCCGTACTGTTTGTGTTGTGGACGGCAGAACAGTGTGGTATGCTACTCGAGGTTACGTTAGTGCCAATACAGACAGTGTTATCTTCCTACTTGGTATTTCCTTATCCACTTACCAAACCACATCTCTGTTGTGGTTACTCATGGAAGATGATAATATTGGATTATATGCTTTTTCCACAGAACAGGGGGATAAAAATCTGGTACCTTTGCAATTTCTTTCTGGTTGAACAGCAGATCCCCCAAATTGGAGTCTGTAAAAGACGGTTATCTTGTATGTATCGTGTAAGGAGGGGTATTTGTAGGGCTTCCTTACCAGGTTGCATTCCATAAGCATCGCAAGAAGGCTATTAGGATATATGTGAGGTGATGTAGGTTGAATCTTTCTGCGAATCAGTTGCAACAGCTGCCACCTTGGCTGATGGCAGGGAACTTTCAGAATTAAAATCATTATTTTTCCTGCATGGAAGAGATGGACTCTGAGATGAGCTGTCGAGGTTCTCTATGGAGATGGGGGTAGGGGGCAGGAGAAATGCAGAGACTTTAAAAATAAACACCACCACCATCCCCAAGACCCCATGATAACAACAAAGAAAACTGAGTGCATCTCATCCTGCATGTTAGAGAGTATGCTGGTATGTGTGATGCTTCCATTTCCCACCTGAAGGCAACTTCAGGCAGCACTTAATTTCCCTTATGCCTTTAAGAAATGTTGTTGGTTTCACTGACTGGAGCAGACAGTATCTTGGCACTTGCTTGTATCTGTACTTAAGGACTCCAAAAGAGAAGTAAACCTGACAGCAGGGCGATGATGCCCAAGCTGGATCAGTGGCAGCACCACGGTAATATCTTGCTTGGGCCCAGGGAACCTGCAGCACCTGGGAAATGGATATTAGCTTTGCCAGGTGAGAACTGCTTCACTTGCTACCACACTACAATCCACTGTCTTCTGGGACACATGGATGCTACCTCAGTGCAGAAGCATCAAAAAAATGCAGAACTTCTGAGCTTAATTGTTAACAAGGGAAATAGACACTTGGAACACAGTAGAGCAAGGAAATAGATGAATGAGGGAGTGAGAATTGGCAGAATACGTCAATTTTTCTTTCTTTAAATTGTTTTGTTGGTTTTTTTTAAAGGTTAAACGAAACCAAGCAACCACATAATACATTTTAAAAAAATAAAAATAAAAATAAATTTATTGCATTTTTTGGATAAGCCACATCTCACTAAGGGATTTAAAATCTTTCCTACCACAGACTAATTTGACAGTTCAGTCACAGTCTGGCCACGGTCTGATCAGTATGGTTAGCCAAAAGCATCACCAGCCTGGAGGACATTGTTGATATTTGATGCCTTAATAAACAGTCTGGGGGCTGTGAAAGGAAATATAAACAATAGAAAAGTTTTTAGTGTAAATACAAGCACAGAAAATAACCCACATTCCTTAAAGACCTTGTGCAGGATGAATCATTAGCACTGCTTAAGTAACTCACTTAGAGTTGAGGAGGGCCTGCCTGGCAGCATTAAGTAGTTAAGGATGGAAAATAATGAGAAAATGACTATTAGGAGATGAAGGTAAGGATGCTGCTGGCTTGGAGGGCAACACCCAACTGTGCCTTCCTGATGCAGCTTTGGCAGCCCCACTTCGACGTGGGAAGTGTGCTTCAAGTTTCACAGGAGGGATTTGTAAGGAGAGGTAATTTATTTTTTGGACCAAACAATATAATGTTAATGGGTGGGGGGGAATACAAGTTTTTGGATGCGTAAGCTGTTCTGTAGATCCAAAATAGCTGCAGCAGTCTTCACAGCTCATTAACAGTTTAACAACTGTTTGGAGTGTAGACAGACTGCATTGGTCCAGCCACCTGACAGCCGAAGTGATGGGTGACTGTAAAGCAGGAGGAAAGGTGGACATATGCCGGGCTCTTATGGAAAACAGCATGACCTGAAACTTATACTGCCTGTGGATTGGGGAGAGGCTGTCTAGGAGGAGGGAAGGGGGTTGGAAATACCTCACGACCAGTATTCCTGTTGAGTCTGTAATTTTATTTATTTTATGTTTTGGTGTCCAGTAGAACCTATATGAATTTTTGTTTCCAGATTCTCTTCCAAAGGGATCTTACACGTTTCTTTAAAGGATTCAGACTGAGCAAACACAGGGTTGCTGGGTTTTTTTTCCTCTGGTAATTTGATATTTCTGGCCTTTATCAACTATGAGTTCATTCAGGCATCTACTGGCTGTGGTTTCTTACCCACACAGTTTCCCTGAGGGCATTTTGTCCACCAGATGACATGTATTGCTTATTTGAAGGCACAAGCCTCTGCTTCCATCATGTTGCTGATTGTGTTGCGAGAGGGATTTACTGTCATGGTTTTGGAAATGTGTTGGAAAAACATGTTAGCCCAAGCACGCTTTAATTCCTTTTGGCACATGTAATTTAAAATCATTAATACATTTCTGATATTGTATGAATTTAGCAAATTGAAGGCTTGTTTAAAAGTGTAATTAGAGATGGGGAAAAGTTTCTAGGGAAACGTCTCTTTTAGGCCAGTGTGGGCTGTTGTTGCAGTTCAACTTAGCTGAAGTAAACGGCGGTACATCGCCACTTTGCCAGTCAGGGGTGAAATGTTCAGTCTGGTTCTTCTTGGCCATTGCCTCCTTTGAGTCATCCAGCAGACCGTGCAGGGGCTGTACCTGTACTTTGGCAAGCAAAATGTCTAAGCTCTATCCTTATTCTCGTGTGCTACATTCATCTGAATATGACTAAAGCCTTGTCCCTGTGTTAATTTTTTTTTTTTTTTAAATGAAATGAGCTCCAAACATTTGTCTTACAAAATCGTCCAGCTCTCCTTGTTGGTTAAGTCTTCACTTTCTTAAAACATACATGGGTGTCTTGTGAACTAACTTGACTGATACAATGGTGTCATACTGTGAAGCTAAAAAACAAATCCAGCAATCCCACCCCTGTTCTGTAGACAGAATAGTCTTATTCTATTAAAAACTGGATTATTAAATGATGGTACACAGCAAATTATGTTTTCTCCTATATGCTATTCAGTTCTCTGAAGAATTCTCAGGTAAGTTATGGAGGGGCTTTATTCAGCCAACTGAGGTGTTCCCTGCTATGATAGCTTTTACTCATGTAGCTGTCGATTGCTGTTTCAGCCAGTGGCTATGGAAGTGTGAATGTAAAATGTATGAGAAGCAGAAATCAGTGCTGTGAGAGTCGTGTGGCACCTCTGCATAGTGCTACACAAATGGCTGCACCCTGACATCACGTGGGAAAAAGAGCAACAGTTATGTTAGCATTTTCTATTACTACAGAACTACAGTACAGAACTGAACTTCAGGTATCTCTCTGTCAGAAGGAAATAAATATGCATCAACTTTTGGCTTTAAGCATTTGGGAAGGTGAGACATGAAATTAATGTTGCTGAATCAGACATCTCTCTAACTAGAACAAGTGTGACTGAGACACAGACCAGAGCCCCCAAATTAAGCCAAGTAGGCCATTAAAAAATAAACCAAGTGCTACGTAGTCCCTTTTCTTTTCTTCCTTCCTGGTGAACAGGAAGGTAATTATCACTGTTTGTGAGCTAGTATGGGCCAGGTGGGTTATGCCTTCCACTGTGCTTCAGGGAGAAGAGTAATAGAGCAGTTCAATGACAAGGTTGTAACGCCCAGATATGCACAGGAGTAGTTCACTTGTTTGATGGAGTTGAGGGTGGCACATCCACTTCTTGATGCCTCCTTTTTGACCTGTTATGCTGTACATCAAGTAAGTTGGTTGTATTTCCTGAAAGAAATTTTGCAAGGAGAATGGATGCAACAGAGCCTTCTCCACAGCATTGAATAAGAAAGCACAACTGCTTACAATAGGTGTTGCTTTGTTCTATAGCATCTTTAAGAAAGGCTGTTGAGATGCCCAGTCAGTAGCAGGATAAAATGTGATTTGATGTCTTAAAGCCCCCTCCAAGTTGGAAGAGCCTGTGATGAGATGTAATTTGGTACATCCTGGTACATAGTTTCCCGGGACTCCCAACCCTTTGCCCCATTTTCTCATCACATTGACCAAGGTGTTTGGCAGTCCTTGATCTTGGGGTGTTTTGTACTGAGTCTATGCCTGGTTTCAGTTACAGCATTAAATAAATGTGTCTGTGTTATCTGTTTATGTATCCCATCCAAAAAGTTCATACAATGGTCCCGTTTATAGGGCAGTAAAGATTATTTGGAAATAATATGAATCTTCATTCTGGAACCCATCCATCAGTGTAGAACATGTGCTTGCTAAATACGACTGCATTTTGGCATTTTGTGCTTAGCTTCTTATGCACATTTTCTCTTTTAATTCTACTCAAGCGATTGGTATTTTATATATCATGTTTCAAGAAACAGAATTTAAAAATTATGAATATGATTTCAATTCTGTTGTAAGCCATGTCATTTTCTTTGCAGTCATGTTCATCATGGGAGGGCATTTTGTACCAAAATGAGAAGGAGGCATGAGGGGAGAAGACTTTATAAAGACTTTTTTTTAAAAGGCAGCAGAAATAGTTACTTCTAACAGCCGTCTAAACTCACTAAAAATTGAATTAATCCGTGAGTAACGAGGATACTGTCTGGAGTTGTTATATGGCAAGAGCATGAGTGCTTAGGCAATTCTCCTTGTTGATAGTTTGCAATGATTCTATACTATTCATTTAAAAGACATTTGCTTGGGAACAAAAGTATATTATTTCATATGTCTTACAAGCCTGCAGAGGCTGAGAGTGGTTCAGAAACTACACCTTCATCTGTTTCCCAATGTCTGGATATTCTGTTTTTGAAAGCAAAGGTTAAGCACTGGAAATCCTTTGCCAGATGTCTATAAGTACCGACATGTTACAGTTTTCATTGTCATGAAGTTAGCTTTCTGTAGGTCTCTTCATTTAGTTGATTTGTGGGTCTGGTCTTGTATTCTTTTCCATTCTTTCTGCATATATCCCAATTGCAACACACCTCACTAGTGTTGAAGGCACAGTGGCTGTCATACCTTGCTTGAGCTCATGACAGCAATTATAGATCATGTCTCTCTGCAGCAAACCTGGGGTTTCTTTGCGGCCCCTAGTAGAAAGCTCCCCAGTATGTGAGATGATGGGGAGCATTACGTCTATTGACACTTCAAAGGGCTGCTTTTGGCCTCTTAAAACTGGTCTCATTTTGGCTGCAGCACAGCACATCCCACCTGGGGTTCACTGATCCATTTCTTCTGGCACGCGAGAGAAGAGACTGTGGTGCTGCCGTCCCGAAACGTGAGCTAGAGCCAAACTTCTGAGCGGCGGGACTCGGCTGTGCGAGGCGTACAGTGCTGTGACACAACAGGATGCTCGTACAACTAGAGCATTTCGGCAATCCAGTGAATGATGCGGCTTCACGTGGAGTCACAGCAACCCGGCTGACAGGGTGGAATCTCCAGCATCTGGCTTGGCACTGAAGAAAAGACATCTTGTAGCCCTGTCCTCTGGCGTGACAGGTTTGCAGTATCCAGAAGAGCAGCAACAAGCTGTTAATCAAGGGCAGCTGCTGTTTTGGTCCTTGAACTAAGAAACTGTTCTGCAAATAGTGAGAAATCCCCTGGAACATTTAACCTTGTCTGTCCCTCAGAACTTGCACTAGATCTGCAGAGTTGTGTTCTGTAAGAATAATTGCTTTCTGTCCTTAATGCTCCTGATTTTTGAGAGTTTTCGATCTCCATGTGTGCCAAAGTAATGCTGCTGTAGTTCCTGTAGTTTGGCATATAATTTCTCTAGTCTGAGTAATCTTAAGAGAATGCAGAAACCTGTGAGCCTGTTAAATTTTTGGAAGCCCTGGAAATGTACATCCAAGTCATCCAGAACCTCAGGTAATGGGGTGGAGGAATTTCTCAAGAACTGGTCATGTTTTTCTTTCCAGAGAGCATGAAAGGGTTGGTTTGTGCCCATGGATGATGTAGTATACTTCAGAGATAAGCCCATCAATACGTTGCTTTGTGTGCAAGTTTTGACTGCTTTTACTACTGCAGTGGCTTTTAGAGAGGGAGAATGCAGTTGGTTTGCATTTTTTCCCCTTTAGGGGTACAATATTCATAACGAGTAATTTAAAAATTTTCCAGTAGCTGCTATAGCTGGCACAATGCAAAGGATAATTTTCTGACACTACAAAAATGTTCATATTTTATACCCAGCGTACATCTTTGCAAATAAATTAAATTGGAATTTCCATACGATATGTACTGAATTTAGGGCAGGGTCTTGGGTTTAACTACACCAATGTCAGTCTGCGGGACTCTTTTTCAACACTATCAGTACTGGTAGTGAGACAAAAGTACAGAAGATTCAGTAATAACAGTTATGTTCCCAGGAGTTGTTCTTGATTATTTCACGACAATCCATAGGACTACAAAGATTAACCTTGCATATGACAGCTTTTACTTCCCTTCAAATATTTTTGTATTTTGGCAAAATTTTAACCATGCAGAACCCAAGCAGTGCTTATGTTCAGCCTGGACTTTGCAGGGGAAGGGGTGGTCTTATTGCTTGTACAGCAAAGTTGACTCCAAACTGTGCTTATGGATCACAAGTTGCTGTTTTTCTTGATGCTCTTCAGCCACACAGTATTGCAGTTGAAAGTCAAGATTATTTTCTTTTATGTTCTGGTTAAAACATTACAATGGTAGAGCAGATTATACTTGCATCTTCATTCTTTTTCATATGGCCCATTGCAGAAGCTCAAGCAACTGTTTATGGCAAGTCTGGGTGTAGTCCCTCTAAGTGAGCATTCAGAACTGGTGGCTCCCCAAAACCCATATGGAAAGCTTGGCTCCACACAGAATTTCCAAATGGCAGAGCAAGAGCTCTTCCATGTGTTCTTGGGAAAGAGATGTAAATAGCATCCCTGAAAAAGTTAATGATGCGCTAACCTAGCATATAAAGTTTGTGGAGTTGCCTTTAAATATGCTAAAGACATTATGGCTTGAGAAAGAAATTAGTGTCTGGCAAATTATAGGTTTGCATGTAAAGAACAATAGTGTCTTAAAACAGAAAGTAGACTTATGGGAAAATCCAGGCTGTGCACATTTGTGTGCTGCAAATGTTGTGATGAGGGTGGAGTGAAAATGCCCTAGAGCATTTCTGGAAACTTCAAATGGAAAGATTAGGAGTAAGTGCAGAGGATGATAGTGCGTAGAAGTACAATGTAGAGCCTTGTGGAGATTTAAACTGAACAAAAAATATAGAGACCTGTGATCACCTTGTGTCACAATTATTCTCTTATTGTCATTAGACAGAATTTGGGACAAATTCTCACTGTGGACTTGTCTGCTCTGCTACTAACTCAAGATTTAGAATTACTTTCTAGACAAATTCTAGTCTTTCACCTCTTGCGTTAGTATCTATGCTTCTCAGATATGGAATCTTGCAGTAACCAAAGAGGAATGCTTTTCTTGGTCAAGAAAAATTTTCCTGGAACTGAGGAGAGTGAAGGCAGCAGTCCAATTTCCAGCAGAATCTGACACTTTCATTGGCATTTTTTATCTTATTTAGGACATGACATATTCCAAGAAGCAATTGGACAAACTGATTAAAAATTGAAAATGAAACACCTGATTTTGGTGCTAGGATCTGATTAAGAGTTCCTGGTCTTATAATAAAGTTTACTATTTGAGAGATGCTATTAAAGGTAAAATTGAATTTTCACTGTAAAGTTTATATGATCATGTTTATTAACGTTGCTTTCCCTAGAGTCACTTACATTTTGTTTAAGTAAAATACATAAAAAGTTAAATACTGGTCTGGCTGGGTTAAGGTGGTTATACATTAGGGTCCTTTCCTTTCCTCATTACATTTTTATGAAGATCAAAAGTTTCTGCATTGGAGTGGAGGCCTACATTCAGGAAAACTTTGTAGTCACATCAAATCAGAGTGAAAATGGAATAGCTTTGCCACTCTTTAATACAAGCAATGCTTTCAGAATGCTCTGCAGTATAAATGTAAACTTCAGCAATTTGAAAGAAGTTACAAGTATAAATATTGAGATCCAGACTAAAACATGTTTTACATTGGCATTGTGGGTCTTGTGCAAATATATAAAATTAAAAAACTCGGTTATTAAATACCTCTAAGCAATTCCAGCTTATAACATAAAGACTGAGTCTGAATTCCTTGAAAATAAATCATGTAAAGCAACACAATAATGTCTATATTTTGAGCTGTTGATAAGTTTGTGAGCTTCTCCTTCTAAAAAAAAAGAAAGAAATTATTTGCTCTCCTCAGACTTAAACTCTTTTTTATAATTACCATTTTTAATATAATATTACTTGTTAAATTAAACATTTTTTATTTTTCGTTTCCTGTAGACAGGATCAAAAATGCACTTCCTTTGACATTGCTTTGGGCTTTCCCTCCAGCTGCCCAGAAGAGGCTTGCGTGCAATGAATGCTTAACTTCAGTAGGCAGAGTGAAACTTTGCATGCTGAAAACTAAAACTCTAAGCCTGTCTCTTTAAAGGTGTATTTTAATAAAAAGCGTGCCGACTAAATCTGCTCTACGACACTCTCTCTTCCCACTAAGAGACACAGGGAAAGTCAAACTCCAAGGGCTTGCATGGCATTGTGTGCAGTGTTTTGGTTAGATGCAGCTATTTGGCTTTGAATCCAGCACTTTGGACTGCACACCTTTTGGCTTTGTTTTCCTTCTCTTTGTTTCTGACAAGTAAAAGGTTTTCCAGGCTAAGGGTGTCTTAGAGTGGCTTTTCTATTTTTTAATTTCTTCCTTTTCTTTTAAAAGGAGTTCACAATTTGAGTCAACCTGTTCCAGGGTTTGTGGAGCTGTTAACAATGTTTACTGCATAACCTAGGATAGAGTCTGCTTTTTTTTCTTTAGCAATTTTGTTTCCCCAATCCATTCTGTTCTGTTTCCTTCCTGAATGTGCAAAGGTGATGGAGGCCATGAAAAACCTATTAGAGTGTAAGGAAGTGGGAATATCAAACAGCAATACGAATCTCCTGTGGAGCTTTGTTACCTGAGGGATTTTTGAGATGAAGTGTAACAAGTTTCCCTTAAGCTGCAAATTGGTTAGTCTCTATCAACTAGATATGGGTTCGGAGAAGAATTAAAATTATAAATGCTAAAAATAGAACAGACTTTGCATGAGCTAGGAGAAATTACTAAGGCAGACCCTGAGAGAAACTTGATGACCTACCTCCTGCACAAGCAAGAAGACAGAGTGCCTGGGTGGGATGGGGCTGCTTTTTCATGCTAGAAAGTCAGCTGGGTGGAGGTTGGAGTAGATGATCTCCAGAGGTCCCTTTCAGCCCCATGTTATTCTGTGATTCTGTGACAGCAACTGCACAAGGGCTGTAGAGTTTAGGGAAGACAAGGCAGTGGGTAACACAGAGATTTTTATCCCTTGTTTTGGGTGACATACAATTTGAAGACATTAATTTGTGGTGGTCTGTTTGGGGTTTTTTTGAGGAGATTGCTGGCTGCTAACTGTCCTCCAAGTTTGTTTGGCTCTGCTGAAAATCATAGAGAATGTCCTGCAGTGTAAGTTCTGGGCTAAAAAGTAAACTGTCAGGATCCTGTCCTGACTGGCCAACTCCTCATTTCTGCCATCAGAGTGGTTCCAAGAATATTTATCAATATGGTGATAGGTGCTTTATATATAAAAATATATATTTAAATATATAAAAAGGCATGCTTCTGATGAAGAGGTGCACTTGGAAAGAATCAGAGATGTTTCAGTGATGAGGCTGGTGCACTAGTAATAGTATCAGTAACTCCTTTAAGAGATTAGGCAATGCTATGCTCTATTCCACAATCAATTCACAGTAGAGAACTAAAGTTATTCTGAAGCAGAGGTCTTAGTTGGTTCTATGAAAAATAAGGAATATAATGGTAATATGCAAGAATTTCTTAAGGTGGGATTTCAAAATGTTTACTGGTCATGGAGAAGAGAGGATGGAAATCAAACGATTTCTGAGCAGAGTTTTATTAGTAAGCATACCATTAGAGTAGCCTCTTGCACAAGCATTCAAGCTGGATGGTCAAGTGGACACTAAACAATACAGAAATGCCAGAAGTAGCGTGAAGCTTGGAAGATGAAGCTAGTCAAATGAAGCAGGCTGAGATAAACACTCTAAATAGGAAACTTTTTAAATAACTGTGTAGAATAAAGATGACTGTTGCCTTAAACTGAAGGGGTGAGGCTCAAGGTGAGGAGTGACTCAGAAGTGAGAGGGAACATACCAGTATTCATTTTTTTTTTTTTTTTTTTTTTTTTTTTTTTTCTGTAATGAAGTTACGCCAGGTGAGCTTGTGAAGTTCTCCTTTCAAGTATGCGATATGCCTTTGGGCTTATACTTTTGGTGCATTGACAGTGTTCTCAGCTGTGATGTGTGGGACTGAATAGGTTATAGCTACCCTGGTCAAGTGAGCAGGGTTAACATTCAGGCTGGGGCTGGCCACGTTCCACCTGCTCCACCAGCTGAATGCCTTTAGTGCCTGGTTGCCACAACTCAGAAAAACACAGCGGTGAGGCTTTTCTTCTGAAGGTTTGCATGAGGAAAGATGAGGTTTGTTTGGATTTTTTTCTAATTTTCTAAAAGTCAATTAATAATATTTTGATGCTCAGTATAACTTTCGGGACAGCAGTATAAATTTTCTCTCAATTTTCTGCTGGCTTTAGTGTATTAATTCTGCAGTTACAAGCCCAGCCATGGTGATTTGCCTCACTGATAATGTGTCATATAAATCACTGAAAGGAGTGAGGTTTTTCATGTCATGGCAATGTGCCTCTTAACCACAGATACCTTATTTCTAGTGATTCAGATTGAGCATCCAAACATAATTTGTAATTCCTTTTTGGATGTTAAGTCATGAATGTCTTTGTTCCTGTCTAGTTCATTTTCCTTTCTCTTAATGCTCTTTGTGTTCCCTACAGATGTTTGGTATACTTTAAAAACTGTAATAAAGTTGTCAGATGATACCTGTTCCTTTTCAAATAGCCTAAAGGAAGCTTAGCTCTTAGTTTATGTATTTATGGATTTATTTATTTCGGAGGCTCTTCATTGCTACTGGAATACTGCAGACCAGTTCAGAAACTGCAATAATGCTGAAAAAAAAATTATAAAATACATGAAAACTGAACTCCAGTGAACTCTGTGCATTATGTATTTTGTTTTGCTGCTTTTTTCATTAAGTTGCTTTCTTACCTCTTCCTCTAACCAAATCCTTTAAAAACACCCTGGTGGAGTTTCCTTGTTTTATCAATTACAGACCGGCTGTGTTCTCACCACTACTGTTAAAATAATGTTTTTGCTAGAGTTGCTCGTTATTGCAACAGTGACCTTTCTGCACTGTTAAAATTAGGGCAGTCTCGAAGGTCAGCATGAGCAATTCAACTTCAGGTTGACGTCTCCCTTCCTGGGATTAAACCACTGGAGAGGCATCTTCTCCCCTGGCTCTCGGCACATCCTCTGACGCTGCCTTAGCAGCACTCCGGCTCCACTCCACTGCAGGGCTCACAGCCGTGTGGTGGCAAAAGCCACTTGCTGCTGCACTTGGGCACTGCTTAGGGCAGCTGGATGTTGTAACTGCACACAGCTAAGAGGAAGCCATAACATAAGTATGCCCAAAGAAGATAAATCATGCTTTGGCTGGGCAGCATTTGGTATGTGCCACACAGATAACTATGTGCTGTGATCCTGCCTGGGAGCCTTTCTGTAGTAATCAGGGCCCCTGGGGGGCTGTCTCTAATTACAGCAGAAGCTCAGGCTTGTGCGTGAGTGGAGAGATGCTGAAGAGGAGGGGGACAGGCTCTTTTGGGAAAATGCCACTGCACAGTTATTCTGTAAATTGTGCAGAAACACCACAACTGTGGCTTAGGCTGCCTGGTAACTCCGTCTGCAGTCTGGACCAGATGTGGTAATTTATCTAGAGGATCATTCTTCCTTCCCATGCCAGTGCTCTTTTTCCCTTCCTCAGGTGACAACAGTAGCTTTTGCTTCTTTGTTCACTGGAAATGAATTGCTTTTTCCACATCAGGCATTCCCAGGTTGGGGCTTCTGCACATGAGCCAGTTCCTCGGCTTCTGTTGCCTCTCATGCTCTGATGAGGGGAGTTTCTTCTGTATTACTTTTTTTTTTTTTTTCTGTGATAATACCAAGCAATGACTTTTAGATCCCATTACTATAAAACCTTGTCTTTCCTTGCCATATACCTACTGGAGTTCTGTTGACTCATCCTGAGATTTGGATAGCTGGGAAAACATTCTCCTTTCTTCCTTGGTTAGCTTTTAATAAAAGTAGTGTCAAATACCAACCATTTTCTGGATGTTTTTGTCTTGCTGGCCTTGTGGGGAAATAAAATTTCTCTTGTTTCCACCAGAGTTCTTGTTTAACGCTGCAGGTGGTCAGACATGGATCACAACTCTACGGTGTGATTTTTACAGATGGTCTTTGCCTGAAATTTAAAAAATCTGATGAGAAAACTCTGTCAACTTCACAGAACTCAAAATTAGTTTGGAGTAATGCTAGCTTGACCCCTTGGCTCAAGCGTATAGCTAGTATATAGGTACTGAGAAGGTTGTTTCCAAAGATTAGTCCAAGATTGTCCCAGTTCTCTGATTTTCAGGAAGGCCCTAACCCAGTTTTAGTACTAACAAGTGGAGGACCTTGCTTACACACACCCCCACGCACAACAGTCTTCTGTTCACTGGTTCCTTGTGTGTTACCCAGGCCTACCTTACCTTTGTGCTGTTGTCAGAAAATGCCCATCTCCTGCTGTGTTTTTTCTTACCTTCAGCCACGTTTGTTAGGAAACCTAATATTTACCTGCTTAAGCAATTGACTGCACATTAATTTTGTTAGTCCTAAATGCCAGATTGCCTGTTTATAATGTAACCTTTTCTTGACCCGGTTCACAGCTTACTTTCTTGTCTCAGGGCTATCACCAGATTTTCACCACCATTTGGCTCCAGCTGTTCTTATGAAAAGAGACATTTAATTGCACCTTCCAGTCAGCCTTAGGGCTTGAGAACGCTCATCAGTTTTAATCATGTTTGCAATACGCTATAGAAGAGACAGCAGCTCTTAACACTTTGCAATATAATGTGTTTTCAGTCCTATATTTATTGGAAGTGCTTATATGGTATTCTTACAGGATTTTAAAAACCACGTGGGAGAGGAAGGTGTGAGATGTAAACAGTAGTGGAACTGAGCAAGAAGTTAAGCATTATGAATAGAATAGGAGGGGAGGTGATGGGTCTTTTTTGCAAATGCTGCCATTCTCCAGCTAGAGACTGTTACTGTCTGGTGTGCGTTTGTTTTGAGCCTGTCAATGGTTAGTTTGATTTGTCTCCTCTGTTCTCAAGTGCCAGAGTAAGTGGGGTATAGCTTTTTAGTGCCACTTGTGACTGTACTGATCCTCATCGTATTCTTTTTCAATTGTCTCTTTTTTTGACTGAGGGACATTTAGTTCTTTTTTATGTAGAAGTTGTTTTTTATTTTTCTTGTCCTCGGCACCCTCCTCTGAATTGCTTCTGCTTCTACTAAAGTGTTTTGAGAGGAGAGGGCCAGCACTACATGCAGTACTGAGTTGTATTTTTGCTCTGTGATGATGATTGCTTTTTCCTGTTCTTTATTCCTTTGTGAGAATTTTGCTTTTGCATTTTGTTTGGTTGTTGGGTTGGGTTTTTTTTTTTGTTTGAGATGATATTTAATTGGAATTATAACGTGTAACTGTCTGTTGCAATCCCAAAATCTTACCCCTCAATAGTAATGGTCAGCCCAAGCTCATTCATTTTGTATGGAAAATGTATATGTGCATGCCTGAAAGTTTATCCAAATGAGTTTCATTTTTACATTATTGGACAATGTAATGTCCACTAACAGAGTGTGATTAAGACTGTTCTGCAGTTCTTCAGAGTAAGCCCTCATCTTTATCTTCTCGAACAGCTGAATATACATCAATTATATTCATTGTTTTCCTGTTAACCACATTTTCTAGATTACTTATGAGCATATTGAACTGTCAAGATCCTTCCTTTAACCACAATAAGCAACGGATAATTCTTTGTTTCCGATAAATACTCATAAATAAATAAAAAGCTCATCTTTGAGATCTTCCCACTTCATTCTTTCAGGACCTTCCAGGTAAATTCCTTTCTCCGACTGGATAGCTTAAAACCTGCAAAGGAGATGCTGGTATCCGTGCTCTGCCGTCCAGCAGGATTGTTTAAAGCAGTATCAGTGGGAATGGTTCCAGGATAGTCTCTGCAGCACAAAAGACCTACTGTGAGCCAGATCTGTGTCCAAGATGTATTCACATTATGCAAGTATTTCCTGTTCAAGATGACTATTAATCAAACCAGACAACTCTTTTACAGCAAAAGCTTTCTATAAAATTCATATTTAGGACATGGCGTAAGGTTACTCCATAAAAATAGCTGTTGATGGTTTTTAAAAGTTTTTTGTAAAAAAAGAGTAAAAAGAGTAAAAAGACTGCTTCTGGAAAATAGAATGCCATTTAGCTATTGTATGATCTCATGTTCATGCTTTTCATGCTTAATTCTTCATATTTGTACCAAAAAATGACTGTATTTGTTTAACCTTGAAAGCAGGTTCTACAAGAAGGGGAACTTGCAACTTTATTTCATAGGTGCCTTGTTGAGAGTGTAATGAATCGTGCATCATCAAAGATAAGCTCCTGTATTATAACTTGACAGCTGTCATGAAGTCCCATTACAAGATCTCTGCTAATCACATTTGGACATGGAAACTATATTAGGGACTGTCAGTGATAGCCTTATACAAAGCAAAATGTACTTAGGGCTGGCAAGTGACTTGTCCTTTCCTCTTTCTGCATTGAAACATTGATTTTTCAGTGAATAAAAGTCATCTAGGTGGTGGGAAACTACATGGAGAGCAAAACAACCACTGAACTTTACTCAAAGGCATGAGTTTTCCCTGTCATATACTGAAGAACTCCCTAATCTAGAAGATGCATTTCATGTCTGAAGTATCTTCTCATCAGGCTTTGTTGAACAAAACAACTGACGATCTCCTGGGAGGCTTTTTCCACGCTGTGTTTCTGTTCTGTGTGCCAGCAGCTGGTTGGTTGTGCAATGACTTTGCCTACTGAGCAGCTTTTCTTGTACCCACCAGCTCTGCATTCCTTTCTGTTGATACAGTTTGCAGCGCTCGTTTTATCAATCTCTCTCTTTTTTTTGGTCCCAAGATAAACCTTAGCTATGCTAGATCTGTCCCATATTCCTCTCTTGGAAAGACCTCTGTGGAATTTCATTCGTAGTACGATGGAGGGTTCCCCCCACCCAAGGGCACTTGATGTTAAAGCACAGTTTCAATAGTTACTGACAGTGAGAAGGTGCGTGGCTGAGGAATGGGGGAGCTACACAACCTTTCTGTTTCCTTTCCCTCCTGCCGCTGTGGCTTTCCAGGCACCTCAGCTTTCTTTGTCATTAAGCAGATGATTTCAAAGGCTCAGTCTGGGTGTTGCCTTCTGTAGCCGAGGGCGCGTGATGCAAATTCTGGAGAGGAAGGAAGAACAGCAGTCCTCAGGGTAAATAGCCCACTGGCTGCAGGCCACAGGGCTGGTCAGGTCTTAAAGTCCTGTTGGAGTTACAGGAATGACGGAGCTGATGTGTAGGATCGTTTTTCTGAAACCGTTAAAGGAAATCCATCCATGTTCAGTACTTGACAGCTTGCTGGGAAGCAGAGTCTGACAGCCAATGCGCTCGCTTGCGAACCTCACATGTGTTTTATGCGGGCAGTGTTAATTCTGAATAGAGCAGTGTTACAGAGATATATTTCATTCTTTTGGAAGTTATAGTTTAATTCATTCTCTGGAGATAGCACAGTCTTTTTAAACCCCCAGCAGTGAGTGTTTACTTTCCATCTCATCTGAACCAACTACAGAAGAAAGAGTTAAATGTTCAAACCCTACCTTGCCCTAGTTGCACAGTGACATACTTATTAACTGATGCATACTATGATTTTTAAAAAAAATTTAAAGCAAAACCAGCTCAACTTTATAATGAATTTTATAGAGGTATAAAAGCAAAAATTTCATCTATTCCTTCAAACTATTCCCTTGCCCAGCTTTCATTTGAACTGGAGAAAAGCTCGATCTCTTCCTGCCCCTCCTCCCCCCCCATCCAATGGTTATAGCAGAGATTTCCTCTCATTAAGTGAACTTCAGATGGAGCCCACCCTCAAATAAAAATCCAAACATTTTGCTTTGTTTTGGGCAAAGGAGGCGGGGAGGCATTTGAAAGGCAGGAGAAAGACAAATAGCCTTTCTAAACAAACAAAGGATAATTGCTCTCATAAATGTGGGTCCTCATAATTTAAGAGCAATAGTTTATATACTTGGTAAGCCATATAAACAGAGAGGGGAGACAAGGGCCAGAGTTGTGTTCAATAAAAGGTCCAACTCAACAAGGTCCTTGATTGTTAAGTTGTGTATTTTGTGAGCCTCTGCCAAGTTTACTGGCTATCGGCGCTGTGCGGTGTGTGCCCATGGTGGCACAGAGGAGCGAGCACTGGAGTTTCTCTGCAGAGGCACAGGAGTGAGAGAAGTTACAGGCCCAAACAAACTGTCCCGTGGATGGCATGGGATGGATGTTGAGGTGTGCAATGCGATATTTTGGGTTTTGCAGGTGGAAGGCTTGTATACAAAGCTTAAATCTAGTATGTGTTTATAGTGCAGTGTATAGAAAACTTAAATGTGTCGCGAATTGGCCAGATGGTAGGAACTAGTGGTAAAAGCTTTAACTTCACCCTCACTGCAGACATCTGACAGTAGGTAACTCCATGTTTTAAGGGAGGCTGGTTAATTTACCTGTTTTGATATTTTTTTTAAGTGACATCAAGTATTTCTTCATAAGATTTAAAAACAGTTAATGGGTGAATGTTAAACAGTCTTCTTTTTGAATCACTTTGTTATGGTTATTGATTTACTAGTAGAATCCTCAAAGAATGTCTTGGCTTGGGTATGTTCTGTCATACAGGAAAACAAAACTCGAACTGAAAACTAAAACAATTTCAAATAATGAACCTTAGGATTGTCAGGTTTTTCAGAGTTTCTTACAAAGATGCTAGTGATTCCTAACTGGTTAGTCCAGGGAGTTGTATCTCAAGTTTGCTAGCATTGCTAACTTGAAGTATTTGAGAAGTTTGTGTTGTGTTAGCTTCTTTCTCAAGCACCTGCAATCTGCTTTTTTTTTTTCTTTTTTCCTTTATACTAGAACATTTTGTTCCTGTATATTCCGATTTTGTCTGCTGCAACTGTTTCCTGTGATTGTGTCACACCTGGCTCTGGCTGCATGGTGATTTACTACTAGTGCTGGGAAACAATGGGTTGCATTTCATTCAGCAGCTGTATGTGAATGCTAAGAGTAGTAGAGGGACCTTAGGATGGAGAAAGATGCATGGCAGGGTGAGCACGGCTATTATATGTGATGTTTACTGTGGTTTCCAGTATGTATGTGATCAGACTGTCTAAATGATTATTGGTGAGAAGTTAGATGTGATAGGAGTAAGAAGCCAGTGCTGTGGTGGGGAATACATGAGGCAGTTAGTGCTGTGGCATGCACACACACAGATGACAGATGTAATTTAGATGTCTGTGGGCTGTTCTGAGAGCACGGGTCTGTCAAAGTGCCCCGGGGCTCCTTCATTCCTTCTGTGTTACCAGGACCACTTAAGGGCCAGCTACAGAGGAGACCGCTCAGCCCTGCTGCATGGTGTGGCTGGCTACCTGCTGGAGCTGGAGGGTGCCAATGCCAGTGTACTGATGGGGAGCATGAAGCCAAGTGGCCAAGATGTTGCGGTGTCAAAAGAAAACAGGCAACATATTTTCTCAAATCAGTGAATGTGTAAGATGCAGCAGTATCAGGACTGTTGCTTAAGCTTCTCAACCTCCCTGACTCATAAAATTTGCCTTGATGTCAAAGCATGTTCTGGGGTAAGTCTTAAAAATCTATTTGATGCAGTGTTTCTTTTGGATATAGCCTCTTGAAAGAAGCAGAATATGAATTTACATCAAAGTTGCCAAGACATCCAACAGCATCTGAATCCCTTATAGGTTAGTGCAATAGTTACAACGGCTTATTTTAAAATATACAATTAAGTATAAACTGAATTTCCTAATCCAGTTTATATTGGTTAAAACATAAGAATAAACGTCTGGCTTCACCCCCTGGCTCCACTCATCATGATCTGTACAACATTTTTGACATCGTATTGTGCGGTGGAGTTTGTGGCTTTTAACAGAGAGCACGCAAAAGGGAAATGAGTGAAATGGCAGCTCTGCTGCACCATCACTCTGAAGCCAGCTCAGGGCGCCTGGTATCCTCTGAAACCACAGAGTGCTTCCCAAAATTAGGGAAGGTGTCCCGTTTCTGCAGCATGCCCTCCTGCGGCTGCAGCTGCCCCTGGCTCTGGGCTGCGCTCGGGGTCCCCCAGTCCCACAGCACGGGTCCTGCGTTGGTGCTTCCCCACCAGCGGCTGCATCCCCCTGCTGGCTGCACTGGAGCCCACCCGAGGGCCAGACACAACCCAAAATCATTCTCGGGGTTTACTCTCTCTGTGCTTGTGCCACTCTGCTGAAAGTGGAGACGTGTTTCATAAGGGGGAATACACTTAAAAGATGGGAAGGAGCCTGGAAAAGACTATAGTGTAGTTGTGCCTCTCACAAGTTAGTACTGCTCTTAAGTGAGGAGGCCCGTTGCTTGGCTGAGTTACAAGAACACGCACTGGAAGCTGTTTTCCTGGTGGTGTAAATTTATAGTTACAATATTTTGGTAGCTTGGAATCTCTTAAAGGCTTACAGCTCATAGCTATCTGCCTTCTCAGCGGTGCCAACAGAACGTGTCTCAGATATAGCAGATGAGTGCCCCTTATTGTAAAGGTACATCAAATACTTGTCAGAAAAATATGCTGTGCCTTAACTAATTAACTTTTAATTAATTTTAGCATAATAAGCTAATTTTAACTCAGCTTAAAAATAGTCATTACTGGTGTGCTTCTGGTTCCTATTTTTTAATTATGTATATAGAATTCTGCAAAGAAACTCACCTATTGTAGCATGGCAATTCCAGATCTTAAATATTTTAAGACAAAAAATAAGAAAAGAGAGAAATTTATTAGGGTAAAATCCTTCACTTTTAATTGTGTAATTGGAATAGTCTCATAAGGAATTTGATACCTTTCCTCAGAAAAATGTTTTAAATAATTTAACTAATTGTCTTTAATTTGGTTTCCTAATTATATTAGGTGTAGGTTATTAAGTTTTCCCTGGCACACACTTTTATAAATGAAAGGTAAGCTTTTCATTCAATTATAGCACTGTAGTGGTTTCCAGTACTTTCCATACTTAGTAAGAAAATTCAGAGCCTCTGTTTCATTTCTAGCCATCTGTAATTATAGTAATCTGCCTACAGAAACAGCCAAATATAGCTATATATGGAAATAACACACATCTATGTACAGAGAGATAATTAGATTACACCAAGGTTGTGATTCCCTGCTGGAGAAGCAGAGTCTGAATCAGCTGCAGCCCTTGCCAAGGCAGAACACGATCCCTCAGTGCAGGTGTTCAGCATCTCCCTCTTGCTCCATACGCGGCGCTACCGGTGCTCCACAAATCCGTGGTGGGATCTAGGTTGCTTTTGGAGTTTGTCCACAGCTTTTCTAAGCAGTGGCTTGTTGCAGCTGATTAAACACCCCTCTTTAATCCCTAGGCTTTCTTTTGAAACTCTCGTCGACGCCTGCTTTAAGTCAGTTTTTTTCATCCTTAAGAATATAACAGAAACAAACAGCAGTGATGAATCACAGCCATGTGCTGCAGTGGAGTACTATCCAGTTCAGGTAGTTTAAACCAAAACTAGTTTTTTGGTATGATAATGACTTGAAATAAGCAGTTTAATAATGACATGAAATTAATCAGTAGTCAATGAACTTCACATTTGAGGTCAGTACCAGTAATATCACAGATAAATCACAACACAGAATAAATGTTAATAGACACCTACAGATAAACAGCTTTAATCCGCAAAAGTTCTAGTGTCTCTTTCACAGGTGCAGAAACACACTCTATCAGCACATGTGTGTGACAGTCTCCCCCTGCCCCATTTGGGGGTCACCCACTCCCTGCAGGAGACGTGGGTGCTCTCGCCTTGTGGGGCCTCCTTCCAGCTGATGAGGCAGCACCCAAGAACTCACGTTCACACCATGAGGTGCGGGTCCCTGCCTGCAGCAGCCTGCCTGAAAGCAGGCAGCTCATGGGATCTGACTGAGACGTTGTTCTATGTGGCTGATGATTTTCTTCCTCTCTAAGGTGACTGTTTGGAGGGTGATGATTTTCTTCCCATTTAACACGATCCGTTTGGGGAAAGACGCACTGGTTTTATGCATTTTTCACACAGGCACACCACAAATGGTTCACACATATTCCAACACTACATTAAAAGGTGGTGTTACCCAGGCCATTTGCCAAGGTTGAACCATGTGATCATCCCATGTTCCTAGGTCCCATTTTGCTATCAGCAGTAATCTCATGCTGCACGGGCAGGGTGTAGAAGCACACCCTCCATCCATTGCTTTGTACAGCAAGGCTGCTGAATGCAGCTCAAGTGTGATGAGACTGCTTTGTGTTCTTGACACGTTGGAGTTTTTCTGTAAATAAAACCTCAAATTCCTGTCAAGAATTAAATAGCTGTTCACGGAAAGGCTAGTGAGCTTGCTGCAGTGTACTGCAGGCAGATCAGGCTTCGTTGTGTTACAGGGACTTAAGCAATTTGCCAAAGGAGCAGGCTCTCCCACCTGTAGCCTCAGCTAAAATAACTTATTCCCGTGAATTGTTTCCCAGATACATCTGCACTTGCATGAAACTCATTATCCTCAGTAAAGAAGACTCAGTAGCATCGCTGGTGAGTACTGTAGATATAAACAGTAATGAAGAGAAGTGACAGATTGGCTGGGGTGTGCAGGAGCTGTGGCTCAGTCCCAAGGCAGGCATCCCACCTTTGTTTCAGAGGAAGGAAAAGCTGATGTCCATTTCTAATGATTAGCCCTCATGGGTGGAGGCACTGCATGCCTCTGAAGCCTTTTCTTACCGTGTGGTTTTCAAAACGCTTCTGGCTGTTTTATAAAACAGGAGATTACTTGGGAATATAGACTTCTCTTTTTCCAGAGTTTATGAAATAGATATTTCTAAATCAACAGAGGCCATTCAACATAAAAGCCTCTTGAGTCAAATATCACATCAGCAAGGTGTATGTGTGTTATTTCAGTAA
Organism: Scolopax mira; assembly: GCA_004320125.1. Classification (NCBI taxonomy): domain Eukaryota; kingdom Metazoa; phylum Chordata; class Aves; order Charadriiformes; family Scolopacidae; genus Scolopax; species Scolopax mira. The sequence continues at coordinate 79,532 of BJBW01001824.1, read as the reverse complement.
TCTCAAGGCCTTATAAGCTATTTTCCTTAAAATGATAAGATGGTCAAAACCGGGTTTTGTTAATTAAGGGTACCGCTCCATGTGAACTCTGCAGTCTGTTTTCCAGTCTTGTGCTCTGCTAATGGGATTCTGGGAACAGACACCTTTACTGTAGGGTATGAGCTACTTTCATGCTAGGGTTTTATGAATTTAAATCACAGCCAGATGCTGTAGTGTCAGAATTCAAATACTGCAAAAGCCAAAGAAGTCATGCAAAGAAGCTCGTTGGAGAGGCAGATCACTGACAGCTTGTTTTCCATCTCCAGGTTGATGTACAGACATCCCATTTCAACAGGTACTGAACAAAAGACCCATTTCATGTGGTGTGGAGATGCTTTTAAGGGAACTTAACTCTTGAGATTCAAATAGAGGTTTTCAATGCTCTACTACTAGAGAGACCTCTGTAAGACATAAGCTGCCACATGAACTCTTGTCATGGAAAATGTCCTGCCTCAGAAGGAATAATGCTTTTGACACCTCTGTTTCGTTCCATGTCCCATGTCAAAACAGACCAAGAGGTCTCAGAAACTGAAGGGTAATCAAGAATTGGCAACAGGTTTTGTTGCCTGTCTTGCTCTGTCTTCCAAACTGAATAAGATATTAAATTGTGAAAGCTTCAACATTTTGTACTAGTTCTTGAATCACCCTCAGGGCTACAAAAGTATTTTCCTGAATTGTGTGTAATACCAGCCTTGCATATGGCTCACATGTTCTGTACATGGAGATGAAGGAACAAGTTAATGTCTCAATAACTGCCCTATAGTATAGTAGCTTAGTGGCCTAATGTTTGCAATCTCATCTCTCAGTGCAGCATTTCTTGTACTGATGCTTTCCTAGTGTCATGTTGCTGTACATGCTATATGCTATAAATTGTCATGAATCCAGCATGAATGGAGTGTAGCTCAGTGTAATGCAATGAAGGGAATACTTTCCAGGCAATTACTGGTGCTAGAAAAGTCCCTCTGCCACAAATAGAACAGAGAGAGTGAACCAGCCCAGCAGTGTTTCAAATTTAGCATGGAGTGAGGGGAGTTGTGATCCTGTGAGATGCTGACTGTTCTGAATTTACAGTAGCCACCAGTACTTCACACATCCCAGGAAGTACTTGGCATCCAGATACTGCAGCATCAGCCTCTTTGCTTGCAAATCCAGTGAGCTGGAAAATGTGAAGTCACTGCAGGTCTCTAAAACATTTCCTAATATAAATTCTGTTTTACCTCCTCATTAGAAGTTTTAAAATGTGACTTTGTGATCTCTCTTTATTGGCTGTGCTCCATGTTTCCAAATTATAATGAAAAATGCTAGAAATACATTTTTATAAATTTCTTTTTTGTGTTAGTCTTTTGCTTGAAGTCTTGTGCGATTAAGAAGGAGAAAATGAAGTCATTACTATAATTTGTCCACCTGAAACTTCAGTACCTAGTGGAACTGTAGCACAGTGTTAAATGCTTTTTCTAGAACCCAAGGCTCATTACATGTACCTTAATTTACATCACACAACCTGTGAACACAACCTTGTCATCGCTTTGCTGCTTAAACATAATAGTAGTGTACCAGCTGGACACTGCTCTGCTCTCTCTGCGGCTTGACAGAGCATAACTTTCACCTCCCCTTTGTGCCATTCAGTCAAACTTCTGAAGTTGGTCTTAGAAGGAACAGTGTCTGAACTGAAGGTAGCCCAAGTGTGAATTCGCTAGGACTTCAGTGCCATTTTAGTAGTTCAGGTAGTCCTTGTCTACAACCTTATCATAGTGCCTCCCACCAAGAAGTCTGTAGCCTCAACTCAGCAGAGAAGGAGAACGCATGCTCCTTCTTCTGCACCAGGGAGGAAGACTAGCAGTGGAGTATGCTGCTCAAGAGCCTCAGAACTGAAGACAGCAAATGCTGTCTTTCAAACTCAAGTTAGAAGTTACAAAGGTCTTTAGTATATTCATTGCATTATAGGAAAAAACATAGGGCATCTTGAGGAATTTTCACTGAAGCCTAGCAGTCTTATTAGCCCACATGAACAGGGTTTAATATGCTTCAGTGGATGATGTACATTGCAGTGAACCTCATTCTCTTTTCTCCCAAAATGGAGAACAGTTTGCATATTATGAATCAGGAGTACAAAATCTGTAAAAGTGTGTATTGAAACAACCTTGAAAAAGTTGTAGCAAGGGCATTGCTTCTCAGCAATGTGCCAACCTGATGGAAGAGTGGCACAGTTATTCTGTTCTTCGTTTTTCATGCACCCTGACAAATTCTTTCAGTAAGAATTTTACTTCTCTGTTTTAGAAGGGCAAGGCTGGCTGACAAATCAGGGCTGGCTGATGATAAAGGGTGGGAAAGTTCTTGGGTCATCTTGCCTAAACAGCAGCTTAACGCAGAATTTTCTCAATAGATGAATTCCTCTATTGTTCTATTTTTGCTTTTTAACCTCACTGCTTCCTAGAAAGCTCCAGATGTTAATCCCAACTCACCCTCTCAGCAGCCTATGCCTTGACCTAATTGTGTACTGTATGATGATTTTTAACCTCAACTACAATGTTTTCTCTTCGTCTCAATCTTTGCTGCTGCTCCTTCTTACACAGCTTCTCAAGTACAGTAACCTTTCCATCTGTCCACTTCTGTCTTCTATCTACTTACATTGAAGGTAATGGTACATATAGCATATACTTTTTGATCTTCAGCTACACAGGTCAAGATTACTTAACCTCTTCATTCAGAGTTTGTGAATTAATGCATTTTAATGAGCAATTTTGATTTGCTTTAATTAGGCATAGTTTGTTCTTCTATGCAAAGCCTTGCATACAAGTAAACATGCTGGCATGGTTCTTCTCCTGCATATTGATTTTGATTTAATTAAATCAAAATGACAGAAAAAGAATCAATGAATTATTTTATCTCATCTCAATAAATTGAAATCACAATGACTTGAAAAAGAATAATTACAGTCAGTTAATATGTTATGCACAATGAGGCAATTATTTATCATGGCTTTCAGTAGACTGGGAAGTTATTGAAGTTGCCATAAATACAGAGTGTTGAATTCTTGATTTACTTGCATGTATGTACATCTGATACTCCTCAAATGTCAGAGTACCATATGCTATTGCATATAAATAGCAATCTGCAATTTATACATCACAAGTCACAGACACAGCAAGTGGGACCTCAGACAGCAGGTCTGGATTTTAGAAGATGGCTAATGCGCTGCTTTTGCAGTTGTAAGTACCATGTGTTTTGACACAGTCTGGGACTGCTTCACACTGGTGGTCAGGAATCCACGTAACTTAGTGCACTTGGGCTTGAGCCAGTTACATTTTCTAGTAGAAGAAAGCTGCCAGTGGCCATGTCTCTTTCCCGGCTTAACTCCTGCGTTTCCCATAAACAAAATTTTAATCCCCGTGGCTCTGAATAAGCACTAAGTTCTTGCTCCATGCGTCGTTGTATGAATATTGTGTGTGTTTGTAACAGAAGAGGGGACTGCTGACTGTCACTCAGGGCTCTTATAATGTGAAGCATGAAAAATCCATGGTTTATGTATCTTTGTTAGAGAGGTGTTGGAAAAGTTAAACTGTGCCGGTGTCCTGGGTTTCTGCTTTGGAGAGCTACGTTTCTTCTCAGTCATCCCCTCCAGAGGGTTCCTCTCATCCAGGTCCCAAAGGTAATTCTTTGAGCGACAGGTTTTGGCCAACTGTTTGCTGAATTTATTCCTCTGTAAGTGGACTGGTAGCATTTGTAAGATACTTAAAACTGTGGATTAGATGAAGTTTCTACCATTCCTTCAAAAAGCACTGGAGACCAGCTTTGCTTTGGCAAAAAAAATTCGGCCACGTGTAAAAAGGGAGGAGGGATGCAACCCTAGAAATGAGGTATTTGCCTGCAAAACAAGAGCATGCTTGCCAGGATGCTAGCAGGTGCCTTTGAAAGGATTTCATTCCTGGGAAAGAAAATAAACGTAGGAAACTGAAGTGTAAATGGATCAGAGCTGACCAGGAGCAGGTGTTGCAGGTCAGCCTTCAGTTATGCTTTGGACAATTCTGCTGATTTTCTGTAATAGGTGGTCATTCTACAGACCCAGATGGGGCACTTGATGTGTTAGTCTAGGAATAAACACTTCTGCTGATTTGTAAAGCCTAGAAAATTCTTACTGTCTCAGAGTAATTCTCCTACAGGATTGAAAAGAGCTCGCCTCGGTCACCCTGGAGTTAGCAATGATATGGTAACTAATTGAGCAGTTTTTACGGAAGAGGGTTGTGTTCTTCTATTCGTAACATTTCTTGAGTTGTTGTTTTATTATCACTCCCTTACTGATAAGTTAGCTGGTGGAGGGATACATTGTCTGCTTTGGCATATAACTGCCTCAATGTAGGCACTTGCAGGTATCTCACAGGACAACCCAGAAGGAGCTGAGCTGAACCAAGATGAGTTGGGATTGGCTTTGCTTTGTCATTTGGATTTGGGTGCAGTGCGGTATTTCTTTAATCTACAAGTGCTGTGTACAACTTGTGCTGTGTACAACTCTGTCCCATAATTTGGATGGTTGTCTCTTCCCAGGTTATCAGCAAAGCCTATGTTTACAAAGCTTGAATTTATTTTAGGAAGGATATTTGGGCTCTTTTATTGAGTTAATGAATCTTTAGTATCTAAACTTGTGTTAAGAGAGGAGCACAACTTCATGGCTTTAAATCTCTTGCCACTGTTCCCTCTTCTGTTCAGCCTATTGCTCACTCTTTATTTCTTCAATTTTGAAGCCTAAACCACAGCAAGGTCAAATCTTCGATCCCTGTTAATTTGGAAATGGATCATTTCTGAGAGTTGTAAGCTTTTAAAATTCCAAGATGATTCAAGGATTGGAGCATCTCCCTTATGAGGAAAGGCTGAGAGAAATGTGACTCTTCAGCCTGGAGAAGTCTGAGGGGAGATCTTATTAACACCTATAAGTATCTAAAGGGTGGGTTGAAGGAGGAGGGAGTCAGACTCTTTTCAGTGGTTGCCAATAGGAGGATGA